>JARJEI010000011.1:1200000-1663811 GCA_029955415.1 Lottia scabra | reverse complement strand
TATACCATTTGATAGATCTCGTTAAGGGCAATAACTTTTGTACAGGTCAAAAGGTCATCAAAGGTCAAGGTCACTAGATATGAGCCTTGAAAGTTTCTGTCATTACTGAAATTCTTTGTCCGGAAATAGAAAAAAATCTAAATCGAAATTAAAAAATCCGCTGTCATAAGGTTGGTGGCAATCGACTAAGGATTTCATAGACACCAAAATTGTACAAATCCGATTATCCCCTGAGGCCCCATTTTGAGTTTTATAAAAATTAGTCACATCAACATGGCGTCTGACATATTACTTCCGGGTCAAATTTTATTATAAATATCTTTTATGATGACAAATTCTAACATAATGCAAAAAAAAAATTTCAAATATCTCCAAAACTCCGTAAGTTAAAATTTCAAGTTTACAAGCAAATGACGTCAAAACCGGAAGTGATATCAAAATTTTGAAAACACAGTTTTGTTCGCAATAACAATGTCTATATGCCTAGAAGTTTTCATAGCGATCGAAATAAAGTTGTGAAGGTTGAAAAAAGCGTTAAAAAATAGTTGCAAAATTCAGCATCAAAAATCAAAAATTATAATTTTTTTAGTGGTTATCGTGTAGAAAAGACATAACTGAAATAAACCAAACAAATTCCATCGAAATCAGTTGACAATTGTAGGTAAAATTGATAAAAAACCGAAAATAGACATTTTGTGATACCTCATTTCCGGTTGGACAAAACTGCGTCATTTAACATTTAAGCCACAATGAGCAGAAAATTATCGAGGGAAATCGTGTCAGATTTAGTGTGACAAGCTTCCTTCATGCCGAAATAGCGAGACCAGAAAACGAAAAAAAAAAAAATAGTCAATTGCAAAACAATGCAGTGCGTTCGAAGAATCGAACGCACTGCAAAAAGTAGCCAATTTCAAAAGAAAATCATATAAGAATCGATAAGAAGAAGCTGCGTCTATGATAAATAGCAAAACTAAAAAAAATATGCTACACAAGAGTAAACCTATCGCTGAAATGTATTCTGTTATTGTTGAAATGCTAGAACAAAAATTAATCCGAAAAAACAATTTATGGTACATAGCTACTGCATTCATGGAAAAATGTAGTTACCTCCCCTTTCAACAGGTCCTTTTATTATACTGTCGTTATGCTATATATACATTTGTTACTGTGATATGTGAATATATACTGTTATTGTTGTTACATATTGCTCATTATTATGTTTAATCAAAACGTTTAAAACCAACTTTCTTGTGAATTCATACCGCAATGTCCCAAAAAATCACAGAATTTTACATTCTGTTCATAAAGAAAAGTGTAAATAGAATTAGTATTAATTTTGGATTAAATTTTGGCTATAGTTTAAATTTTGTAGCTTTATATCTTTCAGATTATCAGGTATTATTTTGTAAATTAAGAATATGTAATTTTTTGTCTATATTAGTCATTTATTTACTTATTTAATTTCAAGGGACTAACACCATGACCTTGACCCCTTTGACACTTATGGCACTTTGCATAATGGGTCACATCCTAGTCAACATTGACCTTTGGTCATAGGGTTGACCCTATGACCCCTTTGACACTTATGGCACTTTGCATAATGGGTCACATCCTAGTCAACATTGACCTTTGGTCATAGGGTCAAGGTCATGGTGTTAGATTGTAGGGGTCAACTAAGGGGTCATGTTGACCTTGACCCTAGGTCAATTAGAGCCTAAAGGAATAGAGTTCCGGAAAGTGATGTCAGGTCAGGTCAGGTCATGGGGTCAAGTCATATGTCATCCTAGTTGACCTTGACAATCTAACGCCATGACCTTGACCTCCGGTCTTTTTTTTACGTTTTTGCCTTACTTGATAATTCATCATTTTTAACTTTAAAAAAAAAAAAAAGAATTAACCGATTTGAAAATTTTTAGAATGATTATTTGTACTAACAGCCTTAATTTCAGGTTGATCGAACCATAAAATTTGGAGAAAAAATGTCAAAATATACTCCCATATTGGGTATGTTGTTGACTTGTCAAGCCAGAGTGAGAGTTGAAGGAATAGAGCTACCAAGTTGAAATTTGGCGTGTGTCATCAGACCATTAAAATGGACTTGTATGCAAAATTCCAAGTTGATTGCTTGAAAATTGTGGATTTGAGGATGCTGAAAAAGTGTAAAAATATTTCCAAATGAACGGAAAAGTATATAATGTTGACTTGTTAAGCCAGAATGAAATGTGAAGGAATAGAGCTGCAAAGTTGAAATTTGACATGTCAGTTCATATCATTAATAGGGACTTTAAGCAAAATTTCAGGTTGATTGCATGAAAATTGTAGGTTTTGAGACTACAAAATAATGCAAAATTGAAATTGGTGATGGGGGTGGGGGGCTATTTCGAAGCTTATTACTCGAAAAGTACACCTTGGATCTTTATAAAATTTAAAAGCATGTATGTTGTCTTAATAAAGAAATAGGTAAAGAAAATTGAGCTTTGGAACTACAAAATTTATCAATTTCCAGCCAAATGACTTAAAAATTTAATGGATTTTTATCATATTGTCATAATTTCAAGCCCCGGATTGTGCTCTATATTAGGTGAATTGTGAATGTGTTAAATTAAAACTTATATGAAAAGATGCGTATTTCAATTCTCTTTCTGTACATATAACAAACTAAGGAATCGGTTGATTAGTTATGGAGTTATTAACAGATTATCATTGTCGGTCAATTATCTCTAACGTAGTTTCTATGCCAAGACCACGTGTTATTGACACCAAGCCACTTCATGAGTTAATGATTCGCCAAAAAAGATGTGATTTGGCATTTTCTTTCTGTCCTATAATTTTTCATTCAATCAGTTGATTAGTTTTGGAGTAATTGGCCGTTTATTAATTAGCAAAGAGCGCGGACCTGGGAGAAAGCATGACAACTACGTGTTTGTTTATATTGTCAGGTGTGTGAGTGAGACAAGGGCCAAAGCCTATATCTCAAAATGTGCACCTTGGATCTTTATGAAATTTTGGGTCTTGAAAGTGTACTTAATAAGGTAGCAGCCAATGAAATTTGAGCTTTGAAACTAAAAGAATTGACCCCTTGACCTCCAATTGAAAGTCGTTAAAATCGACTTTTTTCATAAAGTTAACTTGTCAAGTCTAAGTGAAAGTTGAAAAAATGCAGCTGGGTCATTCTATGGTAATGTCTGCAAATCATGTCCCAGCACTTTCCTCCCTCACATGGGAAAATTAATAGCATAAATCTTATAAAGAACACCATTATTATATCTCATAATATGTTTTGTTTTGAAACATTACTGAAATTTGATGAAAATGCTCAATTGGAAAAAAAATCAAGACTTCATTAGAGGGTGACCCCCTAAAATCTTGATGTCCCAAACACCTCTTCTGATTTTTACGCATCATTTTAAACCATAAATTCACAGTATTTTTTTTTTTTCTTTCATTTTATTATGCATACGTGTGTTGTCAGTGCTTAACTTTGTACAAACTTCAAAATTCAAAAGTTTTTTCAAAAATTTATAATATATCTTGAAAATTTAGTGTCCCAAAGTTTTGGGTCATCTCCGTCACGCAACATTTTTTTTTTTTTTTTTTTTTTTTTTGGTGTCTATATGTTGTATATTGTATCTATGTTTGTCCCCATGGGCTGGGTGTGAGACAGGACCGTTACCACTGAGTTTATTATTATTTTTATTATTATTAAAAGTCACAAGAATTGGCGCGAATTTTACTGATCATGTGACTATGTTTAAGACGACGGCAGCAATAACTATCGAGGTAAGATATTATTTTGATATGAAAACTTCCAAATTTCAACATATGTCAAAATTCCATGAGGTACCCCTGAGCATATGTTAATTCGTTGTCATCTCCGAACGTTCAAAAACTATTCCATATTGCATTTTTTCTTGATTGTCTAAGCCAAAATCGACATTCTCGTCGTTTTCCCGTAGTAGAGGTCACACTTTCATAATGGTTGTTGAATTGTTACTATTTATATCAATTAAAATGTTAAAGGTAAGTCATCTCCATCACGGTCAGTTCCATCACTTTTTGTGTGTGATATGATGGATATGACTCACTCGTGACGGAGATGACTTTCTTATATATATTGTTTAAAACCTTATATAATTATTATAAGGTTACTATTTTCACTTCTAAACTTAAAGATATTTACAAAATGTATAAGTTTATTAGATAGCATCAGTTTGTGACTATATCATAACTTTCCCGTGACGATTTTTACGTAGTCATACTTTTTATCTAAGTCAATTTGATCTTAAACAGTTATTTATTATATAATTTACTATAGTTAATATAATATTAAACTTTATTTTTTCAACTGAGACGATTCCTGGACCTGCTTTGAGAAAACTCAATCCTTCAAGCTATGAATTACTAACAGGAATCAGTCCTGATGTTTCTATACTGGATAAATGGTTTGTAGTAGTGTATCCTGTCATAATCACTGACTTTGATAACAATAGTGTTGAGATTAAATGTATGGGCAGGATAGGGAAAAATCGCTTCTTTTGGCCAACAATTGAGGATCAGATATGGTACGATTATGACTCCGTTCTCCTTGTAATACCTGAACTGTCGCAGGTCACATCCAGGCATTTTCAACTTGATAAAGTGTTATGGGAGGGCTATCTGTTTGAAACTTAATCTGGATGATTGAAATTATTAATTAAAGACGTTAAAATATAGTGTTTAATTAGTCATTGTCTACTCCGTCACAATAAGGTCACTTCCGTCACACATATTCACCTCCGTCACGCACGATAATTATCCCCATAACTTGTTTTGTTATTTAGAAATGTTACTTAAATTGATTTAAAAATATACACATAGTTACAGCATTTCAGAATAAAATAGTTAGATATTAAGAAATGGAAATGTCAATTAATATGCAATGATTTTCATATGGGAAATTATGTCGAAACATGTTTTCTGAGGGAGACCAATTTCAAAACCGATATTTAAGTTTAATTTGAAATTTGATATTGAAATTATTGATTATTATTGTAGCTTAGATGTCCCACTTTATTAAAAACACTTTAAATTGTGCTATAATTTGAAAGCAGTAGTTTTATGAGCAGACTTAGTTATTATTTAAATTGTGACGGAGATGACCACCAACCCCACCCCTCAAGAATTTGCATTCAGTTAAAAGCAGCAAAAATTTGAAAACGTCGCTGCAATGCATAAAATCCCTTTGTTAGATACCTGATTTTGGTAACCATCCACTAAGAAACATTTATACCAATCATATATCTGAAAATTTTCTTAGTGCTGAAAAGCATACATTACCATAGAATGACCCAGCTATCAAATTGAAATTTGTCATATAGTTCCATGTCATTGCTACTGGCTTGTATGAAAATTTTTAACTTGATAGCATGCAAATTATGGATTTACCCATGCAAAATAATGCAAAATTGAAATTTAGAAGGCTTATTTCTCAATATGATAGTGTTGTTAATAAGGTAATTAGCAATTAAATTTGTGCTATGAAACTACAAAATTTAACACTTTTACAGCCCCAAAATATTAATGTAACCCATTTTTGTTTCTTATTGGGCCGAAAATTGGGCAATTTTCCCTTTTAATGTTACCAAACCATAAAGCATTGTTAGTTAATAGCTTTATCTTTATTTTAATAACACTATAACATTTAATTGAAGCATTTTTCTGAGATATTATTCTATATGAAATTATTGGATTTTAATAATAAAAAATAATCAAACAACGGGCATGAATTTGATACGTTTATCCTAAAATAGGGCGGACAAATTTGGTATGGACCGATAGGGCTTTTTAGAACTGGTCTTGTTTTTTTTTGTAGCTAAAACAACAAGAGAAATTGAGCTGTTTAAAAAGAGTAACCCCTTGATTTATTCAATCTCAAACTAGTCAAAGTCGAAGTCAAATGTATTTGACCTAGGTCACATGCAGGTCACGTAGCTTTAGGCTGCATACTCAGTGAACGTATCAAATTGAAACTTATATGGAATGATGCGTTATTCAATTATATTTCTGTACATATAATAATCCAAAGAATTGGTTGTTTAGTTTTGGAGTAATTCACGTAGGTCGCAAATAGGTCAATTCGGTTAGACGCTAACTACTCGATCAATTTTGAAAGTAGCAGATTGAAATTTACAGGATAGATGGGATTGTGTACTTCCTTTCTGCCCTACAATTTTTAACTTAATCGGTTGATTAGTTTTTGTGTAATTAGCAGTGTTTATGTTTATTCGGTTAGGGTTCACGCGTGTCAGCAGGTCAGGCAGTAGCTAGTTTCCAGGTCATGCTCTTTAAGCGGCGACTAATCAACGAAAAATGAAAGTTAGAAATTGCAATGTCTGTAACCAATACTTGCAATACTTTATACTTGCAAAGACGTATTTTATTAAAGAATAGGACAATTAGTTAATGAGTAATGATCACTTGAAATGAAAGGTCAGCGATGTTTAGGTTGATATTAGCCTACTTGGGTAGTGTCAAGATATTTCGGGGGGTCATGTTCTTTAAGCGGCGACTAATTAACGAATAATGAAAGTAAGACACTGTAATGTCTGTGACAAATTCATTTTTGATTTATCTTTCGAAAGATGTTTCTTATCAAGGAATACGACAATTACTAAATGAGTATTGAAATTAAACGGCACCGATGTTAGGGTTGATATTGGCCTGCACTTCCCACAGGTGCAGATGTTTGCACCCTGAAAACCCTGAAGAATAGTCTATTTTATTCAGACATTAAAATATTTGTTTAATTAATATGACTTTGCATAGTTTTTTCTAAAGCAAACATGGATCAAAGTAACAGTAAAATGTTTTTTTGTATGATAAAAGTTAATGGTTTTCGGTCCGTAACCGAAAGAATTTCCAAGATCGTTGAAACCTCCCTTTTTGTCCGACGGTATGAGCATGACCGTCTTATAAATAGCAAAGTAAACACGAAGAATCTCTGACTACGTACCCCATTTCGAACTACGTACGAGGAGGTAAAACTCCACACTTTCAAAGGAACTTGCTAGGTATCCCCCCCCCCCCCCGAATAATATACAGACTATACTTGTGTAGTGTTTAAATTGTATATATATATATTCATATTTATATATTAGCTATTTATTATATTTATTTATCTATTTATTTATTGTACATATACTAGTATTTATAGTGTATATAGCCATCATCACCACTTTCATCACCATTTTTATATATTTATTTGGTCCCTATTGATTTAACTATGCCAAAAAGAACTGTCACGTGGAGAAAACAGCGCCGCTGTCCGAAATGTTTTAAACTTGTCACCAAGCTCCCGCGCCATCTGAGAGAGGTGCACAAGGTTTCGGCAGCGAGCGCTAGGGCACAATCCATTTCTCACAGTAAATCGATAGGGGCCAAATTCCGGTGTACGTTTCAAGATTGCGAGGCGAGAGCTTGTCGGTTAGATAACCACCTTAGATCATTCCACAAACTCTCGCCTCCCGAGGTGAAACCCCTCATGGACGAATTCAAGGCCATGAGGCGGTTCGCTAGGGACAACACCCATGAAAATGATGAGGAAAGTGATGATGATGATAAACCTACTGTTGAACATAATGTAAATAATTCCAATAAAATAAATAATGTTGGTGTAAATAGTGTAAATACATGTAGTTCAAATAAAATAAATAATGTAAATAATGTTGGTGTAAATAGTGTAAATACATGTAGTTCAAATAAAATAAATAATGTAAATAATGTTGGTGTAAATAGTGTAAATACATGTAGTTCAAATAAAGTAAATAAAATAAATAATGTTGGTGTAAATAGTGTAAATACATGTAGTTCAAATAAAATAAATAAAATAAATAATGTTGGTGTAAATAGTGTAAATACATGTAGTTCAAATAAAATAAATAATGTAAATAATGTTGGTGTAAATAGTGTAAATACATGTAGTTCAAATAAAGTAAATAATGAATTTTCAGCCGACCCAAATCAAGGCCCCTCCAGACGTGACACCTCGTCATCGTCATCATCTTTACGTCGTCAGAAAGTCTACGAATTCTGCGACGAAGATGATGACGATGATGATGTGGCTTATACCACTCGAAAGACCACAACGCGTCAGGCATCATGCACGGTCACATCGGCATCCTTGTCAGCATCATCATCTTCTGTTAACATCGGTGATGAAGATGATGATGATGATAATGATGCCGATTATCATCCTCCTGTGACTGTGATGAATTTATTAAACCGGCATCAAACCTTTATTTAAGAAACAATCTTGTGAACGAATTTATTAAGCACATTACTTTCAACGATGGGTCCGTAAAGGAGGTGCGGAATGCGCAGGCGCATGGCCGGCAAGTGTTCAATGTTTGGTATGCCATGGCCAAGGGCAGGTCAGTCTCCTTGGAGATGTTTAAGAGGACTGACCTGGCCCTTGAACATTGGTACAAACCAATTGTGAGTAGAATGCAGGTTCATGCTACTCGACCCGGAACTATCATATCCTGTATATGTAGTCGGTTATTTATACAATTCTTAAATATCCACCACAACCCCATAGTCAAGGATAACTACCTGATTTGGCTAGATACCTTGGCGACCTGGCGTCGCGGGATGAAGGCCCCTAACCGCAGGCGGAAGGTGGAGGTATCTAGCCAAATTAAGGATGTTATCCTTACGGCTGAAGAAGCCGATGTCATATTGACTAGTTCCGAATCCTTAGAGGTGGAGCACCTCCTCGACGGATTCGATGCCGCGGACGTTGCCCGGCCACCGGTAGAGCCAGATGTATACCAACATTTTCTGGCCTACCTTTTTTTCCATCTTTTGTGGATATCCGGGCAACGGTCCATGGCACTGGTCAATATGACCCTCGGGGAATTTAGGGGTGCTGTGGCTGAGAATGGTAAAATGGTCATTACCGTTCTCAGCAGCAAAACCGGGGATATTGCGCCGGCGCAATTCCCCACTTCCGTACAACTCTATAACAGGTTGGCTTTGTACGTTACAAAAATACGGAAATGGACGTCGCTGGCCGAGTCCGAACCCGTATTTTTGCAACGTACAAAGTACAATAGCAGAATAATATTAGCTCCATGAGCCGCATTATGTCCAACATATACAGCCATCTTATCGGGGGACGCCGAATTTCCAGTCGATGCATACGTAAATCACTGGTAAATGAATTTTACATCAAGCACCCCGATAAGATGGCTCAACTGGCATCGCAGATGTCCCATAGTACAAAAACACAGAGGACATATTACCAATGCTCGGCATCTGTCAACACCTCTGCCAGCATTGGTAATATGATTGCCAACCTTTCCTCTACTGAAAACAATACATGCAATAATGACAATACAGATGTACGTACGATACCTGCCCCAAACACATTACTTTCCACCCAGTCACCCCCGTAAACCCCCGTCACCCGTATCACCAGACCATTCATCTTCCTCTTCGATAAAGTCACCCCAGCCAGCTTCAACGTCGTCCGGACTGGCATCAATAGCCCAACATGGGCGCCGAGCTTTCATTCCGGACGACGTTGAAACCCTAACTAGCTATAGTTCGACCCATTCTGGCTGGGGCCTTAAAATGCAACATCCCAAACATACTATGCTTAATAAGTGAAGAGAATGACCTTTCTGCCAGTTGTTTGTTGGAAAACTACACCCACAAGCAACTGGTGGATCGTGTCAAATACATGGTGAAGAAGGCGAAAAAGTAGTCGAACAAATGTATATATACATGTAAATATAATAGAAAAAACCCCCAAAAAACTTAATAAAATATAAAAAAAAACAAAAAAATAATGTAAATACTTCAATAACTTGTTTGTATATACATGTAAATATAATAGAAAAAAAAAACAAAAAAACACAATAAAATATAAAAAAACCAAAAAAATAATGTAGATACTTCACTATATAATTTATTTGTATATACATGTAAATATGTAATAGAAAAAAACCAAAAAAACACAATAAAATATAAAAAAACAAAAACACTATGTACATATTTCAATAATTTATTTGTATATATATATATGGTCGGCTTAGGGGATGCCTCCACGTGGCGCCGACTGGAAACTGGTGAGCACATCAAATGTTCACCAGGCGAAAAGCCCCTGTTTAAATCAATTAGGATAATAATAAATGCCATAAAGTGTGCAATTAGGGAAACTGTTTACAGCCCTATGGAAATGAATATGATATTTTTTTATACATTTTTTGGGGCATGAATATGATACGTTTGCCCAAAAACGTGTAGGACCAATTTGGTATGGGTCGATAGTCCTGTTTATTGACTTTTTAGAACTGGTCTTGTTTTTTTGTAGCTAAAACAACAAGAGAAAACGAGCTGTTTAAAAAGAGTAACCCCTTGATTTATTCAATCTCAAACTAGTCAAAGTCGAAGTCAAATGTAGTTGACCTAGGTCACGTAGCTTTAGGCTGCATACTCATTGAATTTTGAACGTATCAAATTGAAACTTATATGGAATGATGCGTTATTCAATTGTCTTTCTGTAAATATAATAATCCAAAGAATCGATTGATTTGTTTGGAAGTAATTAACAGATAACCTGACGAGGTCAAATAGTTTCTAGGTCACGTATGTCAATATAGGTCAATTCGGTTAGACGCAAACTACTTGATCAATTTTGAAAGTAGCAGATTGAAATTTACAGGATAGACGGGATTGTGTACTTTCTTTCTGACACACAAATTTTACTTTAATCGATTGATTAATTATTGAGTAATTAGCAGTTTATTCATTACTATGTCACATAGATAAACGCGGACCTCACAGCGCGGAGCCGAGACCTAAGTGAAAGCACCTTATACACGTGGAGTATTGTCATATGTGCCTAAGATTTGAGGGCCTCTAATGCCCTATTCCCCTGACCCCCAAATGACCAAGAGACAAATTTAATATGGCATATAGTTTCATGTCATTAAAACACACTTGTGTGCAAAATTTTAACTTGATAGCATGCAAATTGTGAGTTTGAGGCTGCAAAATAATGCAAATATCTTGAACGATGGGGATGGGGAGGGTTTTACATAGCTTATTTCACAAAATGTGCACCTTGGATCTTTATGAAATTTGAGGGTAGGAAAATGTACTCTATAAGGTAATAGCCAATGAAATTTGAGCTTTGAAACTCAAAAAATTCACCCCTTGACCTCCAATTGAAAGTCGTTATAATCGACTTTTTTCATGAAGTTAACTTGTCAAGTCTGAGTGAAAGTTGAAAAAATGCAGCTATCAAATTGAAATTTATCATATAGTTTACCTAAAAAGTGCCTGTCAAAGTGTGACCTTGACCTCTAAATCGAAGGTCACCTAGATGAATGTGACCTAAATTGAACAGAGATACATATAATTATAACTTTTTTATAACCCTGGATGTAATTTGGGGGCTTTGGCAAAAAAAAACCTTTTAGAGACCTAAAAAATAGGGGGGGGGGGGGGTCAGGACCTTTGACCCTTCCCCCTGCCCTAGGATATTAATCTATACACCTGAACTTTTAAGGGTCAAAGGTCAAATGGCAGGGGGTCATTTTGACACCTAATCCTCGCTCCCAAACAAAATAGGTCAAAGGTCAGAAGCAAAAAATGACGAAAAATGCCTTTTTTTTTTTTGGCCCTACCCCTTGGGCAGGGGGTGGGGCCTACCTCATAAACGACCCTGGGGGTAAGACCCTTGGACCCCAAGGAACATTTTAGGGTCATAACCTTTGACCACCAGTGACCTTGACGGCACATCTGACAGGTTTCGGCACATTCGACAAAATTTTCGGCACTTACGACATCGTCGGCACATATGACTGTCGAATGTGCTCACTTCGGCACATATATACACCAAACGCCAACCCTAACCCTTACTCTCTTGTAAAAACCATTGTAAAACATTTTCTGTACATTTTACAGAGAATGACCTGGCAGCTATGTTGCCAAACAAATTATGTAAAAATCACAGAATTCTGTAAAATTTACAGTCAATTCCTTGTGAATTTTTTTTACAGACGTCTGTGATTTTTACATAACTGTTTTGGCAACACAGCTGCCAGGTCCTTCTCTATAAAATTTACATAAAATGTTTTACAGTGAGGTACACGGTCAGATAGGCACTTGTCAGATAGGCACAGCGTTATTTAGGCACAGTGATTTAGGCACATCTTCAATGAGGCACATATTCAATGGGCGTGCCTAATTGAATATGTGCTTAATAAAAGATGTGCCTAAATAACGCCGAGTATCTTAAAGAGGGGTGCCTAAAGTACTGTGTCTAAATGAGGCGTGCTTAAAAATGTGTACCTAAATGACTGCATACCTTATCACCTAAGGATGAACGCTATTGAAAAATCGTAAATGTTTTAATAGGAGTGTTTGCCTTTGTTCTTTGAAACATGTTCAATTACCAAAGTATAAGCTTAAACCTTTTCGAAAATCCAAATACATGTAATCCGAAAATATCTAAATTTGAATTACCTCCCATTAAGACAGCATTCCAAAGATTTTGACAAAACATCATTTCTCATACATAATTTAAGATGAACCCTTGAAAAGAAATGAAATGAAATGAAATGTATTAAGGAGCACCAGCACCTATAATGGGCTATTTAGCTCCAGAACACGATAAAAATACATGTCAAAACAAAACTAAAACAATAAACAAACACAAAATAGATAAAACTAAAACTATCACAGAAAGAACAAAATTGCAAAACCTGGAAACAAAACTAATGTTAAAATGAAAAATTTATTAGCATTTAAAGCCTTAGAAGTTATTGCAATAGATTTTACTCTTTTGGAGAAAGCATCCAATGGAATAGAGAATGTTTTGGTGATAACTGATGTGTTTTCTAAATTTAGTATTGCCGTGGGAACTAAAGATCAAAAAGCTTGTACTACAGCTAAAGTTCTAGTTAAAGAATGGTTTGTGAGGTATGGAGTACCAATAAGAATACATTCTGATCAAGGCAGAAATTTCGAATCCGATGTTATTAACCCTTTAGTGCCGAATTTTTTATTTTCATACCGATACTGTTAAAAATGATAAAAATCATCTTCTAAGTGGGGTTTCGGCAATACAAATATTTTCTCGCAATTATTTTAGCTTCCATTTGCTATTTAAGGTCCGACCTTGTACAAGAACACTAGGCACAAGATGACACAGGTTTTCATTAATGAGATTTACATAAATAAAGCACCGAATATAATTTTTTATTCAATTTAACATACTTTTAACAATCAATATATGAATAATTTCATTGGTTATTTTATGTAACATCTTAAAACATTAGTTCATTTTGTGATATACCTTTGATATAAATAAGTTACAATGTAACCAGGCAATCAAATGACTTTTGCTTTACATTCTATGTGTGGAACGCGACAAAACATCTATCATGCACACCAACTTGACATTTTATGCACCTATGCCTAGTTTTCATTCCACATTCAGCACAACGTATTTGCTTGTCTAATAATTCAACAAGATGATCTCTCCTATCATATCTTACAGCTTTTGGTACCCTTTTATCCAGACTGCTATGTCTGGCAACTGGCCTACCTATCTTACGGGTGTACACCGACCGCATGAGATATATCTTAGCGATTTCGCGTCGAATACAAAGAAGATATTTTGGGGATGTTTTGCTTGATGGAAGGGATCGATATAAATGCCAGGTTTGTAGTTTGAAACATTTTGTTCTAACCTATCAACCCCATCCATTGTTTGATTATAATGCTTTATGGCAAACGGTTGATCCACCTCTAGTCGTTTACCTTGTGCTTTAGACCATCTTGAGGCCTTTTGAATTGGATGGAGACCAGCTTTGTTTGAAATCATGGTTACAACATTGTTGTCATTCCATCGTATAAGAACAACACCATTTTTATACGCCCTCATCTTTCTATGAGGACGTATATTGTAGTCACCCCTGTCCGTCCGTCCGTCGGTCCGTCCGTCGGTCCGTCCGTCCGTCAACATTTGCTCGTAAACGCTCTAAAAACTAGAGTTTTTGACGGAATCAAATGAAATTTGATATGTGTATATATATTAAGAAAACGAAGATCAAGTTCGAATTTGAGCTATTTTCGATCGTTACAAGCAGATTTATTGCCCTTGCCCCAAATCGGTCGGTCCGTCCATCAACATTTACTTGTAAACGCTCTAAAAACTAGAGTTTTTGACGGAATCAAATGAAATTTGATATGTGTATATATATTAAGAAAACGAAGATCAAGTTCGAATTTGAGCTATTTTTGATCGTTACAAGCAGATTTATTGCCCTTGCCCCAAATCTTAAATATGCTATTACTCTCTTAGTTTTCAACCGATTTTGATGAAACTTAAAATGGATGTTATTGAACCTAAATCGAAAGGTTTGAAAAAGTTTAGTTTTCTCCTGATTAAATTTTTTCCATCTTCGACTTTTTCGTTAGGCGTATATGGCCGTGGTCCACTATCTTTAGTATCACACTTATAATCATATGTTCCCCGGGGTTGTTTTTCTATAACTTTCGTGTTTTGCAGAGGACAAACGCCTATTCTGTTGACACGAATGGTTCCGGTGCATGCAAACCCTGCTTGTGTCAGAGTATCTACCAAAATAGGGTTGTCAAATGTAATATGATAAGCATTATGATCTAAGACAGATACCAGATCAACCACAACATTCCCACCCATGCCGAGACCTGGTTTGATAGGTTTTTGAATGGATTTTCCTTGATAAGGCTCAAAATTAACAACATACCCCAGACAAGTTGCAAGGACCCACATCTTATATCCAAATCTTATAGGTTTACACCTGATAAATTGTTTAGCACCATGTTTCCCGAAATATGGAATCATACTTTCATCAATACTTAGATTTTGTTCATGGCGAAAATATTTTAAAAAGCGTTTGTTAAGACTATCAATAAGCGGTCTAATTTTGCTCATCTTGTCAGTTAGATCAAGATCTGTGTTGTCTTTGACATGAAAATATCGCATGATTTCATCAAAACGGTCTCGAGACATAGCTGCAGCTACAGATTCATTGCGAACATCCTGATCCTCAGACCAAAAATACCGTCTACGGGGAACAGTATTGTAGCCTGAAACTAAAAGTATTGCAAGAAAAGTCTGCAATTCTTCAGGATTAACAGAAAACGAATGTTTTCCCTTTTGACCAGTATATCGAATGCTCTGGTCACAGAGCATTTGTATAACTTCATCATCAAAGAAAAGTTCAAACAATTCTATTGGGTCAGATGGTATATCAGTCAGATTACCAGAAGGACAATTCCATTGGAACCTATCCCTGTGTTTGTCAAGCAAATCCTGTTTTTTCCAGATACGATCTTTAACTGAAACAACTGGGATATCTCTGACTTCCCGAAAGTTAGATTCTGTGATGTTCTGGGACTGGGTGGTACTCTGCGACTCATAATCAGTTTCTGACACATCCGAATCCTAGAAAAGAAAACACATTTGCAAAGTTCATTGAAATTACATTTATGCGATGTACTGTATGTTTGAATATTTATTTGGATATACTGAAATGTGATTACGGCATGTGTCTACTTGAATAAAACTAACCTCAATATATCCATCTGAGTGGTCGTCGTCATTTGAAGTTGAGCTTTCTTCTTCTTCTTCAACAGCTGATCTTCGAGATCTTTTCATGCTGGAAGGACCAGGGGTGAGACTATTTTCTGTAACCTGTAAGTTGATTGTGTGAGGCTGATCAGTATATACATAATGAATTTTTAAGGGTTTGTTTTGTAGATGAGCATACAACCACGTTTACTTGATATAGGCTATATAATAGACCTATCTGGAATATGAATATGTGTGTAGAAATAACTTGGCAATGCTTACAACAGATGGTCCAGGTATGTCTCGTAAAAAACGCCTCTCATGGTCGTTTGTGTAGATTGTTGCTGTGGCTCCTGCAACTAGTTGGCGGCCGCCAAGATTTGCTATATTTTGTGACTCATCACCACTATCACCGCTATCTTCATCCGTCAGCTGACTAACATCTGGCGGTTCAATATAAATGTCAGCTTTAGCAAAGACCTCTTCGTCCTCTAACAGGTCCAAAACCTGGTTAACATTCATCAATCTGTTAAAATAAACAAAATAAAATCATTTTTTAAAAATAGAAATACCCGTGACTTCTGGATCTTATTGTCCTTGTATGAGGTCGGACAAAAATTTTGGCATTTCTATTTATATTATATAACAATTAGCTGCAATTTTAATCTAAATCACACCTGGGACATACTACCTCAATATTAATAACACATTTTAGTCAGAATCTAAAATAATATATTAAATAGATAACTTACTGCCTCTTGAAAGTCATTTGTTTTCTTCAATGCCCTTGAGCTAGGCAAAACATGGCCGCCAAGGTCAGGAAAAACAGGGGAGAAAACTCTATTGCTACTTTCTTGAAGACTAGGTTATTCTGGTCATTAATGATTTTGGTCGAGTTGTCTTTTAACAACTTTTTAACAAGTTACAACGCTAAAAGAGTGGTGACCTTGTACAGGGACGGCAGGCCGTAAAACATCACTTCATAACCAAAATATTACCTCTTTGAATGGAAATCAATTTACAAATATCAAAATTGGCACATTTGAAAATAAAACTTCACAAGTCAATGAAATTATCAATTATGTCTATTGTAATTGAATTAGAATCAGTTTGATGTAATAAGAAGCATAATATTCATCAGTAGACATAACTGATGTTATAGAAATATAATTGAATTCATCTAAAATCTGATGAAAACAAAATACTATAATCTCATAAATAAAATATACTAAGTAATTATAAAGAAAATCACAAGAATTACATTCATTAGGTGTTTCAATAATTACTTAGCTATGTGAATCCAGATTACAAAGATTATTCTATTCTATAGTTATGACACCAGATATGAAAGTGTTTAATCTCTAAATTCAATATTTTAGTTTCTTTTCATCTTAAGAGGTAGTATTACTCAATTACAGTGATATATGCCACTGAGCTGTCTAATTTTTTTTTTACCTGAACTAGCAAAAAAATGTCATTTTGGATTTAGTTTAGATTAATTGATTTTGATTTGCAATTTAAAGTATCTGTATTTGTTGCGACGAGGACTGCGAAATCACTCGACCGCTGATTGATGAAGTAAACGACACATTAAAAATTTACACTTTTATTCGATGATGATGACTATGACTATAAAAATTACGTATATATTGCGATGCGATGTTGACGGGTCGGAGGCCAGCTTTTTTCTCTCGTATCCCTACGCTGACTCCGTACAATATTTAACCTATCCTATGCACGTGTACATTGGTATAAAACGAAACGAAAGTTATACTTTCGAACACACCCCCCTCCTTGATAGGAACGGAGATGAGTGTCAATTATGCAACGACCAGCTGAAACGAAATTATATAAATGGTACAAAATATCACAATACTATATAAATATACAATTGAAAGTACAAATATTCACACACTATTTTTTTGTTTGTTTTAACTGTCAATATCACAATTAATAAAATAATTTACAGTTCGTTAACTTCTAAAGGGCACAAGCGATTTATGGAGCGTTTGAACACTGATTCACCTATTCGAGTGTGTCCATCACTACCCGGAAATGTTTTTAAAACTTTGCCAAGAGGCCACTTCCCACGCGGAGTGCTTGGGTCTATCACTAATACGATCTCACCGACGCAAATGTCACTTTTTGACTGGGTCCATTTATTTCGCGAACTGAGCATTGGAAGAAACTCAGACATCCACCGATGCCAAAACTGTTTCACAAGTTCTTGCACTCTCCTCCAACGTTTTCTAGGATTAAACGCGACACAGTCTACTGTCTCTGGTGCCAATTGACTGCTTAACTGTCCGATAAGAAAATGATTGGGAGTTAAAACAGGACTATCATTCGGATCGTCGCCCTGATACGTTAAAGGGCGAGAATTTAATAGTCCTTCCGATTTTATTATTGCTGTCTCTAATTCTTCATCGTTGATATCTGCGTTTCCGAGGATAGCTTTTAACGAACGTTTTGCTGCTTTGACCATAGACTCGAACACTCCCCCGAAACGGATAACGGAGGATTGTAAGTCCACTGAATTCGTTGATTCGATAGATTATTGGTAATTTTATCTTGATCCAAATCATCAATGAGCTCAACAAGTTCGAGATCAGCACCAGGAAAGTTTTTTTTATTATCCGAAATCACCTGGAATGGTTGACCTCGACGGTTTGTAAACCTGGAAAATGCTAAGAGAAAAGAGTCAGCATCCATAGTATACGCCATCTCGAGGTGAACAGCTCGAGAGGCTAAACACGTAAACACACATAAATATCGCTTCGTCCGAACTCGTCCCCGAACCTGTTTTGTTAAGAAGGGACCAGCATAGTCCACCCCGGTTCGTGCGAAAGCCCGGAGGGGTTCACTTCCAAGACGAAACTTTGGCAATGGAGCCATAATCTGTTGTGCTGGACGATTCCTTCTGCGTTTACATTCAAAACACGAAGATTGTACTGACTTGACTGTTTCTCTGGCTTTTAATATCCAAAATTTCGCTCTTAATTCCGATAATAAATACGACACACCGCACTCATGATTCCCTTGATCATGATAATATTTAATCAATAATGATGTAACACTATGCTTGTTTGGTAACACAATCGGATATTTTGCATCATATGACAAATGATCTCCCTTTGCTAATCTACTATACGAACGCAGAAGGCCATCTTATGCTATGAACGGATTAAATGATAATAACCGAGAACTATTATTAATCGATTGATTTTTACTTAAATCTTTGATCTCATCACTAAATTGGTCCCGTTGTGCAACCTTAAACCAAAATTCACTAGCACATTCTATCTCAACAACACTTAAAGCCTTTTCCAAATTTCTATTACTTTTATTCTGACAGTTTCGAATGTTATTAATAAACCTTTTGATCCAAGCAGTTACTCTAATCAATCGCAACCACCTTGAATATCTCGATGGCGATAGTCTTCCGAAATCTGTTCCGGTAACAGCGACGAACGTATCTGATCTTTGAGAACGAAGTTCTATATCTATATCCGATGAACTAGTTGTCGAAACTATATTTTGAGGCCACGACGAACTATCTTTTACTAGGTACTCAGGACCCGACCACCACAATTTACATTTAATCAATTGTGAACACGTTAATCCGCGGGTTGCACAATCTGCACTATTCACCTGTGTGACGTATCTCCACTGTTGCGGTTCTGTGGATTCGTGAATCTCACCTATGCGGTGTGCGATGAAAGGTTTAAACGAACGAGACTCATTACGAACCCAATACAACACATTCTGACTATCACTCCAGAATGTGACCTTATCAATTACTATATTTAACACAGCAATCACTGTAAGGGCAAGACGCAAACACAAGACAGCACTACATAATTCAAGGTGGGGAATTGAAATGCACACTTGAAATAGAATTATCACTATATTCGCATCTAAGATATGACACTGCGGCGTAGGCCTTCTCCGACGCATCAACGAACGTATGGACTGACACGTCTGCGATCTCGGCGTTCACCAATTTTAAACACCTTTGAATGCTTAGGTCACGTAAATACGGAAGTTCATTAAACCACGAATTCCAAGATTCAGATAATTCATCCGGAAGCTGTTCGTCCCAATTTAGACCTAACAACCAAGTTTTCTGAATTCCTATTTTCGCCCTTATAGTGAAGGGAGCTAACAAGTTTAACGGGTCAAGTTTTACTCACTACGCGTCGTTTCGTCAGAAAAGGATAATTTCCCGGTGCGATCTCGAATTTAAAGGAATTTATTTCTGCGTTCCACAAAATCCCAAGAGTTTTATGAGAGGGTAATTCACTGTCCTCGATTGACAATTGATTGACACGATCTTCGATGGGAATGTCTTCTAATATTCAAGGGTCATTCGAGAGCCATTTACGAATATGAAATCCCGCTTTCTGTAACAAAGACGATAACTCACGTCTCAATGCTATCGCTTCTTCAACCGAACTGACACTATCAAGGAGATGTCTACGTACATTGAGTTTAAGACAGAGTTTGTCGCCAAAGGAAACGAATCTAAATTTTGCTCACAGTGTTTTCTTATCTTACTTTACGTTTAATTTTTGAAAGTTCATTTAATCTATCTGTACTCAGCCTACCTTCACTTTCAGTTGACCCAGTTGATGGCTCTTGCACGTGCGGGTTGTCCGCCATGTTGAATTCTTCTCAGTCTGTTTACGTCAACGGTTGACTTTCGATTGATGATCGCTCAAACTACGCTCTACTACCAAGAATTGTTGCGACGAGGACTGCGAAATCACTCGACCGCTGATGAAGTAAACGACACATTAACAATTTACACTTTTATTCGATGTTGATGATGACTATGACTATAAAAATTACAGATATATATTGCAATGCGATGTTGACGGGTCGGAGGCCAGCTTTTTTCTCCCTCGTATCCCTACGCTGGCTCCGTACAGCATTTAACCTATCCTATGCACGTGTACATTGGTATAAAAGCGAAACGAAAGTTTTACTTTCGAACAAAATGTTGTAGTTCTTCTGGTGTTTCGGAAAGTAAAACCTTATCATTTGCATACATAAGTAATAATAAAAACAGATCGTGAATTTTCAGATTATCATTATTCAAATGTTGTTCTAAATCATTTACATAAAACGAAAATAATAACGGTGATAACACTTCTCCTTGAAATAAACCATTTAAACAATCAAATATTTCAGAAACATCTCCGTGCACTTTTACCCTACATTTAACTTTGTCATATAGAGAGCGAATTATTGTTAAAATTTCCCACTAATACCCTGTCGAATAAGTTTATACCAAAGGTTTAATCTGTTAATCAGGTCAAAACATTTTGAATAGTCGACAAAACAAGCGTATAACCTTTTTTCTTTTTTAAGGTTCTATTTACTAGAGATTGAAGAATAAATATTGCATCAGTTGTTGAGAGGTTTTTCCTGAAACCAAACTGAGCATCAGAAATAATTTCATGAGTTTTGTCAAATTCAATTAATCTGTTGGTAATAATCGAGGTAAAAAGTTTTCCAAGACATGAAACAATAGTTATTCCTCTATAATTATTAGTATTATTCAAATCACCTTTTTTGAATACTGGCGCAATGTTGCCGATTGCCCATGTTGAGGGGAAACAACCCGAGTTCAGAACATTATTAAATATTATATTTAAATTTGGAATTAACTCAGACTTACAATTTATCAATATTTCGTTTGTTATATTATCATTTGCAAAAGCTTTATTAAGTTTAAGATGGTTTATATTTTTAAGTATTTCGGCATCTGTAATTGGATCATCTAATTCACTATTACCGCTAACTTAATGCGTATCATAATCATACAATGCTGCTTCTATCTCCCGGTTAATAACAGGGGGTGTCGAAGATAAATCTTTAAAGTGAATAAAAAAGTCCTTTGCGGTTAGATCGGAGCTAATCTTAGATTTCCGCTTATTAAATAGTTTATAAAACGTTTTAGGGTTTGTTTTCCTTGTCATTCAATAAATTACCTTACTTATGTTTATAGATAGTTTTTAATTTACGTTCAAATTTCTTATATTTGTGGAAATGTTGTAATCTCAGAAGAATCAGAAACCAGCTTTGTTATAAGCTTAGAGAACTTTTCTACACTAGAATCAATTCCGTTTTGATTTAATTTGCTTAATCTACAGATATTAGACAGTTCAACTTCATGAGACCGGATATCTAGACGTATATTATTGGTATTATTTTCACTCCAATCAGTTTTTATAACAGAATGTATACTGGGTTCTTTTTCAACCTGATCTATTATCTATACTCAATTAGGTATTATGCTCATAATTGCAGTGCGTTCTAGCGAACGCACTGCTTTGTTTTCATAATTGCAGTGCGTTCTAGCGAACGCACTGCTTTGTTTTCATAATGACTTTTTTTTTTTTTTTTTTTGTCTACTTCTGGTCACGCTAATTCGGTATGAAGGGAACATGTCACACCTTATCTCACATGTTTTCCTACAATATCTAACTGCTCGGTGTTGGGTGAATGTAAAATGGCGGTTTTTTGTCTAACCGGAAATGACATATGACAGAAAAACCCATGTTATGTTTTTTATCATTTTTACCTCTGTTTTTCAACCGATTTTGATGGAACTTCGCCATCTTGAAATGACTGATTTTTCTTTAAATCGAAATTCAGAATCGGGAATCATTCGATTTGAATAAAAATGATGTCTATGGAATCTACAGTCGATTGCTAACAAAACATGGGAAGCCGATTTTTGAATTTCGATTCAAATTTTTTTTTATTTCCGGTTTAGAATTTTCGGAAATAGTCAAAACTTTTAAGGCTCATATCTTGTGACCTTGACCTTGAGTGACCTTGTGACCTGCACAAAAGTTGTTGCCCTTGACGAGATCTATCCAATGGTATAATCATTTTACATGCCCAATGTTTACTTCCGGTTTTATGGCCGTCAGAAAATTGCAATTTTTAACTTTAAACAGCTCTGTCACGTGACCTAATTCATATACGTCACAAATTATCTCCTATTATTATCACGCTTTATCTCTTGTTTCCAAAAATGTATAACACTAGATATTTTGATCAAAATTGATTTTTCGAATTTTGTTCTTTGTTCTATAGTAACTCTGCGTGTTTTTTTTTTGGCGGGAAAAAACACGTGTTATCTGAATTACGGATTTCATAAGATAAGTAACAATTTCGTCTTAAGATATGAAAGAACATGACTAACAAAGAAAACAATATGATAAAATCGTAACCGGAAGTAACACGCTGGCCACCATCTTGAAATGAACATGTTTTCTTTAAATTGACAGAAGTGAACATCTGATTTGTATAATATTGATGTCTAGGGCATTTTCAATCTATGGCCAACAAAATGATGACCGCCAATTTGCTAATTTCGATTATGATGTTTGCCTATTTCCCGTAAAAAATATTCAGAAATGGCCAAAATTTTCAAAGCTCATTACACGTTACCTTGGATTTGGATGGCCTTATGACCTGAACAAAAGTTATTGCCCATGATGAGATCTACCCAACGGGGTATTCATTTTTGTTGTCCAATATTTACTTCCGATTTTATAGCCATTTAAAAATTGTTAGTTTGAACTTTGAACAGCTCTGTCACGTGACGTTACGTCACAAAATATCTTCTTTTCTTATTACGCTTTATCTCCTCTTTCCAGTGATATATAACACTAAATATTTTGATCAAATGGAATTTTGTTCTTTGTTCTATAGTAACTCTGCGTGGTTTTTTGGCGGGAAAAAACACGTGTTATCTGAATTACGGATTTCATAAGATAGGTAACAATTTCTTCTTAAGATATGAAAGAACATGACTAACAAAGAAAAAAATATGACAAAATCGTAACCGGAAGTAACACGTTGGCCACCATCTTGAAATGAACATGTTTTCTATAAATCGACATCCGATTTATATAATTTTGATGTTTATGACATTTTCAATCTATTGCCAACAAAATGAGGGCAGCTGAATTGCTAATTTCGATTATGGTGTTTGTCAATTTCCGGTAAAAGATATTCAGCAATAATTGTAACACTTTTAAAGCTCATAACTTCTGACCTTACCATTTGTTGACCTTATGATCCGAACAAAAGTGATTGCCCGAAATGAGATCTATCCAATGGTGAATTCATTTTTGTTGTCCAATATTTACTTCTTGTTTTATAGCCATTTGAAAATTGTCAGTTTGAACCTAATTCACGTACGTCACAAAAAAATCGTCTTTTCTTATTATGCTTTATCTCCTCTTGATATATAATAGTAGATATTTTAATCATTTTGCTTTTTTTTTTTAATTTGGAAATTTTGTGCATTGTTCTAAAGAAACTGCGTGGCTTTTTTTGGCGCGAAAAAAACACGTGGTTCCTAAATTGTGGATTTTTGAAGTGAGTCGACACATTCTTTTGAAGATATAAAATGACATAACATAAAAAAGGATAAAATTGGACCCGGAGGTAACTAGTAGACCACCATCTTGAAATGACCAACTTTTCTTTAAATCGATATAAGTGATCAGGATATCATCCGATTTACATAATGTTGATGTCTATGTCATCTTCAATATATTACTAACAAAATGGTGACAGCCGATTTCCTAATTTCGATTAAAAGTTTTTGTCTATTTGCGGTTAAAGAAATAAAAAGCAATAGCAAACACTTTCAAAGCTCAAAACACGTGACCGTTTGATGACCTTTTGATCTGAACCAAAGCTATTGCCCTCGATAAAATCTATCAAATGATGTTTTACTTTGTGTTTTCCGATGTTTACTTCTGGTTTAATAGCCGATTGAAAATTGAGATTTTTAACTATAAACAGCTCTGTCACATGACCTAATTTATATGCAGGACTAAAATGCAACCGTTCAAGGATGTTTAATTTGCGCACTGCTCAGTACCGTTATCACGGTTCTAGTGTATGTTTTTTTTTTGTCTACTTCTGGTCACGCTAATTCGGTATGAAGGGAGCATGCCACACATTATCTCATATAATTTTTTACTATGCCTAACTGCACGGTATTAGGTGAATATAAAATGATGCATTTTCGTCCAACAGGCTATGACGTATGGCAAATAAGCCCAATTTAATGTTTTTACCATTTTCATCTCTGATTTTCAACCGATTTTGATGGAATTTTTTTTGTTTATTTTATTAATCGATTGTCTTCAAATTGGAGGTTTAAAAACATTCATTTTTAAAACTTTGTCGCTGACTTTTTGAAGCACTTTATTGACAAATTTTTCAACTTTTGCAATTTTAGTTTGATCAATATGAAAACTTACATATGCATAGACATTTTGATGACAAACAAAATGATCTTTTCAAAATTTTTATATCACTTTCGGTTTTGACGTCATTCGCTTGTAAAGTTGAAATTTCAACTTCCGGAATAATGAAGATATTCTAAAAAATGTTTTTGCAATGTGCTAGTAATCATTATTGACAAAATATGGAATGATAAAATCTGACTCAGCTGTTTCAAATCGGCCGCCATCTTGAACTGACTGATTTTTCTTTAAATCGAAATTCAGAATCAGGGAATCATTCGATTTGAATAAAAATGATGTCTATGGAATCTACAGTCGATTGCTAACAAAACATGGGAAGCCGATTTTTGAATTTCGATTCAGAATTTCTTTTTATTTCCGTTTTAAAATTTTCAGTAATAGTCAAAACTTTTAAGGCTTATATCTTGTGACCTTGACCTTGATTGACCTTGTGACCTGAACAAAAGTCAGTGCCCTTGATGAGATCTATCAACTGATGTATTTATTTTTGCTGTCCGATGTCTACTTCCGGTTTTATAGCCATTTGAAAATGTCGAGTTTTGACTTTAAACAGCTTTGTTACGTGACCTAATTCATGTACGTCACAAATTATCTTCTATTATTATCACGCTTTATCTCTTGTTTCCAAAAATGTATAACACAAGATATTTTGATCAAAATTGCTTTTTCGAATTTTGTTCTTTGTTCTATAGTAACTCTGCGTGTTTTTTTTTGGCGGGAAAAAACACGTGTTATCTGAATTACGGATTTCATAAGATAGGTAACAATTTCTTCTTAAGATATAGAAGAACATGATTAACAAAGAAAAAAATATGATAAAATCGTAACCGGAAGTAAAACGCTGGCCACCATCTTGAAATGAACATGTTTTCTTTTAATCGGGAGAAGTGAACAGGGTATCATCCGATTTGTATAATATTGATGTCTAGGGCATTTTCAATCTATGGCCAACAAAATGATGACAGCCAATTTGCTAATTTCGATTATGATGTTTGCCTATTTCCGGTAAAAGATATTCAGAAATGACAAAAATTTTCAAAGCTCATTACACGTTACCTTGGATTTGGGTGACCTTATGACCTGAACAAAAGTTATTGCCCATGATGAGATCTACCCAACGGTGTATTCATTTGTATTGTCCAATATTTACTTCCGGTTTTATAGCCATTTAAAAATTGTTAGTTTGAACTTTGAACAGCTCTGTCACGTGACGTCACGTCACAAAATATCTTCTTTTCTTATTACGCTTTATCTCCTTTTTCCAGTGATATATTACACTAGATATTTTGATCAAAATTGCTATTTGGAATTTTGTTCTTTGTTCTATAGTAACTCTGCGTGGTTTTTTGGCGGGAAAAAACACGTGTTATCTGAATTACGGATTTCGTAAGATAGGTAACAATTTCTTCTTAAGATATGAAAGAACATGATTAACAAAGAAAAAAATATGACAAAATCGTAACCGGAAGTAACACGTTGGCCACCATCTTGAAATGAACATGTTTTCTTTAAATCGACATCCGATTTATATAATTTTGATGTTTATGGCATTTTCAATCTATTGCCAACAAAATGAGGGAAGCTGAATTGCTAATTTCGATTATGGTGTTTGTCTATTTCCGGTATAAGATATTCAGCAATTATTGTAACACTTTTAAAGCTCATAACTTGTGACCTTGCCATTTGTTGACCTTATGATCCAAACAAAAGTTATTTCCCGAAATGAGATCTATCCAATGGTGAATTCATTTTTGTTGTCCAATATTTACTTCTTGTTTTATAGCCATTTGAAAATTGTCAGTTTGAACCTAATTAACGTACGTCACAAAAAAAATCGTCTTTTCTTATTATGCTTTATCTCCTCTTGATATATAATAGTAGATATTTTAATCATTTTGCTTTTTTTTTAATTTGAAAATTTTGTTCATTGTTCTAAAGTAACTGCGTGGCTTTTTTGGCGCGAAAAAACACGTGGTTACTAAATTGTGGATTTTTAAAGAGAGTCGACACACTCTTTTGAAGATATAAAATGACATAACATTCATAGAAAAAAAAAGAATAAAATTGGACCCGGAAGTAACTAGTAGACCACCATCTTGAAATGACCAACTTTTCTTTAAATCGATATAAGTGATCAGGATATCATCCGATTTACATAATGTTGATGTCTATGTTATCTTCAATATATTACTAACAAAATGGTGACAGCTGATTTCCTAATTTCGATTAAAAGTTTTGTCTATTTCCGGTTAAAGAAATTCAGCAATAGCAAACACTTTCAAAGCTCAAAACTCGTGACCTTGACGTTTGATGACCTTTTGATCTGAACCAAAGCTATTGCCCTCGATAAAATCTATTAAATGATGTTTTACTTTGTGTTTTCCGATTGTTTACTTCCGGTTTAATAGCCGATTGAAAATTGAGATTTTAAACTATAAACAGTTCTGTCACATGACCTAATTTATATGCAGGACTAAAATGCAACCGTTCAAGGATGTTTAAATTGCGCACTGCTCAGTACCGTTATCACGGTTCTAGTGTTGAATTTGAATTGTAAAATAGTTTATCATCCTTTTTTTGTCTTCTTTTCTTATGTATCTATGTTCAATTATTATAGTTAAAGTTTCTTTAATTTTTTTAAATTCAAATTGTATATTAGTGAATATTTCACTAGGAGAAGGTTTATAAATTTTATAATTTGTCCTTATCCTGTTGTTTTAAACAATAAAATATGTTTAAACTTAAAAACATTAATTCACTAAGTTATTTTTTTTATTTCAGGCTCTTCAAATAGTCTTGAAGATCTAGTCTTCAAAAGTGGAGAATCATTGTTCAACTCTTTTTCGTCTGCGCTCGAAACTTCTACTCCAGAATGCCTAAATCCCCGAATACCACAGTCATCACAGTCATCAACATCTTCTGATGCAAGTATTTTCTGTTCCCAGAAAAGAACAGAAGATAATTCCAGATCAAATTGGCTGATAACATATGATATACCTTACCAAAAATTTTCAAGCAAATTGACAGACAGCCTGAACAAAAATATTCGTCCATCAGATACAGACAGAAGGGAAATGGTACGCATTTTGGTGGATGACATCCAAGATTTTTGTAAGAAACCGAGTAGTTCGGACCTGGCAGCAATTGCAACTAGAACCGTGATAACGGTACTGAGCAGTGCGCAATTTAAACATCCTTGAACGGTTGCATTTTAGTCCTGCATATAAATTAGGTCATGTGACAGAGCTGTTTATAGTTAAAAATCTCAATTTTCAATCGGCTATTAACCCGGAAGTAAACATCGGAAAACACAAAGTAAAACATCATTTGATAGATTTTATCGAGGGCAATAGCTTTGGTTCAGATCAAAAGGTCATCAAACGTCAAGGTCACGAGTTTTGAGCTTTGAAAGTGTTTGCTATTGCTGAATTTCTTTAACCGGAAATAGACAAAACTTTTAATCGAAATTAGGAAATCGGCTGTCACCATTTTTTTAGTAATATATTGAAGATGCCATAGACATCTACATTATGTAAATCGGATGATATCCTGATCACTTATATCGATTTAAAGAAAAGTTGATCATTTCAAGATGGTGGTCTACTAGTTACTTCCGGGTCCAATGTTATCCTTTTTTTTCTATGAATGTTATGTCATTTTATATTTTCAAAAGAATGTGTCGACTCTCTTTAAAAATCCACAATTTAGGAACCACGTGTTTTTTCGCGGTTACTTTAGAACAATGAACAAAATTTCCAAATAAAAAAAAAAGCAAAATGATTAAAATATCTACTATTATATATCAAGAGGAGATAAAGCATAATAAGAAAAGACGATGTTTTGTGACGTACGTGAATTAGGTTCAAACTGACAATTTTCATTTGGCTATAAAACAAGAAGTAAATATTGAACAACAAAAATGAATTCACCATTGGATAGATCTCATTTCGGGCAATAACTGTTGTTCGGATCATAAGGTCAACAGATGGCAAGGTCACAAGTTATGAGCTTTAAAAGTGTTCCAATAATTGCTGAATATCTTATACCGGAAATAGACAAACACCATAATCGAAATTAGCAATTCAGCTGCCCTCATTTTGTTGGCAATAGATTGAAAATGCCATAAACATCAAAATTATATAAATCGGATGTCGATTTAAAGAAAACATGTTCAAGATGGTGGCCAACGTGTTACTTCCGGTTACGATTTTGTCATATTTTTTTCTTTGTTAGTCATGTTCTTTCATATCTTAAGAAGAAATTGTTACCTATCTTATGAAATCCGTAATTCAGATAACACGTGTTTTTTTCCCGCCAAAAAAACCACGCAGAGTTACTATAGAACAAAGAACAAAATTCCAAATAGCAATTTTGATCAATATCACTGGAAAGAGGAGATAAAGCGTAATAAGCAAAGAAGATATTTTGTGACGTGACGTCACGTGACAGAGCTGTTCAAAGTTCAAACTAACAATTTTTAAATGGCTATAAAACCGGAAGTAAATATTGGACAACAAAAATGAATACACCGTTGGATAGACCTCATCATGGGCAATAACTTTTGTTCAGGTCATAAGGTCACCCAAATCCAAGGTAACGTGTAATGAGCTTTGAAAATTTTTGTCATTTCTGAATATCTTTTACCGGAAATAGGCAAACATCATAATCGAAATTAGCAAATTGGCTGTCATCATTTTGTTGGCCATAGATTGAAAATGCCCTAGACATCTATATTATACAAATTGGATGATACCCTGTTCACTTCTCTCGATTTAAAGAAAACATGTTCATTTCAAGATGGTGGCCAGCGTGTTACTTCCGGTTACGATTTTATCATATTTTTTTTCTTTGTTAGTCATATTCTTCCATATCTTAAGAAGAAATTGTTACCTATCTTATGAAATCCGTAATTAAGATAACACGTGTTTTTTCCCGCCAAAAAAACACGCAGAGTTACTATAGAACAAAGAACAAAATTCTAAAAAACAATTTTGATCGAAATATCTAGTGTTATACATTTTTGGAAACAGGAGATAAAGCGTGATAATAATAAGAGATAATTTGTGACGTACATGAATTAGGTCACGTGACAGAGCTGTTTAAAGTCAAAACTCGACATTTTCAAATGGCTATAAAACCGGAAGTAGACATCGGACAGCAAAAATGAATACATCAGTTGATAGATCTCATCAAGGGCAATGACTTTTGTTCAGGTCACAAGGTCACTCAAGGTCAAGGTCACAAGATATGAGCCTTAAAAGTTTTGACTATTACTGAAAATTGTTAACCGGAAATAAAAAAAAAACTGAATCGAAATTCAAAAATCGGCTTCCCATGTTTTGTTAGCAATCGACTGTAGATTCCATACACATCATTTTTATTCAAATCGGATGATTGCCTGATTCTGAATTTCGATTTAAAGTAAAATCAGTCAGTTCAAGATGGCGGCCGATATGAAACAGCTGGGTCAGATTTTATCATTTTATATTTTGTGAATAATGATTACTAGCACATTGCAAAAAGATTTTTTAGAATATCTTCATTATTCCGGAAGTTGACATTTCAACTTTACAAGCGAATGACGTCAAAACCGGAAGTGATATAACATTTTTGAAAAGATCATTTTGTTTGTCATCAAAATGTCTATGCATATGCAAGTTTTCATATTGATCAAAATAAAATTGCAAAAGTTGAAAAAATTGTCAAAAAAGTGCTTCAAAAAGTCAGCGACAAAGTTTTAAAAAAGCATGTTTTTAAACCCCCAATTTGAAGACAATCGGTTAATAAAATAAACAAAACAAATTCCATCAAAATCGGCTGAAAATCAGAGATGAAAATGGTAAAAACATTAAATTGGGCTTATTGGCCATACGTCATTTTCTGTTGGACGAAAATGCATCATTTTATATTCACCTAATACCGTGCAGTTAGGCATAGTAAAAAATTATATGAGATAATGTGTGGCATGCTCCCTTCATACCGAATTAGCGTGACCAGAAGTAGACAAAAAAAAAAAAACATACACTATGAAAACAAAGCAGTGCGTTCGCTAGAACGCACTGCAATGAAAATTGTTAAAAAGCATCAACCTTCACTGTGTCACCTACTAAATGAAACAGTTTTAGGACAAGGACACACTAGCTTATACCAGCAACTCAGAGAAAAGATAAACAATAACAATCGGAAAAAACACAGTGATGTCGATCTCAATGAAACTGATAATGCTGTGAAGAAAAAACAAACAACATATGTTAAGTACGGCTGTATTGAGTGGCCGAGTTTAACTAACAAAGAAGATTCAGAAGAAATGGATTTGAAGAAAGAACAAATGAAAGTTGAATTTTCCAAAACTAAACAAAATACTTCTTTAATTGACACGTTATTGGATGAAACATACTCATATCAACGAGAAGTAAGTAATAAATCTCCACCTGTTGCAAAGATTAAAGCCGAATATCCATATCTGTTTAAAAAAAACATATGCACTCATACATTTCAAAAGATTAACTGGGCAGGATATGGAACAGAAATATATGCTGTCCAAAAAGATGAAGGAGACACTTTTAAACCATTTTAAAAGTTTGAAATCTCATGATCCCATCAAGGACCTTATTCAAGATCTTACATCAGAAACAGAGATGCAAGGCAATTCCTGCTTCTTAGAATCAATACCCTTTATGTTAATGCTGTTTTTTTTTTGAAGAATCATACCGAATTCGAGTATTTCAGGTAATGATTTTGAGTTCTTACTTTATTATTCATACCTTGTTATATGTCAAGACTTAGTGGCCTTGCTTGTCATTTAAAGATTACCATACCATAAAATATACTCAAGTTTTAACTTTCAATACTATTTGCAGCTGTTAGGTAGGCTATATTTCAATATTTTTAATTTTTTATTTTTAGGAAACCAGTGATGTTAAACTGATTACAAGTGTTATTAGAAGTCAGTCAGACAAAGCCCCAGTTATATGTGTTGTTGGCGAGTATTGTGATGGTTGTTTTGATGTTTTTTTTAGGATTCTTATCTTCAACAATTGAAACAGTTGAAAAAAAAGTGAACGAATCATTAGTTTCGAAATAGGAGAGTACCTCAAACAACTAACTGTTGATTGAAATAAGAGTCATGTGTCATTTAGATACTGTCAACTCCCCTTAAAATAGAAAGACAGAATAAATAGAAATTTTTCTACAAAATTATGTTTTTCAGGAAAACTTCACTCTTTTCTTATTTTTTGTGAAGATATTTTACTTACAACACTAAGCGATTTGGATGATGCTGTTATGGCGTGTTTTAGTTTGTACTACATATTAAATCTGAGATACCATACCAAAGGGTCCATTACCTTAGAATTTATTCAACGGTAAGCATTATGAATATTTATATTCTGTCAACCACATTTGCTTGTGAGTGTCAGTGTGATAGAAATTAAATCTTTACTAACTTAGTATGAAGCTTTGTTTTCATTAAATTACAGTTGATGAGTTGTAAGATAAAATTCCTGAAATTTGGCTTCAGAATTTAGGATTAATATAATAATTTTAAAATATTTCCGTCAATGGTCGTTCGAAAAAGGTACGAAAATCAATTGGGGTTAATTATGCATGACCTCTGAATAAAGACTCCCCAATGGTCAGCTTCTTGACTTTTTTGCTGTAACATGGCAACCTTACATCTAAACATACATGCCTGACAAAAGACTGTCAATTGACTTGGCCCGCTGATACTATGATCTGAATTTTATACCCACTTGGTCTGCTGATCTACATGTTATACTCACCTGGTCTGTTGATACTAAAATCTACCCTCTTGATCTTCTGATACTATGATCTCCAATCTATACCCACTTGGTGTGTTGACACTATGATTCACGTTATATACCCACTTGATCTGCTGATACTATGACCTGCGCTTACTTGGTCTGGATATATGATGATCTGCCTTAAATACTGACCTGGTCTCCTGATGCTATGATCTTCATTTCTATACTTACCTGGTCACGAAATAAATTGGTCTATATACTATACTCAATTGTTCTAGTGATACTACGATCTACATTCATACTCACTATGTCTGTTGATATTATGATTTACATTCTAAACTCACTTGGTATGTTGATACTATGATCTACATTCTATATTCAGTCCGTTGATAATATGATCTACATTCTATTCTCACGTGGTCAGTTGATACCATAATCCACAATCTATAGCCAATTGGACTGTTGATACTATGGTCTACATTCTATACTCACCTTGTCTGTTGATATTATCATCTACATTCTATACTCAGTTGGTCTGTTGATATTATGATCCATATTCTATACTCACCTTGTCTGTTGATATTATGATCTACATCCTATACTCAATTGGACTGTTGATACTATGATCTACATTCTATACTCACCTTGTCTGTTGATACTATCGATCTACATTCCATACTCAGTTGGTCAGTTGATACTATAATCTTCAATCTATACTCAATTGGACTGTTGATACTATGGTCTACATTCTATACTCACCTTGTCTGTTGATATTATGATCTACATTCTATACTCACCTTGTCTGTTGATATTATGATCTACATTCTATACTCACCTTGTCTGTTGATATTATGATCTACATTCTATACTCACCTTGTCTGTTGATATTATGATCTACATTCTATACTCACCTTGTCTGTTGATATTATGATCTACATTCTATACTCACCTTGTCTGTTGATATTATGATCTACATTCTATACTCACCTTGTCTGTTGATATTATCGATCTACATTCCATACTCAGTTGGTCTGTTGATATATTGATCTATATTCAATACTCACCTTGTCTGTTGATACTATCGATCTACATTCCATACTCAGTTGGTCAGTTGATACTATAATCTTCAATCTATACTCAATTGGACTGCTGATATTATGGTCTTCTTCCTGTTCTCACATGTTCTGTTGATACTATGATCTGCATTCTATACCCAGTTTGTCTGCTGATACTATAATCTCACCTGATCTATTGATCGTTCTAGCTTACCTGACCTATTGTTCGTTCTAGCTTATTTAAACTATAGCTCGTTCCAGCTTACCTGACCTATTGAGCGTTCTATTGAGGCTTACATAGTGAAAAAACAACTTATGTGTGTACGAGAATGTAAGTGTGTGAGAATAATGGTGGTGCTGTGTTGTGAATATGTAATGTAATGTGTGTCAGTGTGTGGATGTTACAGCAGTGTGTAAGTTGAATGCTGAGCACAGTGTGAAAGTAGTACTCGAGCGTCAGTTAGAGTGTATGATCCCAGTGTGAAAGTAGATCTGTGAGAGAAAGTGTATAAAATGGTAAATAACTAATATAAATATATATATAATAATAGATGTTGATACTATGATCTACATTTTATACCCAGTTTGTCTGTTGATATTATGGTCTGCTTCCTGTTCTCACATGTTCTGTTGATACTATCTGTATTCTATAATAATCATTCTTAACTATATTTTATAATCACTTGGTCAAATACTTCCCGAAAAAGCTCTCAGTGTAATGATACTATGCTTAACATCCAGTGCTTACATGGTGTGGCCTGTGATAACATCCTTCACTATTCGGCCGGGCTGACTGTGGCTTGTCAGGTTGACGACCTTGTACACATGACGGTGATCAAATCTCTGACTTTCTGTCTCTCACCTCCTATTACACTTGCTCTTTCATATCATTTATAATAACAAATTTCCCCTCCCCACTTTTCAAATTTATATTATAGTCTTCTGTACATACTGTATCGTATTTTGCTATTTTTATTATTTTCTCCCAGCACCCATTATTTTTCGTAAAATGTATATTTTTATCACCTTATTAAGTAGTTATTTTTTTTATCTTTTATCTACTTTTGCATTTACATGTAAATATCATATGGAGACGGATTAACATAAGCTTTGTTCTTTTTTCCTAATCCAATTTTGTATAATGTTGTTATTATCATTACTGTATCTTCTTAAATAAATATTGTTTAAATCAATCAGTTGTCATGTAGTAGGATCCAGGCTATAATGTCAGCAAATTTTACGCATCATTGAGATCCAGACTGGCAAGATCTTACCCAGAATTCTTCCGCCTGCTACAACTACCTAGACAAGCTGTTTCCCCGTCACTCACCTCCACGTGAATGTGTCACAGTAGAAACTAAATCTAGAGTTATATTGTATGATTATTTTTACCAGAATCTGGTGCCTGTGGCAATGGCTGCTATATGAATTCCGTGAGTATGACCAGGCTACGAAAATATAACTTTTACACTTTTACAGAAAAGGTCTTATTATGCTCAAGCACACATGCTCCATACTAAATCTATCGAAAGCAAATTTTCTGAATAAAATTTTAATGTGATTTAAAGAACACTTTAATAAATATTTCAAATATTTTAAAATGTTGATGTGTAGACCAGTAGGCCTACTTTAGATTAATTTTAATCAAACATCTGCAATAAATACCTGCTGTGGATCTGCTAAGCATAAAATTGTTTTTTATTTTTTTCCACGGGTTATAGTCAATTTGACCCCTATCCTTAAGGGCCCCAGGTTTGGTGAAAATGGTATCTGAAGTATGGTCAAAATGGTCATTTGAGAAAGTCAAAATGGTCATTTGAAAAAGTCAAAATGGTCCTAAAGACGTTTTTTATATTTCATTCATAATTAAAGAAAATTAACAATATTTCTATTGTATAAAAGAAGATTTTTTTCGCTTGGGCTGTTGCCAAATGGCAACAGCAACTGATTGATTTATTGATTTATTCTTATAAAGATCTCTTGCCTTCTTGTACAATACGGACCTTGTTTTTGTCAGAGCCTCGTATATTAAAAATGTTCATATAGCAGAACCAAACTTCAAGTTGAAATGTGGTATAAGCGGTTGTTTAAATTTCTTTAAAACATTTCCTGCCTTCAAAAGTCATGTCTATACATATCACTATAATAATACTGTTAAAATTAGGTCAGAGTCAGAGTCATTTGATAACTCAATGTTAAGCTGTTTATTGTGTAATAAACAAAACATACGTGACACTAAAGAATTGACAGTGCACTTGACTGAACAAATAAAGGATGGTAATTCAGTAGATTGTCCTGTTAAAGACTGTACATACTCTTATAACATTGCATCTTCATTTAGATCACATATTAGTCGGTCTTACAAACATGATTTAAAGGTGTTAAAAGACCAATATAAATCTAAACATGATAATCCATGCAATGAAATGGAAGTAGATAATGATACATCGTTGAACCCTATTCTTACATGTCATACTGAATCTTTTGATAATTTTGAAAGTTCTTTTTTTGGATTTATTTTCTCTATCGCTTTTAAAGCTCCAAGAAATGTTTTATTTGCCTGTTTCTACCATGGATGCTATAATGTCTGTAATCATAGCCATAACTGAACTTACTTTGGATTCACTGAGACAAAACTTAATTGATACATTATTACAAAATAATATTGATGTAAACATCATAGATCAAGTGAAAAAAAATATTCAAAGAGAACATTCTTCAAAGGTCAATCAAATTTCTTAGTACAGATTATATGAGAAACAGACAGTGGAAAGAACAATTGAGATTTATAAAACCCATCCGTATTAGTCTGGAAAAAAATAGTTTTCATTGTGTCCAAAGCTTTGAGTATATTCAAATTTTAGAGAGTCTTAAATCTCTTTTGTCAAATGTACAAGTTTTTCAGGAGGTGGTCAACCCTCTTCCACCATCAGGACAAGGTGTTTTGGTAGATTTTAATCATGGTAACTACTGTGTGCATGCATTACAAGTTATATTGTACTTTGACGAGTTTGAAGTATGAGGGCCTAGAGCACAAGTGATCTAACTACCTCAGACACAATTTTTCATCATATTTATCCAAATGGAATTCTGAATTCTTCTGTACCTTGTGTCAAAAGATCTATGTCCTATGTCAAAAATTGAATGAATGGCAGTCTTATAAATATTTTGTCTGGTAAATTTCACATAACATACAGAGCAAAACAGGTCCATGTTCAACTAGATCACAATGAGAATAAACGAATGCAAATGGTAAACTGATCCAACTTCCCTTAGATCACTTTTCCGTGTATTTGTCTTTACAAATTAGTGTACAACAGATCTAATTATTATTAATAAGGATTGAGAGTTGTCTCCCATTATCTAAGTTACAAATGGCTGAAAGACGAAAACGTGGTCTAAAGACCTCTGAGGTTTTATCAGCCCTTGATGAGGACTCTGAGGTTTTATCAGCCAATGATGAGGCCTCTTGACTCAAGTGGATCAGAATACCAGCCAGATGCATCCTCAGGTATGTGTTCCTCCTTGAAATGGCCTTTTAATTTCACATATTCTTGCAATGGATTTTGATTTGCATTGGCATTGATTAATGGATTTAGTTCTATTCACCATTTATTAACTAAGTTTTTGAAGTAGTATGTTCATGTTCATTCTACACTAAGCACTTCTCAAATAGAAGATTCTCCCCATGATGAGAGGCAATCTAGAAAAAGAGTCAGAAATGAAACTAGATGGGTAAGATCAGAAACTTAGGAGAAGAGTATGTAACGAGGAAAGGTGCACACTGCAAAAAACAGTTTTCTTGCTTTAAGAAAAATTATTACTATTTGTAGTAAAAATATCTTATTTCTGTAATATTTTTCTATCCCAATGGTAAGAAAATTTTTATCTTAAAGTAAGATTATGCTGCTTAAGAAATAAATACTTACTACAAGAAAATTTAACTCGTATGAGGAGATTATTAATCAACAAATTTTAAGATAAAAAATCTGGTTTCAAGAAGAAAAATGCTGTTTTTACAAATTGAATCTAATTTTTTCTTATTAATCTAAGAAATTATTTCTCATTTCCAGTTAGTCCCATAATACCTAAATCTAGATTTAAATATTAATCAACAAATTTCAAGATAAAAAAATCTGGTTTCAAGAAGAAAAATGCTGTTTTTACAAATTGAATCTAATTTTTTCTTATTAATCTAAGAAATTATTTCTCATTTCCAGTTAGTCCCATAATACCTAAATCTAGATTTAAATATTAATCAACAAATTTCAAGATAAAAAAATCTGGTTTCAAGAAGAAAAATGCTGTTTTTACAAATTGAATCTAATTTTTTCTTATTAATCTAAGAAATCATTTCTCCTTTCCAGTTAGTCCCATAATACCTAAATCTAGATTTAAATATTAATCAACAAATTTCAAGATAAAAAAAATCTGGTTTCAAGAAGAAAAATGCTGTTTTTACAAATTGAATCTATTTTTTTCTTATTAATCTAAGAAATCATTTCTCCTTTCCAGTAAGTCCCATAATACCTAAATCATGAAAAGTAACAGTCTTGGACAAAGAAGAAATAAGTAAAATACTTGTAATAATTGTTTTATTTTATCTGTTAATACAAAATTTGTAAAGCAAAACCATAAGGCCAAACAAAATAAAAGAATTGATTCTCAGGCACCGGCGCATTGATTAAAAAGGCCCGCGTTGACCGATTTTTTCTCAAGAATGAAATAAACATTTTCGCATAATACGACTGTGGTCAGTTATTTCCGTTCAGGATGACACAAAGTTGGTAAAAGTCGCCCAGGATTTGGTTGATGGTGTCTTTATTGGTTGGGAGTCTTGTGAGCATGGTATGTGTATAAAATACACACATTCTGAGTGGAATAAAGCTAGTATGTATCATTAAAAAATTAAAATAAAACCCGCGCTCCCTCACTGATCTAAGAAAAAATTGCCTGAGAATCAACTAATTTTATTTGTTTGGCCTAATGGTCCTAATAGGAAGAGAAAATCACAAAGTATAAAGCAATATGACAAATTCTAGTCACAGACAACACACCATGTCATCTTTAATCTTGACAATAAAACTATGTTGAAAGTAATGTTAAAAATACTTTCTCGCACAACAGTTCAAGGATTTCTTTGAAATTGAAACAAATAAAATTTTAGCTTTGATCATAATTGCATAACATAACATACAAATGTCCAGGTAAATATAAACTGATATTCTGAACATATCATTAAATTTTAACCAAATGGATAGTCAGCTAGGATAAGTGTGCCAAGAATATTTTGCCTTGAATTATGTCATCATGAAGTCTTTGATTGATCTTTCTCATGTATCTGATCACCCAATACTTCTGTTTGTAGGAACAACATGATGTTTTCTTGTCCTGGTAGATATTCCAAATGGAATGCATAAAATAAAGCAATAAATATTAGCAGTGCCCTGTCGAAAGAATTTTTGGCTAACTTGCTGAATATTCTGCCAAACATGCACACATGTAACGAGGAAAGGTGCGTTGTGGTGCCGAAAAAGGTGTTCAAGAATGTAAATTGTAAATGTAGGAATAACTGCGAACATAAGATTCCTCTTGTTACAAGACAACGAATCTTTGAAACCTTTAATTCGATTGGAGATTGGAATCTGCCAACCCAGTTTATAATAGCCTCTGTCAAAATTGTATCTATCAAAACACGACGAACAAATACAGATTCATCTCGTCGTTACTCTTCTCGAGTGTTTTACCTAACAAGGGAAAAAATTAGAATTTGTAAACAGGTATTCTTAAGTTGTCTGGGAATTTCAAACAAGCGCCTCCATTATACCCTTACTAATAAAACTATCGATACTATGATTACAGGAAGTGATCAACGATGGAGAAAAGTTCCAAGAAACAAGACTCCCTAGGCTGTTGTCCAACAGATCGAAGAACATATCAAGTCTTTTCCACAATATGTAAGCCATTATGGAAGATCTAAAAGCAGTCGTTCTTATCTGAACCCCGAACTAAACATCACCAAAATGCACACCATGTATTGTACTGATTGAAACGATAAGGGTAGAGATCCAGCATCTTTATGGGTTTATCAGCAGATTTTTAATTCAAAATTTAATTTGCATTTTTATAAACCCAAAAAAGACACATGTAAAAAGTGTGACTTATTTGATGCCCAGCTTCAAACAAATTTAAGTCCTGAAGAAAAGATTAATGTTCAATCTGAAAGAGATGCTCCCAGTCCAGAGGTCGTCAAGCACATAATCAAGATATCCAAAGATGTAGAAATGAAAATCTTTTAAAGGTTCTGACCTTTGATTTAGAGAAAGCTCTACCAACACCTCATCTTAACACCAATGAAGTTTTCTATCTGCGTCAAATGTGGACATATAATCTTGGTATCCATGCTTATCCAGAAGATAAAGGATACATGAATATGTGGAGCGAAGTTGAAGGTAAACGAGGATGAAATGAAGTAGCATCATGTGTAATAGATCATATAACTAATCTACCACATGAAATCAACGAATTGATAACATACAGTGATTCGTGTGGTGGACAAAATCGTAACTTTCCTATGACATCTGCTATGATGTACACTGTCAACAAAATTGGTAATTTGGATTCAATTGACCTCAAATTCATGGAATCAGGACATTCTTTTCTACCAAATGATACAGATTTTGGATCAGTTAGCAGAGCCCAAAAGAAAGTTTCATCTATATATACCCCTTTAGAATGGGAGGGCTTGGTGAAGAAGTCTAATACTAGAAAGAAATTTATAGTAATTCAAAAAAATAGAGATTCCTTTTAAGATTGGAAAACACTTGAAACAGTTCTTATTAATAGAAAGAAAAATGATGATGGTAATCCTGTCAAATGGTTAAATATCAAGTGGATGAAATTTAGAAGAGGATCAATGAAAATGATGTACAAAGAAAATTTAGATGATGGTGTTTTTCTAACTGTGGATTTTATGAGAAACAAAAGGCTGTCTGATGTAACAGCTGACTCTGTCATGGATTTAGAAATTCCAAGAGCACATCCAAATTTAATTCCACTTAAGAGAGAAAAGTATGGTGATCTTATGAAGCTTCTTAAGTATATTCCACCTAGTCACCATGAATATTATAAATCACTGCCACACACTGAAACTAAGCAGAAAGAAAGAGAAGCCCATCCAAGTATTACAACAAACACCAGTGATTCAAATTAATATAATACCCTCTTTTCATTTTCCAATAAGTTTTGTTGCAAACTGACATGTTCGGTTGTTTCATTTCTTAAAAAGTCAAAATAGCAGTCGTGTTTTCAATCAAACCCTTGTGCATATCAAACAGTATAACACATATTGTCTTGTTGACATTAAAATTCTTCATGATAAATTGCTGCAATCAAATTGAATTAAATATACCATGTATATATACTCAGTATACCATGTGTTACTCTGAAATATTTCCTTGGAATAACAGAAATTTCATTGTGGTCAAGTGATCTATGAAAATTTCAAAACTGAATTACTCCATTCACAATAAAGATACATCATATTATTAAGCACAAACAAATAGAGTAAAATGACATGGAAGTGATGACAGAATATGAAAATGATGTGTTGTTACATTTAGACATAAAATAGCAGCAGTTATTTCAAATCAGGACTATAGGAACCACATATGGAGCAAATGATGGATTAACAAAACCTCCTGTACCAAAAACTCTTACTTCAATACCTGCAAGTGCCTCACTTGTGGACTAATGTTAGGAAAATATGTCCCCCGTGGACACAGCACATATGAAATTTTATTGCTGCTCAAAGACATATCAGAGATTATGTTACTCTCAAGGATGTCTTTGTTACTGGTATTGTAAGAGCAGCAAAGAAAAAAAGGGTAAGTAATAATGCCAATAAAATCCGTACAAGCAATATAATTCCTTTAATCAAAATCGCACCCACAGATCTGGCAAAATGGAGAGTTTTAGTTGTATGGTAGTGGACTAGCCCATCAGGAGTACCACCAGGTGTGTCAAAAAGAGTAGGCATGGTCTACTTCGCGTTTAGAATGTTCAGTTCAAAGTTGAGTAAGCTTACCTGAGCAATGGCGGCCCATGCTTGTTATAATCAGTCAGAATAGGCACATTGAAAATAATATATAATTCAAATCTAACTGTCTTATAACTACAAATTAAGGATCCAGTCAAAGACAGGGGAAATATTAAACACTCATTGTGAGTGTCTAGCAGGAAAAGGGCCTAACGGAACCTGTAAGCATGTGGCTTCAGTGTTGTTAATATTGAATCATTTCATCAACACAAATGAAATTCTGTTGACAAAAACCTGCACAGAAAAGCAACAATCATTTCATAAACCAAGATCTCTTCATCATGGTAATTTGTTGGAATTGATTTCGACAGTTATTGTTAATCTCTCGTTTTATTGTTGATGTTTCATTTTGTTTATTATTAGTTGATGATGGTTTCATATTATTTTATGGCTGCTCCTCAATGGTAAACTGAAGTGTTCAGTTATCCCGGTTTTGTTTGAAATATGCTTTCATTCAATTTTCTTTTTTCATAGGTTTATGAATTTGAAATTGTGTCCAGTGCTCGACTTGTTTATATTATTTTTTATATCATGCATATCATCATTAGAGAGAAGTTCATTTATTCAACCAGTAGATAGCTTTTTAGCATTTTAAGCTAGTTAATCCCCTGTAAATAAATTCATATTTAATTTTGCTTATATTTTTGATTAGCTATGTAGTTTCATTTCTCACTCACTCACTCAAGCTCACTCATTTTATTGTAGGTTCACCAGTGAAAGCAATGTACCTACAGTCAAAAACTGGAAAGAGAATCATGTCGATGGATGATCCCCGACCAGCGAAGTATTGCAATCTAGATGGATATCAGGATCATGTTCAGAATGCTGTAATCAACTATTGCTCCAGTACATCAAAAGATATAACAATGAGGTTTTTGTATCCGAAGGCTAATCTCCAAGCAGCAGTCATGGATCATGATTACTTAGATATTCCATTTACAGAACATTGGGTTGATCAAAGCATTAGGGTAATTTGTGTTCATTTGAATCCAATATTTCATTGACTTTTTTTTCATAGCCTTACTGGTGGTTTTGAATTGTAGTAGAATCTTGTTTATATTTCCCAACTTCATATATTTGACCATTTATTTCAATTTGACCTTTGATTTTAAAATCATTATATAGAATAGTTATTCTCTTGATTAATTCTGAAAAAAGTATGCTTGATATTTTGATTTCATCTTCTTCTAAATTTTCGGCTAGATATTTGAATATTTCTTGCGAAGATAAATTAGGTATTGCCTTGAATAACTTTGAAAAAGAATTGTTTAAATGTTTAAATTTTCAATATTTTCCATCTTCTTTTTTAAGTATCTATTTTAATTAGGAATTTTTAACTTTTATTGATGAAATTTCTACATTAAATTTATCTAAAATTTCATTGAATTTTTCTAATTCTTCAACTGTTATGTTCTGGTCTTCTCTCGATCTTTCGAAAAAAATAAACAATTTATTAAGATATGCATTTAAAATTTCGGTTTTCCTTTTATAATGAGCTTTCTGTTTTGATGTAAAACCTAAAGTTATCAAACCACAAGATGAAGTTTGAACGGCAGTGAACGCAGCTAATACAGTTGGGACAATTATTGAAAGCATTAATCCACCGGTTACAGCTGTTGCCACCGTTATTCCTACTGTTAAAACTGTACTTAATGTTTTGAAAACAGAATCGATTCTACTCTATGTTTTTCTGCATTTGTTGAATTGTCTTAGTTTTTCTTTTAGTTCGTTTTGTTTGTCTATCATGTATTTTTGTCTGCTTTCTTGTTCCATTTTTAAACGTTAAATTAAGTGAACTTCCGATAACCAATAAGATAATCAATATAAACTGTTACATTTACTAACGATATTTGTTCTTTCGAATCATTAATCTTATTCAGATGAACTGGTTTTTCAATTAAGATTTTTATTTTAACATATTGATCTTTTTTTATCAAAAATTTTTGTTTTTGTTGACTTTTATGAATATCGATTGAGAAATATATATTATCAACAAAATATAGTTTTACGTATTCAAAGTCTTTTACTCGTAAAAACTGATAAACGCTTATTCCTTTTCTTGGTTTTGGATTTCTAATAATATTCATCGATGGTGGAGTTTCCGTTTCCAATATCCTTTTTTAAAAGCTACAAATATGTATTTTAAATTTTAATTTCATAGTCATTGTTTTATGATCTATTTTTTGGTTTTAATACTTTTTTTTGTTTTAAAACCACGTTTTGGTGTTATCCTGTGATATGTTTTTTAATTTTCTTCGGTCTGTGATATTTTTTGTTGGTTTATTTATTTCATGTTTGTTTTAGTTTTGTTTTGACATGTTTGTTTTTATCGTGTTCTGGAGCTATATGGCCCATTTGGTGCTGATGCTCCTTAATACATTTCATTTCATTTCATTTTCCGTTTCCAATATCATATCAAAATCTTTAAATATATATCCATGATTATCTTTTTTATCTGGAATGATTAACATTCTAAACCTATCTATATATTTTCCACTCGTTTTAATGTGATATAAGTGATCAATCTTGTTATTTTCATCGTTAATTTCTAATTCTTTAGTTTCTACATTTTCTGTACCATTGATAAACTGAAGAACTTTACGAGCGTAAAATGTGATTGTTTGAAGAATATTGAATCAATTGTAAATTTTCCATAATAAAAAGGTGATGACAAATCCTCAAAATCTGAATAAAAAATATCATTCATTGGTATGTACTTATTTATATTTGGAGAATATAGTCTTGTATTTACTGTAAATCCAAACGTTTTATATTCATAGTATCTTGATCCATCAATTCTATCAATAGTAGAATCGCCATTTTTATACGCCCACTCGAAAGATGGGCGTATATTGTAATCACCCTGTCGATCCGTCGGTTCACATTTAGTTTGTGCTCACTCTACAGGCTACAATTCTTTATAGATTCTTTTGATTTTGATATTGTGGGTCAATGTCATTATGAAGATGATCCCTATTGATTTTCGTGATGATCGGATAATTTTTCACGGAAATATCGTGTCCCGACTTGACGCTTCACTGTATTAGCTATACTGTGCATCTCGTGCTCACTCTACAGGCTACAATTCTTTATAGATTATTTTGATTTTGATATTGTGGGTCAATGTCATTATGAAGATGATCCCTATTGATTTTCGTGATGATCGGATAATTTTTCATGGAAATATTGTGTCCGACTTGACGCTTCACTGTATTAGCTATACTGTGCATCTCGTGCTCACTCTACAGGCTTCAATTCTTTACAGATTCTTTTGATTTTGATTTTATGGGTCAATGTCATTATGAAGATGATCCCTATTGATTTTCGTGATGATCGGATAATTTTTCACGGAAAAATCGTGTCCGACTTGACGCTTCACTGTATTAGCTATACTGTGCATCTCGTGCTCACTCTACAGGCTTCAATTCTTTACAGATTCTTTTGATTTTGATATTGTGTGTCAATGTCATTATGAAGATGATCCCTATTGATTTTCGTGATGATCGGATAATTTTTCACGGAAATATCGTGTCCGACTTGACGTTTCACTCTATTAGCTATATTGTGCATCTCGTGCTCACTCTACAGGCTTCAATTCTTTACAGATTATTTTGATTTTGATTTTATGGGTCAATGTCAATATGAAGCTGATCCCTATCGATTTGCGTGATGATCGGATAGTTTTTCACCGGAATATCATGTCCGACTTGACGTTTCACTCTATTAGCTATATTGTGCATCTCTTGCTCACTCTACAGGCTTCAATTCTTTACAGATTCTTTACAGATTCTTTTGATTTTGATTATGTGTGTCAATGACATTATAAAGATGATCCCTATTGATTTTCGTGATGATCGGATAATTTTTCACGGAAATATCGTGTCCGACTTGACGTTTCACTCTATTAGCTATATTGTGCATCTCGTGCTCACTCTACAGGCTTCAATTCTTTACAGATTATTTTGATTTTGATTTTATGGGTCAATGTCAGTATGAAGATGATCCCTATCGATTTGCGTGATGATCGGATAGTTTTTCACCGGAATATCATGTCCGACTTGACGTTTCACTCTATTAGCTATATTGTGCATCTCTTGCTCACTCTACAGGCTTCAATTCTTTACAGATTCTTTACAGATTCTTTTGATTTTGATTATGTGTGTCAATGACATTATAAAGATGATCCCTATTGATTTTTGTGATGATCGGATAATTTTTCACGGACATATCGTGTCTAACTGTCTTGACAATGTGTTAATAAGTGTTAATTCAGTTTATATTCACAGTTCTATCTTTCAACTAAATGTGAATGGGCAACAAACAAACACTCACACTTACAATCAAAGCTATCTGTGGGCGTATGTTACCTTGCCTGGCGCTGGCAAGCTATTTTTTAAAAATAGCGATGACCATCGTAATACGCCCACTTGTATAATGGCAGCCAATTCGTCCGGGGGGGGGGGTGACAAGAGTGATCAGTAAATGAAAGATAATGACATTTTCTATTTTTAGTCACTGAAATATGCATAAAACAAGGACAACCAACGTTTAGGTTCCATCTAAAAATGATTAAGAGCAGTCACATAGTTGATGATGTTTCGGATTTTCAATAAGGTGTATCCGAAGGTCAATACAAACATCAACAGCTAGTTTCTTAAAAATCCACCAAAAAACCAGCTCTCTATCGTGTCCACAACTTTGAGAGTGTAACGCTGAAAAATTAACGAGTTTTAAAGAACAAGGAGCAATAACTCAAAAAATATTTTTACGATGTTTCTGATATTTAATAGGGTTTATCCTAATGTCAATACTAACACTCATACCAAGTTTCATCAAAATCCATCAAGAAACCAGCTCTCTATGGTGTCCACAACATATTTTGAAAAGCAAGGGCAACAACCCAGGAAATTTTTTTCGATTCGTCTGATTTTCAATAGGGTTCATCCTTGGGTGATTACTTCATAAAAATCCACCAAGAAACCAGCTCTCTATCGTGTCCAAAACTTTGAGGGTGTAACAGCTGAAAAATTAACGTGTTTTAAAGAACAAGGGCAATAACTCATAAAATATTTTTTCCATGTTTCTGATATTAAATAGGGTTTATCCTAATGTCAGTACAAACTCATACCAAGTTTCATCAAAATCCATCAAGAAACCAGCTCTCTATGGTGTCCACAACATATTTTCAAAAGCAAGGGCAATAACCCAGGAAATGATTTTCGAATCGTCTTATTTTCAATAGGGGTTCATCCTTGGGTGATTACGAACACTCACAGCAAGTTTCATAAAAATCCACCAAGAAACCAGCTCTCTATCGTGTCCACAACTTTGAGGGTGTAACGGCTGAAAAATTAACGTGTTCTAAAGAACAAGGGCAATAACTCATAAAATATTTTTTCGATGTTTCTGATATTCAATAGGGTTTTTCCTAATGTCAGAACAAACTCTCATACCAAGTTTCATCAAGAATCCAGCTCTATGGTGTCCACAACATATTTTCAAAAGCAAGGGCAATAACCCAGGAAATATTTTTTGATTCATCTGATTTTAATAGGGTTCATCCTTGGGTGATTACAAACACTCACAGCAAGTTTGATAAATATCCACCAAGAAACCAGCTCTCTATCGTGTCCACAACAATTGTAGACAGACGGACAGACAGGGGCGACTACAATATACGCCCACATTATTGTGTGGGCGTTTAAAAAGTTACGGAGCAATGGGTTTATTCACAAAGAATGTGTATTGTTTACAGGATATGTGCCAAGTAAAGGTTTCTTATACTATATATGGATAGAAAACACTGCCATGGAAGAATCTGTGAGACTCTCTGCACGTGACAGTTCTGCAAGTCAAGTAAAGAAAACACTACCCAAGTTTTTTCCTAGAGCTCATAAGAGACAATGACAAAAAGTAATAAAACTCTTAATGTTAGACAAAATACAACCCGCTGAGTTTCGAGCTATTTATAGATTTCTCAATCACAAAATGAAAACAGTAAATTAATTGATCATGGACATAATAAATATAGGTTATTCTTCCATAGTAAGAGATTACAGGTTACATAATGGGAGGAGGTCTTCATTTGACAACTTTTGGGATATTTGTAATGATGTCATTTCTGATAAAACCGTAGTAGATGAAAGACGGCGTGTAGATGTAGCAGAATCTGGCGAAGTTGTCACACATATGACAGTGGCAATGTCTTCTAGAGATTTATATAACCAATGTTGTACTAAATTCCAAGCCCTTGGAAATAGTGAAGAATCTGTACCTTCATTTAGTTTGTTTAAATTCCAATTTTGGCCTAAAAGTGCATACCAAAAAACATCTCTCCATTACACAGGACGTTTGAAAGTTAAATTCATGATCCAACAACGACAATTTCACAATCAACACCCTGATCAACATTATACTGCTGCTGTAAATCTTTGGCTGTTATGTTTAAGGATTTTATGTCTTTTATTTGTACAGATGATAAACATAAAATCTCAATTGGGGAACCTGGTTGTCCAATTGCATCAGTAGAAAGAGGAAAGCGTGTGCCAGTTTCTTTAACCTCAACTTTTGAGGTGACAGATCATGATTAAACTGACAGCAACTGAACCGTCTTCTGCTTTGCGCAATGCCAAAGAAATTGCTTCTAAGGGAGGGAACTCCATTTTATACGAAACTAAGAAAGTTAGTTCAGTATGTTCTAGGCTTTTGTTTGTGTTCTTGTAGTTTCAAACACGTGTTTTTTAATAAATGTTTATAATTGTGAAATTCTGACTTTAAATTAAACTTTAAGTTGCACCAAACACACCCACACAAACATGGTGCCAACAGGTGTGAGCACAGGTTTTTGACATAATGTCAATAAAATAAAGTCATTGTTGAAAAATAGTGTCTACGTATATTTAAAATGCAATGATTTATAGTACTAAGGCACGAATGTACTAAACTGAAGTTGCTTATTTGTTTGTGAAAGGGTACTGCTTCACTTTTTTTGGGCGGTGAGTTGCTTACTTATGCCTCAGGTGTACATTTATTAACGACGCAAACGCCAGTAGTTTTTTTGTTGTTTTCAAAATGTTTCTACGTTCATCATCATATCGGCAATTTGGATATTTGAGCCTTGAGGGGAAGTAATTATGGGTAAAATCAGAGTTCAGACAACAAAAAGTTATTTCATTATTTTTGTATTTTGAGTTGTTTTAATATTTCAGTTAACAGAAAAAAATGGCTCAACCTTCAACACCAGAAAAAAATAAATTCAAATTTGATCAAACTGAAATGACTGTTTGTGGATATATCCATAATGTTTTACCAATTAAAATTAGTGAAAAGAATAACACCTATTTCACGTGTTCTATTCAAACGGAAAAGTCAACGAAATGGTGTGTTTGTCACCAGATAACTGGAAGGTTTTTCAAAAAGCCGAAAGAGAAGACAATGGTGTTGTAATTAGAAATGTTCGGTATGTAGCCACCATATTATTTACAATTTGGGCACATGGGAATCACTTGTTTGTTTTTATATCTTGAATTTTTAATAGAATGTGTCACAATTTTCCATAATAAAAAGGTGATGACAAATCCTCAAAATCTGAATAAAAAATATCATTCATTGGTATGTACTTATTTATATTTGGAGAATATAGTCTTGTATTTACTGTAAATCCAAACGTTTTATATTCATAGTATCTTGATCCATCAATTCTATCAATAGTAGAATCGCCATTTTTATACGCCCACTCGAAAGATGGGCGTATATTGTAATCACCCTGTCGATCCGTCGGTTCACATTTAGTTTGTGCTCACTCTACAGGCTACAATTCTTTATAGATTCTTTTGATTTTGATATTGTGGGTCAATGTCATTATGAAGATGATCCCTATTGATTTTCGTGATGATCGGATAATTTTTCACGGAAATATCGTGTCCCGACTTGACGCTTCACTGTATTAGCTATACTGTGCATCTCGTGCTCACTCTACAGGCTACAATTCTTTATAGATTATTTTGATTTTGATATTGTGGGTCAATGTCATTATGAAGATGATCCCTATTGATTTTCGTGATGATCGGATAATTTTTCATGGAAATATTGTGTCCGACTTGACGCTTCACTGTATTAGCTATACTGTGCATCTCGTGCTCACTCTACAGGCTTCAATTCTTTACAGATTCTTTTGATTTTGATTTTATGGGTCAATGTCATTATGAAGATGATCCCTATTGATTTTCGTGATGATCGGATAATTTTTCACGGAAAAATCGTGTCCGACTTGACGCTTCACTGTATTAGCTATACTGTGCATCTCGTGCTCACTCTACAGGCTTCAATTCTTTACAGATTCTTTTGATTTTGATATTGTGTGTCAATGTCATTATGAAGATGATCCCTATTGATTTTCGTGATGATCGGATAATTTTTCACGGAAATATCGTGTCCGACTTGACGTTTCACTCTATTAGCTATATTGTGCATCTCGTGCTCACTCTACAGGCTTCAATTCTTTACAGATTATTTTGATTTTGATTTTATGGGTCAATGTCAATATGAAGCTGATCCCTATCGATTTGCGTGATGATCGGATAGTTTTTCACCGGAATATCATGTCCGACTTGACGTTTCACTCTATTAGCTATATTGTGCATCTCTTGCTCACTCTACAGGCTTCAATTCTTTACAGATTCTTTACAGATTCTTTTGATTTTGATTATGTGTGTCAATGACATTATAAAGATGATCCCTATTGATTTTCGTGATGATCGGATAATTTTTCACGGAAATATCGTGTCCGACTTGACGTTTCACTCTATTAGCTATATTGTGCATCTCGTGCTCACTCTACAGGCTTCAATTCTTTACAGATTATTTTGATTTTGATTTTATGGGTCAATGTCAGTATGAAGATGATCCCTATCGATTTGCGTGATGATCGGATAGTTTTTCACCGGAATATCATGTCCGACTTGACGTTTCACTCTATTAGCTATATTGTGCATCTCTTGCTCACTCTACAGGCTTCAATTCTTTACAGATTCTTTACAGATTCTTTTGATTTTGATTATGTGTGTCAATGACATTATAAAGATGATCCCTATTGATTTTTGTGATGATCGGATAATTTTTCACGGACATATCGTGTCTAACTGTCTTGACAATGTGTTAATAAGTGTTAATTCAGTTTATATTCACAGTTCTATCTTTCAACTAAATGTGAATGGGCAACAAACAAACACTCACACTTACAATCAAAGCTATCTGTGGGCGTATGTTACCTTGCCTGGCGCTGGCAAGCTATTTTTTAAAAATAGCGATGACCATCGTAATACGCCCACTTGTATAATGGCAGCCAATTCGTCCGGGGGGGGGGGTGACAAGAGTGATCAGTAAATGAAAGATAATGACATTTTCTATTTTTAGTCACTGAAATATGCATAAAACAAGGACAACCAACGTTTAGGTTCCATCTAAAAATGATTAAGAGCAGTCACATAGTTGATGATGTTTCGGATTTTCAATAAGGTGTATCCGAAGGTCAATACAAACATCAACAGCTAGTTTCTTAAAAATCCACCAAAAAACCAGCTCTCTATCGTGTCCACAACTTTGAGAGTGTAACGCTGAAAAATTAACGAGTTTTAAAGAACAAGGAGCAATAACTCAAAAAATATTTTTACGATGTTTCTGATATTTAATAGGGTTTATCCTAATGTCAATACTAACACTCATACCAAGTTTCATCAAAATCCATCAAGAAACCAGCTCTCTATGGTGTCCACAACATATTTTGAAAAGCAAGGGCAACAACCCAGGAAATTTTTTTCGATTCGTCTGATTTTCAATAGGGTTCATCCTTGGGTGATTACTTCATAAAAATCCACCAAGAAACCAGCTCTCTATCGTGTCCAAAACTTTGAGGGTGTAACAGCTGAAAAATTAACGTGTTTTAAAGAACAAGGGCAATAACTCATAAAATATTTTTTCCATGTTTCTGATATTAAATAGGGTTTATCCTAATGTCAGTACAAACTCATACCAAGTTTCATCAAAATCCATCAAGAAACCAGCTCTCTATGGTGTCCACAACATATTTTCAAAAGCAAGGGCAATAACCCAGGAAATGATTTTCGAATCGTCTTATTTTCAATAGGGGTTCATCCTTGGGTGATTACGAACACTCACAGCAAGTTTCATAAAAATCCACCAAGAAACCAGCTCTCTATCGTGTCCACAACTTTGAGGGTGTAACGGCTGAAAAATTAACGTGTTCTAAAGAACAAGGGCAATAACTCATAAAATATTTTTTCGATGTTTCTGATATTCAATAGGGTTTTTCCTAATGTCAGAACAAACTCTCATACCAAGTTTCATCAAGAATCCAGCTCTATGGTGTCCACAACATATTTTCAAAAGCAAGGGCAATAACCCAGGAAATATTTTTTGATTCATCTGATTTTAATAGGGTTCATCCTTGGGTGATTACAAACACTCACAGCAAGTTTGATAAATATCCACCAAGAAACCAGCTCTCTATCGTGTCCACAACAATTGTAGACAGACGGACAGACAGGGGCGACTACAATATACGCCCACATTATTGTGTGGGCGTTTAAAAAGTTACGGAGCAATGGGTTTATTCACAAAGAATGTGTATTGTTTACAGGATATGTGCCAAGTAAAGGTTTCTTATACTATATATGGATAGAAAACACTGCCATGGAAGAATCTGTGAGACTCTCTGCACGTGACAGTTCTGCAAGTCAAGTAAAGAAAACACTACCCAAGTTTTTTCCTAGAGCTCATAAGAGACAATGACAAAAAGTAATAAAACTCTTAATGTTAGACAAAATACAACCCGCTGAGTTTCGAGCTATTTATAGATTTCTCAATCACAAAATGAAAACAGTAAATTAATTGATCATGGACATAATAAATATAGGTTATTCTTCCATAGTAAGAGATTACAGGTTACATAATGGGAGGAGGTCTTCATTTGACAACTTTTGGGATATTTGTAATGATGTCATTTCTGATAAAACCGTAGTAGATGAAAGACGGCGTGTAGATGTAGCAGAATCTGGCGAAGTTGTCACACATATGACAGTGGCAATGTCTTCTAGAGATTTATATAACCAATGTTGTACTAAATTCCAAGCCCTTGGAAATAGTGAAGAATCTGTACCTTCATTTAGTTTGTTTAAATTCCAATTTTGGCCTAAAAGTGCATACCAAAAAACATCTCTCCATTACACAGGACGTTTGAAAGTTAAATTCATGATCCAACAACGACAATTTCACAATCAACACCCTGATCAACATTATACTGCTGCTGTAAATCTTTGGCTGTTATGTTTAAGGATTTTATGTCTTTTATTTGTACAGATGATAAACATAAAATCTCAATTGGGGAACCTGGTTGTCCAATTGCATCAGTAGAAAGAGGAAAGCGTGTGCCAGTTTCTTTAACCTCAACTTTTGAGGTGACAGATCATGATTAAACTGACAGCAACTGAACCGTCTTCTGCTTTGCGCAATGCCAAAGAAATTGCTTCTAAGGGAGGGAACTCCATTTTATACGAAACTAAGAAAGTTAGTTCAGTATGTTCTAGGCTTTTGTTTGTGTTCTTGTAGTTTCAAACACGTGTTTTTTAATAAATGTTTATAATTGTGAAATTCTGACTTTAAATTAAACTTTAAGTTGCACCAAACACACCCACACAAACATGGTGCCAACAGGTGTGAGCACAGGTTTTTGACATAATGTCAATAAAATAAAGTCATTGTTGAAAAATAGTGTCTACGTATATTTAAAATGCAATGATTTATAGTACTAAGGCACGAATGTACTAAACTGAAGTTGCTTATTTGTTTGTGAAAGGGTACTGCTTCACTTTTTTTGGGCGGTGAGTTGCTTACTTATGCCTCAGGTGTACATTTATTAACGACGCAAACGCCAGTAGTTTTTTTGTTGTTTTCAAAATGTTTCTACGTTCATCATCATATCGGCAATTTGGATATTTGAGCCTTGAGGGGAAGTAATTATGGGTAAAATCAGAGTTCAGACAACAAAAAGTTATTTCATTATTTTTGTATTTTGAGTTGTTTTAATATTTCAGTTAACAGAAAAAAATGGCTCAACCTTCAACACCAGAAAAAAATAAATTCAAATTTGATCAAACTGAAATGACTGTTTGTGGATATATCCATAATGTTTTACCAATTAAAATTAGTGAAAAGAATAACACCTATTTCACGTGTTCTATTCAAACGGAAAAGTCAACGAAATGGTGTGTTTGTCACCAGATAACTGGAAGGTTTTTCAAAAAGCCGAAAGAGAAGACAATGGTGTTGTAATTAGAAATGTTCGGTATGTAGCCACCATATTATTTACAATTTGGGCACATGGGAATCACTTGTTTGTTTTTATATCTTGAATTTTTAATAGAATGTGTCACATACTAGGAGTATATATTGACTGGAGAGGGCATGACGTCATTTCGTTGACGCCACGTCACTCGTCCATCCGCCATCTTGGTCGACCCAAAAAACGTCAAGCCGACTGTGACCCTTTAATTTACTTTTTTTCCCGAAATGCCGTCTTGTTCAGCATATGGTTGTACGAATAGAGCAGACAGAAACAGAAAGCGTGGAATCACTTTCCATTTGTAAGTACTGGTACTGATTAATTCTAGTAATATTATTTATGATTCATTAAGTTAAAACCGAAAAACGGTGCTTTATTTGAATTAGGCCTATAATATAAAGTCAAAAAGACGAAGAAATATTTGCTTTGCCCTTGATTAAGCCACCCGTCTCTATGTAGGCCTGAGGCAAATGTGAGATGCGGGGCTAAGCTTTGTTATATAGGGCACTATGTATGTATGTGACGGAGCGAAGCGAGGGGGGTTTTGGGCAGTCGTGAGCTAGGTTAGAACCTTTTGTATTTTTGGTTAATAGCAGTGCCACTGTCTGAGTAGGCTATGATCCTACTTAACTGCGCAAATGGGTGGTATGAATTCATTTGAAACCAGATTCCGCGTCAAATCGTCAATTGAAATTCGAACGCCCTGATGGCTTTCAACGCAAATAATAAAACATCTATCCAATATTGTTGAGTGGACAGTAAATCCCAGTTCGTTTCATTTGCAGGTTTCCTAAAGATGAGAGCCTGAGGAGTGAATGGATTAGAGCAATCAGACGTCAGAATTTCGTCCCTTCAAAGACAGCACTTGTTTGTTCCGAACATATCAAAGAAGAAGACTTCGATAGAACATCACAGTGCGTTGTACGTGTCAAACCAACTGCTATTCCGTCTGTTTTTTCTGCCTTTCCTAATTATTTAAAGGAGAATATTGTTCCACGCCGACCTCCAACTGAACGACCAAATCTTCATTTTATTCATACTCCACCTAGTCCACCTGCTGCAGTCCCTTCAACAGTCATTACCCCAGAGAAAATTTCACTGAAACGGAAGCTAGAAGAAAGCCAGAACAAACTTATTTCCTCTCGGAAGAAAATTAAAACCCTATTACAGGCCAGAAGACGTCTTCAGAAACGTAATGCTGAGTTAAAGAATGTGATATCTGATTTGAGAAAGAATGCCATCGTCAGTAGTAGTAGTATTGATATTTTGGAGTCCTGTGCCGACGGAATCCCGGATTTATTGAAGAGGCAAAAGGCGAAAATTCTAAACCAACCTCTACCCACAACATACACTGCACAATTGAGAAGTTTTGCTTTAACGTTACACTTCTATTCACCACGCGCCTACAATTATGTCAGGAAAGTTTTTGACACTTGTCTACCCCATCCAAGGACGATCAGCAAATGGTACAAAAATGTTGACGATGCTCCTGGTTTTAGCCACTCTGCCTTAGAAGCACTTAGAAATCGCAGTGAAGCCCAAGGTGAGAAGATGATTTGTTCCCTAATGATGGACGAAGTTGCCATACGTCAGCATGTGGAGTTCGACGGACAGAAGTATCATGGATATATTGATATGGGAACAGAGTTGGATGACGATTCTTTACCAGTGGCAAAAGAGGCTTTAGTTTTTATGGTTGTTGATTTGAAATCTTCTTGGAAATTGCCGGTCGGGTATTTTTTAATTAATGGTCTAGGTGGTGAAGAGCGTAAAAACTTAGTTAATGATTGTATTTCACGTCTTTATTCGGCAGGTGTTTTAATTGTTTCTTTGACACATGATGGCGCTGCAGCCAATTTATCTATGTTACGTTCATTAGGTGTAAACTGGAACGATCCGAGACATATACAATCTTATTTTATACACCCAGTAAATGAGTCAAAAGTTCACGTTTTTTTGGATCCCTGTCATATGTTAAAGTTAGTTCGTAACACACTTGCCGATAAAGGGTCTATATTTTCAAATGATAATATCATTAAATGGGATTATTTTGTAAGTTTGCATAAGCTTCAAGAGGGGGAAGGACTTCACTTAGGGAACAAATTGAGAGCTAGTCATATTGCTTGGTTTAAAAAGAAAATGAACGTCAAAATAGCTGCTCAGACTTTGAGCGATTCCGTGGCAACTTCTTTAGACTTTTGTTTAATTGAAAAGTTTCCAGAATTCGCAGGTTGCGAGGAAACTATTACTTTTATTAGAATGTTTGATAAACTTTTTGATGTTCTTAATTCTAGGAATTTAAAAGCATTTGGTTTCAAGGCCCCATTGAAAAAAAATAACTTTCTTAATGTTTTAAATTTTCTGTCCAGTGCACAATCGTATATTTTATCATTGCGTCAATCGAAAAATGGTGCGTCAATTATTGACAGTAATCGTAAGACAGGTTTTCTGGGATTTATCTTGTGTATTCAGAGTATTAAATCCTTGTTCGAGGAATTAATTCTGTCAGACAAATATGGTTTAAACTTTTTGTTGACTTACAAGTTCAGCCAGGATCATATTGAACTTTTTTTCGGAAAAGTCAGGAGTATGGGTGGCTGTAACAATAATCCCACCGTTAGGCAATTTAAAAGTGCATATAAGAAAATATTGACCCATAATGATATACAAGATGTTGCTTCCGGAAATTGTTTGGCCCTAGAATCAATTCCTATTTTAACTGCTACAAGTCGTATAATAAGTAAAAATGTTGATACGGTAGTACCCTCAGTTGAAATTCTTAATATGTCTATTACTAAAAACAGAATGTTGGATGACGGTTTTCCTACAACACAAGATGAAGACTATACTTACGCCCCAAATAGAAATGTTTTGTCTAGCTGTTCTCAGAAAATAGTAGCTTATATTGCCGGTTTTGTTGCATTTAAATTAAAGAAATCAATTCATTGTGAAACCTGTGTAAATGCTTTGACTGATTTTATGTCATGTTCACCAGATAATTCGTTGATTATACTCAAATCTAAATCTTCGCTGACAATTCCGTCTAATGATGTCCTTGATATTTGCAAGACTTGTGAGAAATTTTTTAGGCAATATGTCGGGTCAGGTTGTTCACGTACAAGTTTGTCTAATGTACAATGCCACAAATTAGTCCAATCTGTTCTTAAACATTATATTAACAGAAATATTTTTTCTAATCTCAATAAGCATATGCTAGAAAATGAAGGTTATAATAATCACTTGGTTCTTCTTATTAAGTCTGTAGTAGAGAAATATCTGCAAGTTCGCTATCACTATGAGGGTAGACAGTTTACTGCCAGGCTTCGAGAGAAAGTTAAATCGAAAAGTCGTCAGACTTTAAATAAACTGGTCATCTTTTCTGGACAATAAAACCATCAAATACGGATTAATGATTAATTACATAGTTATTAGTTATATGTATGTATATAGTGTATATAGTTAGTAAAAGACAGTTTGTTATCATAGGCTATTCATGCGCTATTTAGGTTTAAAAGTGATCGACTTTTATTATTAAAATATTTTTACAATTACTAATTACAACAAAGAAAGTAACAAGCTATAACTAGAGCCTTATAAATGTTTAACTGTAAAATTTTAAAATGCGTTGAAGTGTAAATCTGGAGTATTCTATGTAAATGCATGAGTATGATAATTTTATTAATTATGTGTGTTAAAAAAGTACATTATATTTAAAAGTGTCAGAAAAATTTATTTGCATGATCTCAAAATAAATTACAGTGACTGCAAACATTTACATGTTTTTTTATCTTCAAATTTTTCAATTGATAAGGTCGTTGCCAATGCTTCAAGCATAGCCTTTTTGGGTCTACCAATATGGCGGCCGCGCTGGTCGAGTGGCGTCACTTTGACGTGAAGAGCAAATGACGTCATGCCCTCTCCAGTCAATATATACTCCTAGGTCACATACCACAAGGTTTAAATCCAAATATTATTCCATATTTGTGTAATTGAAGTTGGTATATTTTTAATTTATGTATGCAGTTGATGAATTAAGCACTATTTAATTTTATATCAGTAGAAATATGTTGTGATTGAAATTAATAAAACTGTATGAAATTATTTTTAGATGTTTGCAGGAAAACAGAAAAAAATTTTTTTTCTTCCAATTACACTACAGTCATCAGTAATGTGACAGAACCATTGAAGTTTGACAAACGACAGCAGCTGATAGAGGAGATTCAAATTAAAGACATAACCATTGCTGATGTAGTTCTGAAAGTGTTAGATGTTTGTGGCTCTGTAAGTATAGATACTATTATATGCCTTCATGAATATATGTGGTCGTATATTGTAACATGCTTGTCTGTTTGTAGGTCCGGCAGTTTGTCATCATATCTTAATTGACAAAATTATGTTGTTTAACAGTATTTGCACCTGATTTTGTAAAAACGTATCAAAATTTGTTATTGAGCACAATAGATTTTACAATTTTGCAACTGATGAAATGTGTATGATCTTCAAAATCTACATTATCGATGTGGAAATGTATAAATACATTCTTCTGAATCAATTCGGGTATATTAACTCCGTTATTAGCTGCCATGTTCTTCAAAACACCGTTCGCCAGATACGTTTCCCATAGCAGGCATCTATCATTTGAGATACAAAGTTGCATTATATTTAGAAGGTTTATCAAGCGTCTACCTCTTCCTAAATGCCTCAAAGTCAGCCCTGAACGTACAACTTAGTCATTTTCGTAGTTCTGTCGGAGATGTACTGCAGATTCTTGTGAGCTTTTGTATTTTGCTTGTCGATCTGTTAATACGTTGAACATTGTAGTGTTACACTGTATTTGTATCTGTTGATAAATTATGTGATCACGATGACATTCTGTATTCATCTCTCGTTTACCAACCATAAGCCAACGCTGAAATGTCATAAGTTTTGGTGGAATATTACTTGAGAAATTTTCAAAATCTGATTTATTCCTTTTCTTTTTTTCCAAGATTTCTCTCCTTAAAATTCCAGCAGCTTGCCATAAAATTATCAGTTCTTCGTGTGTATTAAATTCCTTGCTTTGTTTTATAGCCAATTCTGTTATTGCAGACTCATTGCCATTAAAGAAAACCCTACTCGGTTGATTTACCTGATAAGCTTGTTCGAAACATATTTTCTGGTATTTCTTTAGTAAGCTGCTCTTTAAGCCCGCCAATTTGAGATTTCTCTGCAATAAAGAAAGAATATGATTGTTAATAATGGCACATTATTTTCCGTAAGCCTTCGGCCTCACATGTATATATAGCATTATCTCCCCTTTAGTCAACTGTATCGCTCTTCAAAGAAAGAAAACAAAAATAGTCCCATTAATGACCTTGACCCCGTTGCTATCCATAACAAACCACTGTATAAAAGGATAATATTCGGTTTCTTATACTTTAAAGCCAAGTTTTATTCTGAGGCCGAAGTCATGGGAAGGGTTAATAATAATAATAAACTCTTTATTTTACATGGGTCAGAATTAGGCTCAATATCATAATAATAAGGGTGGGAAGATGCATATATACATGCTCGGCCTCCGGCCTTACTCAAATAATGCCCTCCATCCATCACTAAACCGCTTGGATGGGGGGCCATTATTTTCCGTAAGCCTTCGGCCTCACATGTATATATAGCACCTTTAAAGTCATAAATAAAACTTGAAAAACAACATTTTATTCCTTATACATTAAAACTGCATCTGCAAAATTAACATTATCACCTTTTGACCTAGGTGATAGCCATGCTATCTCAACACACTTATAACCTAGGTGACAGCCAAGCTATATCAATTCAAACAAACCATTGACAGAATCTTTACAGTACCATTTCATCTGGAATCGAGTGTAAAACATGTACTTATCTGAGAATTATTGGAGACATATCCATAAATATTGTATAGCTTTCAGTTCCAACATCTGATACACCAGTTTATTTAGACCATTCAATCAAATTCATTTGTGAAATAAAGAATTATTTCACAATACAATCAATAAGAAAATGGCCTCCCATCACCCCCTATAGCCATCTCATCCACCCCATTCCATCATAAGACTGCATTTTCATTAATGAAATTTATAATTGCAGGTTGTACTGAAGTAGCCATACTTGCTACAACCGTTAAACGTTTCATAATGCACATCTTGTCTATGTGTCCTGTACGTAAGCACAAAGAACACTTTAAGAACAGTCTGCGTTTTTACAAATTCGATGGTTCCTAGAACCACAACGTGGACAAGAGTTTCGAAAAACTCTTGCCCAATCAATTTCACTCTCAGTCTGTGGAAGACTGAATTTGTAACCTATTTGTTTACAAATCATGTCCAAAATATGATTGAAGTAATCATACTTCAAATTAGACATCTCTTTGAGTATTCGTATTTCAGCATGTCTTTTCCAATATCAACATAATTTGATATTAGATTTTTCAAATTTTTCTATACACAGCTTATTGACTGTTGCTATCAAATTCTTGTCGATACCAAATCTTTGTGGCAATAATATGACACCAACATGATTGAATTGTTCGGCATACTTAGTTGCCAATTCAATCATGTCATCTGCAGCTATCTTACACAACTCTGTTGTAGTGTTCCTTTCAACTTTCTCATTCTTGGCTTGGTGTGCATAATCAGCCAAGTCATTTCCACCAAATGACAAGATAGTGGAATTAATCTTATTATCTTGTGGCAATGGTAACTCTCTCCGTAGTTCCTCTCTTGCCGAGCCACCTCAACGACGAACAATAACGCTGTCTTGCAGCGTCCACTCAGCAAGAGAAGGATCATGTAGTAATGCTTTCACATTACTATCACCCACATCAGCAATGTGGGACATCCTTTCGGAAGTTTTACTTCTCGGTATTACAATTTTTTTTTTATGAGAATGTTTCTCATTTCTTTGGTCTTTCAATAATAATAATAATAAACTCTTTATTTTACATGGGTCAGATACAAGTGATACGGTCCTGTCTCACACCCAGCCCATGGGGATAAATATAGATACAATATACAACATATAGACACCAAAAGAAATAAATAAAATAAATGTAAAGGAAATAATTGTTAGTATTACAAAAATGTTTAAATATCTTAAATCAAGAGTCATGGAATAATGAAGACTGTTCTATACTGATATAGAATGCATATAATTTGGACCGAGTCTAAAAAAACAGTGGGTTGAGTCATTTTTCAATTTAAGACTGGATATCAGATACCCCAGTTAAAGTGAAAAATTAGCAAGAAAATGTATATCATAGTAGTTGCTTCAATTACTGAAAATATAATTTTAAGTACTGTATGTGAGCAAAGAACAACTGGAAGAGAATCACAACTTATTATGCACTATTGCTATAATATGACAAAAAGATATAGAAAAACTTAAAGCTTGCTTTAGCCACAATATCTGACGCAGATGATGTGCTGTGTTTTGGGCTTCTGTGCCGTCATCTTGACTGGCCGGTTTCGATACAGCTGCAGAATATGACTTTTTTTACAGTCGCAACTGGTGCAGCATCTGTAGTGAAGAGCATCTGTAGTGAAGAGAAAAAAAGTTAGATATCTTAAATAGGTATCATAATTTTTTCAACTTGTTAACTTTCAATTATTACAGATGATGTGAAAAGTCATTGATATCTATTTAGACAATATTTCAAATTAGACAACCAGTTTAAAAATAATTCTGTAATTGAGTAGTCAAAAAATAGTTTATGTATTAAATGAAGTTAAATGGTACTTTTCCTTAATTGAAAATAAAAATACAAGATTATACAATATAAAGTTGACATACCTTTTACTTTTTTTAATGGACTGGATTCAACAGTTTCCTTTTCTAGCTCAGCCGAATAGACTTCTTGGGTTGGCAAACTTGATAGTTTAGCCATCACATCGTCAGATTTGGCAGACATCACACTTATGATATCTGCCATGTCCTTTCTAATTTTAATGTTTTCTTCAACCAGAGAGTCTTGTTTTGCCATCATAAGTTGGATGTCAGAAGCTTGTTTCGGCAACAACTTTCTGTTTACATCCAATTTTTGGCTGATATTATTTAAAATATCAAACAATTTCAAGTTGTCTGCGACAGTTAAACTGTCTACATCAGAAAAAAGGCGATCATCGCCAACATCCATCAGCAACTCCTCTTCGGAATTGGCCATTAAGTCTGGAATAAAACAACAATATACAGATATTACTTGTTAGTACATGTAATGCCTAGTAAATTATGTATTTAGACATTCATGTTCCTTTCAAATTTCAGGCAAGTTAATGCATATATTTTTTTATTTGTTACATGGACTTGCAGTAGCATCAAGTGCTTCATCCAGAGAATATGTTTGATTCTCTGTATCAGTTTGAGTGACATCTGTATCAGTACCATCTTTCTTGCTGATGGACTGTGTTGATGTACATGCCACATCTGATTCATCTAGAATGCTATTGTCATCTCTAGATATTTTCAACATAAGTATTTGTGAATCATAAGTTTAAAGATTTCAATTTGTCTACTTCTTTAGTTAATAATTTTCCATCATTCTTTTTTTGTGCAAATGCACTTCCAACTCTTTGAGTGTAAGAGGTCATCTCACTTTCAAATTTAGCAAATTTATTATGCATTGCTGTCATATCATTTTGTGACACAGCATATTTGCATGTTATCATAAGTAAGCGTAATCGCTCCTTCTTATCTTCATGATAAGTTTGAAATTTATCAATGTGCTCATTCATCTTGTTAGTCATATTACTCTGACGGGAACACATTTTTGTTTTCTAGAAAAAATAAGAGATTTTTTAATAAGTATTTAAAATGGAGCGAGAAATTTGTGTTGTTAGCACAATCGAAGATCACTTTGGTTTCTGAATTGAATGTGCCTAAGATGAATTAATCAATCAATGTGCTATTTTTATACGCCCACATGAAATGTGGAGCGTATATTGCCGTCACCCATGTCCGTCGGTCCGTCCACAATTGCTTGTTAACACTCTACAAGTCACAATTCTTTACGGATTTTGACGAAACTTGCTGAAATTGTTTATTATCACCCAAGGATGAACCCTATTTAAAATCAAAAGAATCGGAAAATATTTAATATGAATTATTGCCCTTGTTCTTTAAAACGCGTTCGATTTTTAGCTCGTTAACACTCTACAAGTCGCAATTCTTTACGGATTTTGACGAAACTTGCTGAAATTGTTTATTATCACCCAAGAATAAACCCTATTTAAAATCGCAAGAATCGAAAAATATTTAATATGAATTATTGCCCTTGTTCTTTAAAACGCGTTCGATTTTTAGCTCGTTAACACTCTACAAGTCACAATTCTTTACGGATTTTGACGAAACTTGCTGAAATTGTTTATTATCACCCAAGGATGAACCCTATTTAAAATCCAAAGATTCGAAAAATATTTAATATGAATTATTGCCATTGTTCTTTAAAACGAGTTCGATTTTTAGCTTGTTAACTCTCTACAAGTCACAATTCTTTACAGATTTTGACAAAACTTGCTGAAATTGTTTATTATCACCCAAGGATGAACCCTATATAAAATCAAAAGAATCGAATAATATTTGATATGAATTACTGTCCTTCTTCTTCCAAATACGTTCATACAAGGCTAAACTTGATGAATGAGGTCTGATTGAAATGTATGTTTATGACTACAGGTTGAATATTTCATGATTGTGATGGTTGCGGTTTTCTGCCAAATTTACTTTTTCAAACAAAGCTGCCAGTGGGCGTATATTACCTTGCCTGGCAAGCTATCTTTAAACAAAGCTTCCAGTGGGCGTATATTACCTTGCCTGGCAAGCTATCTTTTAATTTCCAATACCTTGTTCATATGAATACAAGTCAATTTGGATGGAATTAGGATATAACCCATGCATAGAGTTTGGACCGAGTCTAAAAAACAGTGGGTTGAGTTAGCTTGAAAACTAGGCCAAGAACGCATACTCTTCGGACCCAGTTGAATTTGTTGAATATACCTTAATTTGATTTAACCTAAAGCTGTTTTCTACGGGACGATTTCCTTCCTGCAAAGCATTTGTTTTGCCCCCACGCATGTGAATTGGTATTGATAACAAGTACTAAAATTTGGAATATGAATACTTTCTTCTTTTTCGCGACAAAATATCTCGTGAAAACATTTTTTCCAATCAAATACAAGGACTCTGGCTTACAAAGTCATATTACCTGGGGCCTTATTCTCGAAAACTTAACTTAGATAAAATCAGAATTTTAAGAATTACAGTTATCTGATTGGATAATATAATTAAATTGAAAATTGATTTTAGTGATTAATCTATCAGAAGACTGGAACACTAAAATCATCTTAAGTTAAGTTTTCGAGAATAAGGCGCCAGGATGCCACGATGTCAGAGATATTGGATCAAGAAACAAGCTCTTTTGTGATTCTGGAAATTAAAAATGTTAAAGCGGATTTTATTTTTGCGGCGCGAAATAAATCGTCTCGTGGAAACAGCCTTTAAAAGTTACTAAAAATCAGGATTATATAACTCGAATTGCTAAGTTTTTTTTAAAAAAGATAATTGTTAAATGAGAAAACATACACGTTACCAAATAACATAAATGAGGGTCTGGAATTGTCCTCTTTAACTAGCTTACCATAGACATAGAAGATCTAATTCTAGTTTGAATGTTTGAGGAAAATATTTACCTACAAATATACAACGAAAACCATAACACTATTGAAATCAATATTTAGCCTAGGCCTACTTCGTTTACCCAATCATTATTGATATGTCAAGTTTTCGATGGCTGTTTCTAATGTGCAACACTATTTAAATATTTCCGAAATCTAGATTTAAATTTAATCTTGAAGAGTGAGAAAACGAAAAACAAAATCTTGAGTCCGAAATTACAAAACTGAAAATTGTAAAGGTCTAATTTTCGTAAAATTTCAAATAAATAAACTCTGACGCAAATTCACAGAGTAGTCAGATACAAAAAACCTGCCGTCGAGTGGTCAGAGTGCCATGCCGTATCACTGTATGATTGCATTGCGGAAATTCAATTCACAGAGTAGTGTAGGCCTCGCCGTCGAATCCTTGGGTTTCTACCAGAAATTGAATTTGGCCCCCCTCCGTCAACTTATAGGCCTAACATTGAAAGGTCTTGTGCTGTAGGCCTAGTGTTCGCCCCGCTCGAAAATTACTTGGCGTACCCATCTATATGATATGCTCACTTAAAAGTGACTATGAATAATCTAATATCCTGCCTCGGACTTTAATAGAAAGGGCAATCTTATTGTGGGACTTTGCTAGCAAAGTCCCAGTTTATTTTCGAAATGATGTTTTTTTTTTCGTTTTTTACACAGGGCACACAGCCTAAACTGCAACAGCTGCAGCAACCTTTTTATAACTTCTGAGGTCCATTTGTGGAAGGGTACTTAATGAATATAAATTGGGACAGTTTTGCAAAAGTGCAAGTTGCACATTGCAAATGAGTAAAAACAGGTTTTTCGACTTTGGAAGCTACATTTATAGATCGATTTTGCTCGGGTTTTCATTTTTGGAATCTGTGGCTAAATTTAGTTGTCATACGAGTTAACAAAATTCAAATATCGAAAATTCGTACCCGACATTTTTTCATCGAATTTCGATTTTTTGAAAAAAAAATTGAGTCTTTGTCATATTGATCTGCTATTTTAATAAAAAAAAGTTTTATCAGGGGCCTTATTCTCGAAAACTTAACTTACAATGATTTTAGTGTTCTAGTCATCTGATTGGTTAGTCACTAAAATCGATATTAAATTATGTTGTATGATCCAATCAAATTGCAGTATTCCTTAAAATCTTGATTTGATCTAAGTTAAGTTTTGGAGAATAAGGCCCCTGAAATGTTAAACGAGTGACGTAGTCGAAATTTTTACTTTAATTCCGGTTTGAATGGAAAATCGATTTAAAGTTCCGGTTGAATAACTTCCGGTGAACTTTAAATATTTCAACGAAATTATGCTGATCGGTAGCCAAAGTAATTCTATGGCCGATTTTAAAATAAAATTTCAGCCGCAAGTGGAACTTTGACCGCCATTTTGATTTCCTGAAACATTTCGATTTTTATTCAGCCAATTTGGCTCAACCGAATTTCAAAATTTTGGTGTCAAATGAAAGAACATAAAAATTAGAGAAAATTCTTGGAAGTAGATTTTTTGGCTACCAGATGATACTTTAATATTTGACCTCCGATATCAACTTCCGGTTTTTATAGATGTCCGAAAACAGCAAAATTGACAACTTTGGACTGCTCTAGCACGTGACCTATTTTACTTACGAGTTATTTTTTTCAGATTCTGAATGTGCTTTACGAGCCCCTTCGAAAGATATATCACAATGGATTGTAATGCAAAATTTAAATTTTTTAATATTTTGCAATTTTGGAAACCTTTACCCGACTTTTTGAATTTTTTTACATTGATGTATGCATATCTCGTGATCTATAAGATATAGAAGCTTCAAATTTGAAACATAAATTGAACATTCCCCTTACAGATGTATCCATCAAAAAATATTGACGTGGGCGTGGCACATCCGGGTAAAATTTTCATTTTGTTTAAAATTCAATTTTTTTGAAAAATGCTTCTGCACACACTTACCTCATTACTTTAGCTCAATTATATCAAAATCTGAGATGTTTCCGTTGAATAGTTCAAAAAAGGGAACAAGGTTTCAGAAATTCAAAATTTCCGATAATAGATTTTGACCTTTTTGACATTAATGATTGTATATCTCGTTAACCAATGGATGTAAAGCTTTGAAAATTTAGGCATCAATAGATATTATTAATATAAATAGAGTAACATCAAAAAATCTGACGTGGGCGTGGCACATCCGGGTGAAATTTTGTTTTTCAAAAAAAAGGTAAAGATTTGTATTTTTTTTTTAACAATGACCTTGCATACAGTTACAGCATTGCTTTATTTAGCTTGCGTTAAAGGCTCATTGATTTCGGCTTTGTAGTTCAAAAAAAGGAACAAAGTTAATAAAATTATTTTTTTCCGTTTTTGACCTTGACCTTTTTAAGATCAAAGGTCATTGACTTTGCTGTTCATATATACTTTATTATTTGATGTCTAGCGTCAACTTCCGGTGTTATAACTGTATGCATTTTCAAAGTTTATCAGTTTCGAAGACTTGTATCTCGTGACTTTGACCTTAAGCGAGCTTTACCTTCTGTAGATCAAAGGTCATTGACATAGGGTTTTAGCTGGTACTTCCGGTTTCTCAAACCATCCACAAAACACCGTTTTTCAAAGTTTTCGACCTCTTTTTGGATTTTCGTTCAGACTCGTTTTTTTTTTTTAATTCCCTTTAGCAAATTTACACATTTGCAAAGTCCCACTCTGTGCCACGTGTGGTTCTAGTTCTTTTTTGGGATTCTTTCTGGATTTCACCAGAATAGATATAAAATCGCTTGTCCCTTCCCCCAAACCAGCCATGGAAAGATTGACTTTCATGTCTTTGTTTGGGACATAATCCTAAAGGCAGAAATAAATTTGTATTGTAAGTTAATAATATTAAATAAGACAACATATATATTAGTACGAACGATCCGAACCGCAAAACAAATATCAAAATCCATAAAATCATCTTAGCAATATATTGGTATATAAAATATAGGAAAAATAAATACACGAGAACGTGCAAATATATTGGTAGCAGCTTAGGAACTTTTCATATGAGTAAGTTATAACATGGGGTCTAGAATGGTAAGCATACCTTGCTTGGCGCCACACCAATTTAAACCATAAAGGCTAGCGCACACGAGAGCTCCCAGCTGAGCAAAATTTCATTCGTGGCTGTCAACTCAGCTCGTAGCTCTCGTGTGCGCGGAGTTTACGTAAGTTTTTTTTTTATTCGAGGCGTTAAGGAAATTATCTGTCGTGTTTGATAATTTTTTCCTCGAATGAAAAATACCTTACCGTGTGCGCAGTCGAAAGCTCTTAGCTTTCAACTTTCAACTGGAGCGCATGCGCTAGCACGTCATCAAACTAAAAATAGCTGCGATCATCGGTGAATGTGAAAGTAATTTTTTTCATATTCTGAATCATTCGAAGGGTTGTCGACGTCCGGTATTTTGTTTAAGTCACGTTATAATGTCACGTGAGCTTGTTTTTTTTAGATATTTATGACTCGACACCAAGTCAATGAAAGCTCTTAGCTTAGCGTGTGCGCGGAAACCAACGAAAGCTACGAGCTGAGCTGACAGTCACGAATGAAATTTTGCTCAGCTGGGAGCTCTCGTGTGCGCTAGCCTTAACAATTTTTTTTCCAATACCGGTACTATAAGTGTCCCCGGCGTCAAATAAACCATTTGGAAAAACTCTTTGCAATCCCTTCGAGGTAAGATGCTGGTCAAAAAAGCTAATTTCAAAAGTTATTGACAGATTTTGATGAAATTTACACTAAATATTTAACTACATAAGTCTAACTATCCTACAAAATGTCATTAAGATAGGTTAAGTAGTTTATGATACGTTAGGTTGAATATGAACACCCACCACCTCAACGGTACGTGTTTAAGGAAAAGAACTTTTGTCCTTTTTTTTTAGATAAGTTCAAATATTTAGCTCTTATGATAACATGACAATATAGCCCTACAGGATTATCTATGCTGCCTGAACATAATATGACCATATTTTAGTTAAAAAAAAACTGATGGTATACCAGTTGTTAATTTTTATACGTCCGCATGAAAATGTGGACGTATATTGCTGTCACCCCTGTCCGTCCGTCGGTCCGTCCTTCAACAATTTATTGTGTACGCGATAGAGTTTGTATCCGATTCGAATGAAACATGGTATGTGTATTCGTCTTTATAATATCTTGGATGAGTTCGAAAATAGCGCAATTCTAGTCGTCGGTTTATGAGTTATTTCCCTTGACTTAGTGAAAACACGTTAAAATTTACTTGTGTACGCGATAGAGACCAGAGTTTTCATCCGATTTGAATGAAACTTGTTATGTGTAGTCTTCTTGATAATATCTCGGATTTATAAAATGGCGCAAATGCAGTCGTCGGGTAATGAGTTATTGCCCTTGACTTAGTGACAAAATGTTAAAATTAACATGTGTATGCGATAGAAGCTAGAGTTTTTATCCGATTTGAATGTTCAGAGATGACAGCATGTTTAACGATGAGTAGTTTGTCGTCGGGTGAATGTTTTTTTATATAACATTACTCTGAACCAAATACCTGATGTCTTGAAATATGAGACCATACCCAGTAATACCATAGCAGAAAAAATATGCAAACAAATTAAAACATGATTATCATAATATAACTATTTTGTTTCTATACTTCGGGTAATAACCTGAAGTTTGGGGTAGCTTATTGTCATCATTAAATTGACCAGTATATTCATGTATTAGTCTGAGATTTGTTTTACCAAAAATACCAAACGCTCTCTATTTACATGTCGTTGTTGACATGTTGTCAAAGTCAATGAATCGTGAGCTGTCTATGCACAAAAGCAAGCAAACCTTTCCGAACAAAAAAGGGGTAGTGTATAATCCGAAGATCGCGGACCCCAACTATAATCCGCAGACCCCCTATACTATATTCGGCTGACCCAACTATAATCCGCAGACCCCAACTATATTCGGCAGACCCCCTATACTATATTCGGCAGACCCCAACTATATTTAGCAGACCCCCTATACTATATTCGGCAGCCCCCCCCCCCCACACTTCATTTTTTATACACCCACATGAAAATGTGGTCACCCCTGTCCGTCCGTCAATAATTTCTTGTGTACACAATAAAAACCAGAGTTTATTATGTAAATTCATCTTGATAATAAACTGACAGGCAAAAGAAACTTATCACTTTAAAAATCGTTGTATCAAAGATAAAAAAGCTGGTACAAGTTTGAACCCCAGCAGCAAATATTTACCTAAATGCAACGTAATTACAACCACAACGCAGATTATCAAACGTAGCTTTCCAAATAGTGCATGCATATGGAAACTGCGTTTTTGCGACATCGGTTCAAATGAACGTGCACGATTTTGGCATAAATGTCGAATTTTGACAGAACATATATTCTGTAAGAAAAAAACCACCAAAAATATGCTAAGACGTACGCAGACGCAACGAGAACAGCGATCGGTATGGCCAATATGGGAGCTTCTCAATGACAGTTAGTCAGAACCTTCAACTGCTCCCAGATCACCATCAGCAATTTGATAATCCGGTTCCAACAGACAATACAGACCCACGGCTGACCAAAATCGGGAAAACGGAGGGTGACAACTCGGACCGGCGACCGCTACATCCGGTGGATTCATCTTCGAAACAGATGGGTGACGGCGGCGTCGACGGCAGCAACAACACTCGGTCATGTCATCAGCAGACGAAGTCCTTCGAATACTTTGATCAGTTGATGTAACGAGCATACCGACCCTCCTTTGGAATGGCGTTGACCCGTCTACGTAGACTGCAATGGGCACGAACTGTACGTCGGACGAAGCGACGTGACAAGGTCAGAGTGTTCTTTACAGATGAAAATCGGTTCCCTATCTCCAGGATCACCTTAATCTTCAGCTGAAAAGGCGTGTACGACCTTCAGCGAACCGACAGGACCTTGAACAAATTCTGCAGAACTTACGGAACAGGATTCATATTGACGTTATTAGCCGCCTAACGACGTTAATAAGGAGGCGTGTGTCTGCGTACATGTGTGCTCAGGATGGCCACACTCATTATTGATGACGTTTTGCCTGACTACTGTGTCATGGAATAAACTCTTTAAGCACTTTTGCAAAGAACTCTGTTTCGTGTTATTTTTAATTTTGACCCTTTGACCCTTCCTTTGTGTATTGTGGAGAATTGAATTTCGGCATTACAATGCATTTTCATTTTAATTTTTCGAAATTGATTTCTGTTTATAAACCAGTCATCATATATCTCATATATGCCTTTGTCTTTGATGTGTGATCAAATGAAGTCGGTGATAAGTTTCTTTTGCCTGTTAGTTTATATCAAATGAGTTGGAAAATGGCGCAATTCCAGTCGTCGGTTTATGAGTTATTGCCCTTGCCCTTCAAATTTTACATAATAACAAATTGTATACAGTTGGCCTAAAGGAAATAAAGAAAAAAACTAGAGCCACAAAAACCTGTTATTGCTAATGTTGCAATGTGCAAATTGCACTTTTGCAAAACTGTTTCAATTTATATTTATTAACGAGGTTGCCACAGGAGAAGGTCAACATAGGTAGAAATGTTTCTAAAGCAGTTGAATCCTTAGTCAGATAAAACCTGCCGTTGAGCGGGTCAACGTCAGGCTGCCATGCTGTATCATTTCATTGCGGAAATTCAAATTCTTTATTAAGCCCCCGTGTCCTTGAAAATCGGCACATCTCGATACATTTTCATAAACTATTAAATAAAAATGTAAATTAAATGATCTCCTAGCTCAAATAATACCTTTTATTTTGATCGAAAGTTTCCAAGCGAGAATTCTATCAGTGATGGCTGCCATAAAGGCGGGGCTTACAGGTTGTGAGCGAGTTATCTCTGGTTAAACATGTTAACTCCGCCCACATCCGCCAACAGTTAAAAAACAAAAAATGGCGACCTGGGACTGCTTCAAATTTTGTTTCGTCGTAAGACGGCACTTTTGAGAGTTTCTTGTGAAGTTTTTGTATTCCATCGATAAGACAATTCTTCGAAATTTCCGAAAAACGTAAATTTATAAAGGTAGGCCAATTCGTTAAGACCTGAGAGTCGTTCAAACGCCGGGGACCCTGGTCCCCGGAAAACCGTCAAAGAAAAGTATAGGACGGATCCCCAACTATTGAATCCTAAGCTATGTGCCCTGTGGAAAAATCGAAAAAAAAAAAAAAAAAGAATAGACATTTCGAAAACAAACTGGGACTTTGCGGTAAACTTCAAAAGCATACTTCACTACAACTGAAGACATGTTATTTAAACAACATTCAATTCACTTCATTTCAAAACATCTCCTCATGCATGACAGATCGCAGTACTACAGAAAACAAAATAAATAAACTCATAAACAATGAAACCTCATCTTTCATCTATCCATTTAAATGTGCAGTACATTCATTACTTCAATTCTCAGGCACATGTTTCAAAGAAATCACAGCCATAGAAAAATAATTCATTACACCATCTTCATCTTCAGCATGTGACACCAAAACCATGTTATCATTCATTTCTAAACTGTTCTTAAAAGATGGATCTGGAGATCCCCGAATGGCAGCAGTTTTCTTGAAGGAGAATGAGATCTCCAGAATTCCAATCATCCGCAACAAAGGCAACAGTTTCAACGTCGAATTTTACAATGCAGTAGGTCTCTTCCATATTTCTCCATTACTTATTCAATATTTTTCTACAACTAAATCTTCTCTAAATTACACACAAAACTATCTTTACACCCGCTTACAGCAAGACATTTTTCATTCCATTCTCAGATCATTAGGGATCATTTCAAAATCAATCACAGAATCATACTGGGCTTCATGTACATCAACACCATAAGCATTGGAAATGCGGGGCATTTACATTCAATTAATCAACTTTTTAACTCTATGCACACAACATCCTCACCTCATTTATTACTTCACAACAAAATTTAACTTTTCATAGGACCTCAAAACAGATTAACAGACATTCAGAACAAACTCTACGAACCATCTCAACTTGATAACCAATGCACCATCATATTACAAAGATAGCTTGCCAGGCAAGGTAATATACGCCCACTGGAGGCTTTGTTTAAAAAAGAACATTTGGCAGAAAACAGCAACCATCACAACCATGAAATATTCAACCTGTAGTCATAGGCTTACATTTCGTACAGAACTTGAATTCAGTGTTGCCTGAATATTCTTTTTTCTTGATTTCATCAAGCAGCATTCATCAGGTTTAGTCAAAATCCTTCTGCCTTGTAGAGTGTTTCCGAGCTTAAAACTGAATGTATTTCAAAGAAGAAGGCCAATAACTCATATCAAATATTTTTTGATTATCGATAGGGATTATCTTGTGATAATAAACTATTTCAATAAGTTTGTTTCAAATCGTTGTGCCTTTTAGAGTGTCAACGAGCTATATCTCAAATGCGTTTTAAAGAACAAGGGCAATAATTCATATTTTATATTTTCAGATTTTTATTGATTTTAAATAGGGTTCATCCTTGGGTGATAATAAACAATTTCAGCAAATTTTGTCAAAATCTGTAAAGAATTGTGACTTGTAGAGTGTTAACGAGCTAGAAATTGAACGCGTTTTTAAGAAAAAGGGCAATAATTCATATTAAATATTTTACGATTCTTTTGATTTTCAATAGGGTTCATCCTTGGGTGATAATAAACAATTTCAGCAAGTTTCGTCAAAATTCGTAAAGAATTGTGACTTGTAGAGTGTTAACGAGCTAAAAATCGAACACGTTTTAAAGAACAAGGGCAATAATTCATATTAAATATTTTACGATTCTTTTGATTTTAAATAGGGTTCATCCTTGGGTGATAATAAACAAAGTCAGAAAGTTTCGTCAAAATCCGTAAAGAATTGTGACTTGTAGAGTGTTAACAAGCTAAAAATTGAACGCGTTTTGAAGAACAAGGGCAGTAATTCATATTAAATATTTATACGATTCTTTTGATTTTAAATAGGGTTCATCCTTGGGTGATAATAAACAATTTCAGCAAGTTTCGTCAAAATCCGTAAATAATTGTGGCTTGTAGAGTGTTAACAAGCAATTGTGGACGGACGGACGGACGGACAGGGGTGCCGACAATATACGTCCTCATAGAGAGATGAGGGCGTATAAAAAGCGAATATCCTTACACTACCCCTAACCTTACCCTACCCTTCACATAATCTAACCTTAGCATCGCCCACTACTACCCTACCTTATCCCTCACCCTACTACCCTTCTCTTACCGTTAGTTCTCCATTTTGTCGCCATTTTGAAAGTTCCATGAGAAGGCAGTAATATGACATGTATACACGGTTGCCATATCAAATTCATCATATTTGCCACTTCGTAAGAAAATATATACAGACATTTTGGTATATTCGCCGATGCATCAGGTTGATACTTTGAACGGGTCACTTCCATTAGCTTCGAAATTAAGAGACAATATTTCTTTGTGATAATATGAAACATTTTCTTATAAAAAATGTCAAATTTGAAAAAAAAAATGCACATTAGCTGGTTCACCAGGAGAGCGACGATGAATGCACATAATTTAACTCTTTATCAATATTTCAATTTTTCAGCACAAAGTAGAGGAAATATCACTTGCCAGGGGCGCCGGAAGGAAATGTTAGCGGCGGGGGCGGAGCTGTGATATAAAGGGTACTAAAGGAACTTTCCGGTCTGGGGTTCGACGTAAGCCCCCCGAGAAAATTTTGTATTTTAGAGCTTCTTAGATCACTTCTTAGGTATACCAGAACGTACGTCATACCTATATTTTGGGGCATAGGAGAGAGGGTCCGTGAACACCAGCTGACTGCAGCTCTTCCATATAAAATCCCCATTTTCCGTCTCTTGCCTCCGTCAGCTGTAATTATTATGACATAAAAATTGTCCGTGTCTCCGTGACAAAAAGGGCACAAGTTCACCTCCTCGCACCCTCTGCCCCCGTGGTTCCGGTGCCCCTGCACTTTGCAAGATGTCCTTAGGTTTGTTACTGTTGCTGAAGAAATCCCATCATTGGGATTCACCATCCCACCAACGATAGAATTCAAAGACTCATCGTCACCGATTCCAACCAGCAGCACAAGTACATGTGTGTTATCTCTTTTATCAACTGCCACAGATTCAAAAGAAGAGTTATTTAATCTTTTTGATTATGCTTTTTGTAATACATTTTTTGGGATAGTCCAGTTCCATGTCCTTGACATAATCCTTAGAGACAATATTTTCTATACAAATATGAAAATGACTGTTTTAAAAAGGGTTTTATGTTGCTTAGTCAAGTCGACAGTTGTAATATTTTTAGAGAGCATTTACTTTTAGCCAAATTGTTACAAGTTTGCATTTTAAGAATGATTGTGTGAAGGGTATTTTCTAGAGATGCCATGAAATGTGTATTATTATACATTAAAAGCCAAGTACAAATATAAGTATTACCATGTGAAACTGAAACCATAATAAAAACCCATGTGTTTAAAGTTAATGTATGTAGTAAACGTTATTTTGTAATAAATACTACTTGATTGTTTGTTGAGATTTTCAGAAAAAGGTTCCTTTAAGTAATATAGAAGGAAGAAATTAATGCACTGCTTGTACGATGATAATCACCATAAACAGTTCAGTTAAGTTTCAGTTACAAATTACAAAGCCACCTATGAAAACTAGGGAACTGGGGGAAATTATTATAAGCCCGCATCACAAACCATAGAGTTTTGTCCCTATCCATAGATTTTCTAATCGAGTCTGTATTGCAATAAAATGTAAAAAATCATTATACGACAATGTACTATGATGATAGACAGACAAGAGGTATTAACAAATATGTGTATAAAATGGACATATTATTAGTGTACAAGAACATTGGCACAGGATGTACAGCATAAAATGAAACAAAAAATACACACACAAAATCAAAATTGATACAGTTCAAGTGCTACCCAAACAACAAGAAAACAAATTTCCCAGTGTTCAGATTTTTTAAATCAACATATAAATGAATAATTGACATTGATTTTGGTTGAATATGAGACCCTTTTACACATTGCCAATTTGTTAACTTTTGTACTTAAACTCAAAATACGAACTTCTAAAAATTTATCGCTTCCATACTCTTCTGATGGTGAAGATTTAATATTAGAGATACGCTGAAGTACATTATCAGGTAGTGGAGGATGATCAATATCCTCCAGATTCACTTGATCACGTTCAAAACTAACTGGACCATCATAGACAATACCATAAGCATCAACTTCAGTCTGAAAAAGAGAAATACAATAATGAATTCCAAAACAACAATCTGGTAAAATCTACATTTTATATATCAAGGCATTTAAAAAATATTTAAAAAGCTCCCTAGATGGCACAAACTGACCTATAGTTTTGGAGTTGCATACATTCCAAAGTTGATAAGGCATGATATTGTTCTATTATCAGTCAGTGTATTGATTACTACTTAATGCGCCTCTAAAGCTTCGTCTACACGATCAAACATTTTGTTCAAAACATCATCATACATTTGTATGACGGTGTTCGTGGACAAATGTTTGATCGTGTAGACCGTTTTCCCAACAAGGTTGAACATGGTCAAACATGTATGACGATGTTCAAATTTTTAGCTGCATGTTTCATCTTTACAACAATTGTTGGCAATATTTAAATTAGTTACCAAAATTTAACAAATCAGCTGCCGTATAGGCGTCATGTGACTTCCTTCCCATCTTTCAAAATGGCAGCCAACACAGACAAAATTTGGACTGTGTCCGATGTAACTAGGTTAATTAGCTGTTACTGCCACGGAGTGCCTAGTTAACCGAGACTGTTGACAATGACGTCATTTATTTGTTGACGTAATTGTTGTTTAAAACTAACGGCGATCTAAATTTTAATTCAACGTTTATTTTTGATGAGACTGTGGTAGATAACAATTCGGTATGAATCTTTTAATTTATTTGATATAATATATTTGTCATAAAATAGCGCATTCCTGCTCCCTTCCCCTAACTATTTTACCTGTTATTTAATGTTCTTTTTGAATCGATCTAATGTGCATTTCGCATCGCTGTTAGAGTGTTAGTTTGTCGGCTTACCTATAATCCTTTGCGAAAACTTTATTATTTCTGATTTATTATTTCAGTTAATCGTTTACGTCCAACTTGCACCATATATTATTAACCAGCTGATAATTAAAGATTATATTTTTGAAGACTGGTGTTTTATCTGAAAGAAATATTTGGTTGAACAGGCGGGATAAACGCATTAGAATTAGAACCCACATTAGCCTTTATGAAGAACTATGTCTTGCTTGGCAATTAATGGCTCAACCTTTGCTAATAGTTGTTGAAATGAAGTTACATCCATTCGCAAGAAATTTTTGAAGCTGGCCTGGTCTGTTAGTTGTAACTCACTCAACAAGGCCTGATAAGCCCCATGCTGACCTCTTCGTTGGATCCAGTCCCTAACCCATTGTCGAACCTTTCGCGCTCCCCTCTTTCGCTTTTGACGACGAAGAATTGTTAAAACAATAACAGATGCAGCAGCACCACTCAACAGACTGTTTTGAGCATCCATTATTTTCCCACCAAAAATGATAATTACCCTTCATTAATGGTCATACATCATCATACAAATGTTGGATCATGTTTGACGATGTTGGACAGTGTAGACAGAAATCCACAAGCTTGAACACCGTCATACAAATGTATGATGATGTTTTGAACAAATGTTTGATCGTGTAGACGAAGCTTAAAACTAATTATATTGTCTAAAAAAATGTTCAAGTTCAGGTTTGTTTAACCCTATTCCAATTTGTTTATGAACTTCAACTGATATATATCTTGACTGGATTAATTGTCCATTCAAAGTTTAACATTTTCTAATAACTGGATTTTCACGAATTGTCTGTAAATTCAAAATTCCATTTGATATTTTTGTTCCTAAATCATCAAAATATGTCTAGAAGATGGACAAAATTCATAATTACTGTTATCATAATAGGTAACCTGCATTATTTTATATATATGCAAATTGTATTACCTCCGCAAGATCTAATTTGGGGTCATTTATCTGACCCTCTATCCATAACTGTAAAGATGATGTCTTGTTCTTTTCTGTAAGAAGAGGCCGCCTGCTGAGGGAACATCTTAACTGATCTAGATGATTCTGAATCTTTGGTTTGAAAATTATATGCAAAGCTTGGATATGAATTTCATCATCAATGTCTAAAATACCATTATCTTCCATGAAATATAATATCTGGTAAAATAGGGATGTGCATCCAGTCCCGATTTCTCTCCATAACCTTTCAATTCTAAAATGAAAAAGTTTTGCAATATGCAAAACAACCCACATAATCACATAACAAGTACGATCACAATGTTCGTTCATTGACATACACATAGCTATGTTCTCAATCCTCAATAAACTGATGTTATAGCATGTGTTGTATCAAAATTCATCTAGTCATTACAACAAGGGAACCAAGAAATGGAATTATCACTGGAAGTCTAGTGACATATATTATATTTAAGACATTAACAAGCAACACCATACCTTTGATTGTGCACGCTTCTGCCAGCAATAAAACTACCAGAACCTTTGTTTAATAGCATGAATTCGGCAACTTTGGTATTTTCACCTCCCTTGTCTGTCCTCACACGTTCTGGAATTCCCCACTCCTCTGCAGCTTTTTCAAAAGCTCGTAAAACTGTTGTGGCTTGGTTGGTTGTGTTGACATCAAGGAAAACTGGAAGTCTCGAAAAACCATCTATCCCTCCATGAATAATAAACTTCCACCTAAAAAAGATCACATTGATTACCGACATGCCAGGATGGACATTCGGACCACGCTATTGGCTTTTATTCAATAATTTCTATTGAATCAAAATATAAGCTCTAAAATAGTACTGAGAGCTTTAGAAATTCTAGGAGTTAATAGAAATTACCATCAATGAAAAAAGTCGCATTATCTAATTGTTCACATTATTCAGATCATACATGATACTATTTACACTAAACGTTCAGTACATTTCCGTCAAAAACATAAGTATGGTATGAAGCTTTGTGCTTTTACTCTTAAATTTATCACATAAAGGGGTTAGGCCTACCATAATTTACAAAAAGTCTCCTACCTTATAAGTTTATGGACATTATATTGGCGTCGATGCATTCGTCTCACATTTTAAGAAAGACGTCTGAATAAAACACCTTCTGCATCTACTTTTCTTAACACATCTACTACACGAAATCTCTGGATCCTATACACACTGTCTTTAAGCAACGCTATTATGCTTCTATAACCAGCATCAGGGAAAGTTTCCTTTAATGTTTTTACAAGTTTCATTAGCTGTTCATCATCTATGTCGCTGTAATTACACTTAAAAGTTTTGCAACATCCCGGATTGTAAAATCACAATCGAGCAAACTCTCTAACGTTTCCTTCCATATTACGTAGGATGATCTACCTCTACTTCCAGAAAAAAATAAAGGGGGTTTCATTTCTCCATTAAACGCACTATCTGTCCCGATTAGATCGATTTCTTTTTGAAAGGAAGTCAGTCCAGATGTAAACATATCGATAACAGTATTAATACTCGAAGTCGATTCCGTTTCTTCCAATATTTCAGACAACTGGCTCAACATATCATGGTGACGTCTATATCTGTCGACAATGTTTGATTATTTGGCTGGTAATTTTCTAAATTATGAATAATTTTTGTCATTTTCTCATGTAAAAGTCTTTTCATGGAACTAACCAAATTCAACTCCATCATGAATACTTAATCCGGATGTTTAACTTACGATTTCATCTATAGTCTCAGATGTATCAGATAAAGTCAGCGATTGCAGCTCCACTTGTCGTCATAATGATAGCGTTCTCTTGAAATGCGAGAAATGTTTTTCAACATTTGTTCGGTAAACTTCATTCGGCGTTATGAAGTGGGCATTATTAGTTCGGCTTGATCGTTAATTTGTTCATAAAACGAAGATCAAGTTCGTATTTGAGCTATTTTCGATCGTTAGAAGCAGAGTTATTGCCCTTGACCCAAATCTTAAATATGCTACTCTATTAGTTTTCAACCGATTTTGATGAAACTTAAAATGGATGTTATTGGACCTAAATCGAAAGGTTTGAGAAAGTTTAGTTTTATCCTGATTAAATTTAATACGTTTTCGTTAGGCGTATATGGCCTTGGTCCACTATCTTTACAGTTTACAACAATATGCAGAAAAACATTACATAAGTATATAGGTGAAACAGATAACTGTCAACGTGAAAGAGAGTATGAAACACACCCAGAAATACCACAAAGATATTTTATCTTCTTCGACATAATCTTCTTCGACATATTCCTTATCAGTTTCCATGGACGAACTATTTTTCATATTTGGATCAACGCGCGATGATCGTTTCTTCGTACAGATGAGTAAGCTTTGTTTGGTTTGTTTTAGAGTTTCCTTTTTCACTAAAATAATGCAAATGATAGTATATAAAGCACTCAATCCTTGTAATATCATGATATAGACGGATAAAACTGATATGGACGCGGATGTTTTGGGTAAAGTACCACTGACGACATTCAGAAATACGGTGTAGGATAAGAGTATGGCGACTGCTACAGACACTGTCTCTCCTGATGATGCCGGAATGAGAATTACCATTGGATTTAATAAAGCAGAGACAACGAGTGGGGTAATCAGTGTGATCAAGTAAAAATCTGGTAGTCTTTTAACGGTAAATTGAAATTGTACAGCTGATTTGCCGAATTTCTGTGTTATTTGACCAGCGCTACTTATTACCTTCCACTGACATTAGAAACATCACTCGACAACAATTCAAAACCTATAAAATTGGTTTTATCAGATGTCATATACTGGTCTTTGATCTAAAATCCACAAACTTGTACATCGAATGGAAACTTGGTAATATCCATCATACACTCTATCTTTGCATACATTCCTTGCTCCAGAAGAACCATGCCTGTATAGTTTACTGATAACAGCGATCGGTCGTTCACTTGTATATTGGAGTCACCTATCGAATTAAATATTCCAAAATGTGGTGTCCATAATGTCGATGGTAATAGTGTAAGATGTTTTATATCATCATGCAAATTAGGATCCCATGATAGAAATTCATCAATCCAGTATATCTCTATCCAATAGCTGAAGGTCATCACCTGTTCACTCTCAATTAAAATAATTTCAGCATAAGTTAAAGATAAATGATACTCTATTTTTGTATAAGTGTTATTGACTGGTCTGGATACAGGATCATAGCGTTCAGGATTCAATAAGTCCCTTTTCAGTTTTAAATTAGCTTTGTACTCCGCTAATGAACTTGCAATGAAGAGAACGAACATTGTTGATGTATAATGATTCTTCATATCAAGCGTTGCAGCCTTCTTTTCATCTAAAACGAGTGACAGAACTCTGATACTGATATACAAGAATGCCCACCCACTTTTATTTGATGTAAGTTATAATTAAACTACAAATCTAATACCTGTTTGGATATATAATTGTTAGCTATTTAGTTTTGATTATTCTGTTTAATCGGAAGTGAACCGTATTTAAAAAGATCTACATATGAAGTGAATTCAGTACTTTATCCATTATTTTACTATTTACATATTGACCAGTGGTAAAAACTATATTATTCTACATAACGAGTGCTTGTCGTGTAGATGTAAATGGGTTACATGTTTTAATGTTTTGAAGGAACTGTTTGTAAATAATCAGGAGTTGTGAAATGAAATATTGACCAAACTACTGACGTTTTCGTTTCTAAAGGACTAGTTGCGTAGTTTAATTAGTCCACCAAGATTGAATAATTTCACTTCAAACCTCAACATCGTTTTATGATTCATAGAGAACTCCTGACGTAAACTTTCCAAATTATTTGCATTTATAATATGGATCGGTAGCTTTCAACATACACAGTGTATATTTTCAACTGAGAAAAATCTCCTTCATTACATGCATTCAATGTAACAACAATTGTGATTTTTTTTATTGACCCAATAGAAGCTGCAACATTGACCTAATGGGATTGTAAAGACATTTTCTGCATATCGGAAACATCGATAGCATTTTCTATCAGACGTCCGTGGTTCCACCAATCCTACTAACACTATGTGCTAGATGACGACACTAAGCCCAATCCGATCTGCATCACTATTCACCTCAACAATTGTTTTATAATTGGGTGTAGGCGTTAGTTTATTTCTCTTGCGTACCATGTTTTATAGTAAGTGAATATCAAGAACGTTACCACAATTAATTCTCCAGTCATCAATTTTCTCTGCAAACATTTTTACAGTTAAATATTGAAAACAAATAATCAATTAATAAAGTAATATCTAGGAAAGATCAACAAATTCCTCGTTGTATGAAATTAAATATGATTGTTCAGTAATAGATGAATGATGCAGTAGCAAGCCAGTAGCAGCCGTGGTGTCCTATCTTTGGACCCAGAAACTACGGTGTTAGATTTAAAACGTCGGAGTTTCCGCAGTTAAGAATTGAAGGGTTAGAATAACACCCGAGGTTTTGTTTTTTTAGATTTTGGTCTATAAATTGAAAGTAGATTATTGTCTGTGTCTTCCAGTTAAAAATAATCACCTTAATGATTATCCAGGCTTTTATTCATATTTTTGTTCAAAATGTCATTAGGGTTGACTCCATTTAGGAATCACATTAGGGTTAACTCCATTTTGTTGTCATTCAAACTTTACCAGTAGGCCTTTAAACTGGCCGACATCAGAAAACAGCGAAAATGAAATATTTAGGTAGTTAATTTATATTCTAATCCAATTTTTTGTTCCTTCTATCTTATATTTACCCGCGAATTCTGTAAGAAAGCTGAATTGGTTAAAACTCTTATTTTTACAGCCTTGTTTTTGTTCTTAACAAATTGGCATGGTTATCTTAGGCCTGAATCACAAATTACCAAGTTTTGTAATAACTTTCGGGTTTAAGATTAAATGATGAATATATATCAGTCTCTGGAGTATAAAGATTTAATAATGTTGGTAGCAAAGGGCTTACTTGCACATGCTGGTGAATATTATTTAGCTTTTCTACCTAAAAATTAAAAATATTGTTTTAAACAAAATTTTTTATTTAGGAGGAAGCGCAACTGCATAAAGTTTGTAAAGTCCTTTAGTTTGTAAGTATTTTAATTTCTAAAATATGGTTAATTTGAAAAAAAAATGCAATTCAAGGGTCATAACATGATATTTTAACCTGTGTTTTAGACTAAAAACAGTTTTTCATAATTCATAAAGGGGAATAACTATGTGTAAATCTAACCTGTTATAAATCTATAGTCAGTTTCACATTCAAACACTTGTTCACACAATTGATCTGATTGACTTTTTTCAGGACCTGGAAATAATTGATTTTGTACATTAAACATTTACATACACTGAAATACTTTTCAATTTTTATCCTGATCAGACACCTGATTTCATACATAATAATGCATTCACAAACTTTTTGGGAAGAAAAAACTCACCGCAGAAAAGAAATATTTCCTTCTTTGTAATTTTCCAGTAATTCTGCTAATTTTAGGAAGAATATTTCCCCATTTGTTTCATCCTCATCAATTGTCTTCCAGTATAATATCTGTACAAAATAAATAAAACTAGAGCCACATGTGGCACTTTGCAAATTGCTAAGGGGAATTTAAAAAAAAAATGGGTCCTGAACGTAATTCGGAAATGCCAAAGAAGTCGACACTTTTTAAAATTTTGTTTTTTTTGAAAGGTTGTGAAACCGGAAGTAGTACCAGCTGAAACCTTTATCCATAACCGTCAAGGTCACTCAAGGTCAAATTCCCGAGAAACAAGTCTTTAAAATTTGGAAATGCATATAGTAATAACACCGGAAGTTGACGCTAGACATCAAATATGAAAGTATAAATAAACAGCCAAAGGCAATGACCTTTGATCCTAAAAAGATCAAGGTCAAAAATGAAAAACATTTTGTTTAACCTTGTTCCCTTTTTTGAACTACAAAGCCGAAATCAATGAGCCTTTAACATAAGCTGAATATGCATTTGCTGTAAAATGAAATCTGTTGAAGATGAGTATCATTTTCTTCTTTGTTGTCCTGCTTATATTTCTATCCGTAGGAAGTACTTTTCACGCAATTATTGGTCGTTTCCGTCAATACCAAAAATGAAAAATCTGATGAGTTCCAAATCTAATAAAATTATTACTAATTTGGGTAAATACATCTTTTACTCTATGAAACTAAGAGCTACGCTAACTGAAAAGTGTAATCAAAGATAAAATCATGTATTATAATAACGATCCTTAATGGGTTTATGTAAATATATGTGTATATTGGATTTATTTATTTCTGTGTAAATAATGTGTGCATTATATGTATAATTTTTGTATTTCTATTTTGGCAAAAGCAAGTGATTTGCTAAGCCGTGAATAAATGAAAGAATAAAGGAATGCTGTAACTGTATGCAAGGTCATTTTTTGGAAAACTTTACCTGTTTTGGGATAAACAAAATGTTACCCGAATGTGTGATTTTTTTTATGTGACTATATTTATATTAATAATATCTTACTATGGCTAGATTATCAAGCCTTTGCATCTATTGGTTAACGAGATATACAATCAAAAATGTCAAAAAAGGTCAAAATCTATAATCGGAAATTTTGAAATTAATAAACCTTGTTCCCTTTTTTGAACTATACAGCCGAAATAGCTGAGATTTTGATATAATTGATTTAAAGTAATGAGGTTGGTGTGTGCAGAAGCTTTTTTTTTAATGGATTTTTCCAGACAACAAAATGTAAACAAAATTAAAATTTAACCCGGATGTGCCACGCCCATGTCAATTTTTTTTGATAGATACATTTATATGGGGTATGTTCAATTATGTTCCAATTTTAAAGCCTCTAAACTTAATAGATCATAAACTATGCATAATATATTAAAGTCAAAAAATTCAAAATATCGGGTAAAGGTTTTCCAAATTGCAAAATATAAAAAAATTCAAATTTTAAATTATAATCAACTGTGATATATCGTTCGAAAGAGCTCGGAAAGCACATTCAGAATCTGGAAACAATAACTCTCTAAGTGAATTAGGTCACTTGCTAAAGCAATCCAAAGTTGTCAATTTCGGTGTTTTTGCATAGCTATAAAACCGGAAGTTGATATCGGAGGTCAAATATTAAAGTATCATCTGGTAGCCCAGGTTAATGACCTCTGACCTACTTAGGTCAAGGTCATCAAAGGTCAAGGTCACGAGATATGAGCCTTCAAAAATTGAAAAAAAAAATTCAACCGGAAATTGCAAAAAAGCAAATTCAAAATTCAAAAATCAGCTTCCTAGAATTTTCTCCATTTTTTATGTTCTTTCATTTGACATCAATATTTTGAAATTCGGTCCAGCCAAATTGGCTGAATAAATATCGGAATGTTTCAGGAAAATCAAGATGGCGGCTGAAATATTATTTCGATTCCCGATCTTAGAATATCCACGTAAATCCCATAACTAGAGCTACCGATCAGTATAAGTTTCGTTCAAAAATATTTATTACAGCGGAAGTGGGTCAACCGGAAGTTTGCGCCCTTCTCCCGCATAGACCGGAAAACTTACAGATAGATAGACAATTTGATAATGAACAAAAACTTAAATTTTGATATCACTTCCGGTTTTGGCGTCATTTGTTTGTAAACTTGAAGTTTTAACTTCTGGAGCTTCGGAGATATTTGAAAATTTCTTTTTGCATCATGTTAGAAATGGTCATCATAAAAGATATAACTGATAAAATCCCAACCGGAAGTACTATGTCAGGTGCCATGTTGTTGTGACTAATTTTTTTAAAACTCAAAATGGGGTCTTAGGGGATAATCAGATTTGCATAATATCAGTGTCTATGAAATCCTTGGTATATGGCCAACAACCTTATGACAACTGATTTTTAAATTTCGATTTCGATTTCTTTATATATCTGGAACAAGAATTTTAGTAATTACCGAAACTTTCAAGGCTCATATCTAATGACATTGACAGTTGATGACCTTATGACCTGTACAAAAGTTATTGCCCTTGACGATATCTATGCACGGATACTTCATTTCGATGTTTACTTCCGGTTTTATAGTTATTTGACAATTAAAGTTTTTAACTTTAAAAAGCTCTGTTACTAGACCTATTTTACATACGCCACATATTCTTTCAGTCTCACTATTCTATCAAAAGATACCCAAAACAGTGTATATAAATGCAAATAGCTCATTCTTGCCTTAAGGTATTAAATTCAAACTTTGTCAGTTGAAGGGAGAGAACTACATGTTAAAAATATATTTACATTAAAATGCGAGGTTCTCCCCCTTCAACCGGTAATTGAATTAACACGCGTTTGTCCCATTCGAACGACTAGACGCCTTTTCCATTACAGCCTCTCCGACCTGCAACACTTACAGGGATAATCGGGATGATAAATCATCACCTACAATCATCGTGTATGTCCATTACACATCGAGAGGGTCGTACTATACTGCCATATCTGAGAGTCTGCGTTGTTGTATTACAACGCATCATCCCCTCAGCTCATCATACGATTTATGTTCAGAGTACCGACATGTAGAAAGTTACAAGAAAATACAACTATGAAATGTTTTGGAGGGGGGGGGGATTGTATCGTACTAAACTACATTTAGAATTTTTCAAATGATCTGAAAAAACATTTGCTTGCAAAATATAAGATGACAATTGCACTATCATGCTTAACATGACTTTCTTACATTGTAAATTGCGTTTTTAACGTATTAAATTATGTAGTAAAAAAATAAAAAGAATTTTTAATTAATTGAAATTTTAAATACTTTAAACAGCTGTCACGTGACCTAATTCATATATGTCACAAATTCTTTTAGCCTCATTACAGTTTATTTGCCCCTTCATCGATGTATAATAAATATATTATATAATGTTTTCTAATTATACAATATCGCTTTTTAACTTCAAAAAAACTTAACATGACCTTATTTACATACGTCAAAAATCCGTTTTGAATCTCACTATGCTTGATTTACTATTTAAAATGATATATGACACTGTATGTTCAATTTAAAATTGCGCATTTTGAAACTTTAAAAATTCGATATTAGGCATACTTTTTCCTGTTTCGACTTCAGGCGTTTTTTAGCCTAGCGCATTTAAGCGCTTTTTATTTAAAAAAATCCAACTTCGTTTTACATGGAACAAAATTTTTCAATCTTTTGTCCCGCATCAATTTTCTTTTTATTCATAATTTGGAATTAATTTTCCATTAAATTACTGGTTATTATTGAAAAACGATTGATAATACGCTTAATATTTTGTATATTACGTAGTTATTAAAATATATAAAGTAGTTTTCTGGAGTTGCCTAATGAATATAATAAACTCTTATTCACCATTTTTGAGAATTTTGTAGGTAGTATTCCTTTAAAATTGGTTGGGAAATTGGCACTCTGATCTTTTAACTGTTTTCCTCAATGTACCCTGATTGATTGCTTTAGAAACTGAAACTGGTGCACAAAGTTTTAAATCTGATTGGATGAAATTAAAAATATCCTCGAATCTTAATTGCGGTGTTTCAATCCGAATTTAGCTGAATCCGTTTTATGAGAATCAAACAGGCTTTCTGAACATCAATCTCTACCGTTCAAATAGTAACTTGGAGTTAAAGCTATAACTGAACACTTTTCAGACCGGTGAGTTATAACTGAACACCTTTCACCTGTTCTTTTGTTTCTACACATTCAAATTTTAATCCTTGACTGTACAGGTAGTTTAACCTGGTCATTAAGGATCTCAACCAAATCAAATATTGAAATTTAAGGTAAGTTGAACGATTATATTTTGTTAATTTGAAATAAAACCATGATATTTTATTCCTGAAAATTTCTTTAGTCGAGTTAATCATTGTGTCTCTATTTTAAAAGAGCTTCTACCATTACTTTACGAGTCAAACCTAAGCGATTTTTGTGTGCAGTTCTAATTTTTCATTTTAAATAAACATTTCAAATATTTTTGTTTCATATCTACGTAATGTGATCAAAGTTACACAGAAGATGAGGTTGATATGACAAGTGAGAAAAAAATACAACAAAGTCACATACAGTTACCGTCGTTGTAAGTTTGCTCTTATTCTGTAATGATAATTAATCTTGTGATATTTGCCTGTTTCATATTGTTGTATTTTGATGTGGGTTGTACTTATGTAGGTTCATAATCTAAAACAAAAACACCAACCATGGCATTTCATTAATCGTTTAATGTAGCCTACAAATCAGTGGAACAACTTGGTTGCTTTCCATTTGCCAAATTAGGTACAGTACAGTAGGACAACTTGGTAGCTTTCCATTTGCCAAATTAGGTACAGTACAGTAGGACAACTTGGTAGCTTTCCATTTGCCAAATTAGGTACAGTACAGTGGGTCAACTTGGATTCTTTCCATTTGCCCAATGTGTCATAGTACAGTGTGACATAAAACTTGGTTGCTTTCCATTTGCCCAATGTTTCATAGTACATTGGGACATAAAACTTGGTTACTTCCAATTTGCCCAAAGGGGTACAGTACAGTGGGACAACTTGAATTCTTTCCATTTGCCCAATGTTTCACAGTACAGTGTTACATAAAACTTGGTTGCTTTCCATTTGCCCAATGTTTCAAAGTAGAGTATGACGTAAAACTTGGTTGTTTCCATTTGTCCGACGAGGCCCATTACAGTACAGTTTTAACAATAGCCTGTAATTTTTATTAAAAATTACTTTATAGTTTATTTGATTCTATTTGTTTACTGTACACACCTTTGCTGGATATCATAATCTTAGTTTGAGAGCTTAGATTTTTTGTTCATTTTAAGAGGTAGTATCTCTTTGAAGTAGGACCTTAATCTCTGTCCGTTTTAAAAGTTGCAGGAATATAAGACTGTTGGAAAAGTAAAAATTGAAGCTTTATAGTTCCTGAAACACCTACAAAAAGACCAAAATTTTTTGTATAATTGTAGGGTTAGAAATTTCCTGGGAATGTGATTAACTGTGATGTCAGTTAAATTAAAGAAGACGTTTAATTGTAATAATCAACTGTTTTCAACTAAGATTATTTATTAAGAATTCCAAAAAATAAACAGAATTTCATAAAGTAGTGAATACTAGAATCAGGTAAGAGGTAAAATTCTTTTGAAACAATATGCATTATACATCCCAAACAAATATACATATAAATGAATATGGCCTACATATCTTAAACAAATATTCATAATACATGTACATGTCCTAAATAAATATTCATATTACATATCCCAAACAAATATTTATAATACATATCCCAAACAAATATTTATTATACATATCCAAACAAATATCCATTATAAATATCTTAAACAAATATTCATAATACATATCTAAAATTAATATCCATTTTACATATCCCAAACAAATATTTATTATACACATCCCAAACAAATATACATATCTAAAATAAATATCCATTATACATATATCAGATAAATATGTATTATAAATATCCCAAACAAATATTCATTAAACATATCTAAAATAAATATCCATTATACATATATCAAATAAATATCTATTATAAATATCTCAAACAAATATTCATTATACATATCCCAAACAAATATTTATTATACATATCCCAAACAAATATACATATCTAAAAGAAATATCCATTATACATATATCAAATAAATATCTATTATAAATATCCCAAACAAATATTCATTATACATATCCCAAACAAAAATTTATTATACATATCCAAAATAATTACTATTATATATATCTCAAACAAATATACAATATACATATTCCAAACAAATATACATTATACATATCTAAAAGAAATGTACATTATACATATCTCAAATATTAATATACATTATACGTATATCAAACGAATATTAATTATACTCTAACGTTATACTTATTTAAATGTATACGTGAATTATAGGTGAATATTGACTGACATTCTGTGGTAATGCAATAACAACACTTGGTAAAAATAACATTAACTGTATTTTGTAGTTACAAAATTACACGTTATGTGATACAGGAATATACAACAACTCAATTCAGATACTAGAAACAGACTGCCTTGATCTCCAGTCCGCGCACAGTATATCTTCCAAAGTAACCCTAAACTGACCATCCCCTAATTCCCTTATATGGTCATAAAGCCTAGCGTTGGTATGAGTCATCGTCATTGACCATACGTTGGTCTAAGATCAATACTGGTCTTAGGAAGTTAATTTGATGGAATGGCTATGACTCATGGTCAACAATTAATACTGGCCCCTGACCAATTATAAGGAACGCTATGAAATGGTCATTGACTGTGACGAACTGCAGATCAATATTTGTACAATAGGGAATTAGGGGATGGTCAGTTTAGGGTTACTTTGGAAGATATACTGTGCGCGGACTGGAGATCAAGGCAGTCTGTTTCTAGTATCTGAATTGAGTTGTTGTATATTCCTGTATCACATAACGTGTAATTTTGTAACTACAAAATACAGTTTATGTTATTTTTACCAAGTGTTGTTATTGCATTACCACAGAACGTCAGTCAATATTCACCTATAATTCACCTATACATTTAAATAAGTATAACGTTAGAATACATAACCCAAACAAATATGCATAATACATAATTATCTAAAACAAATATACATTATACATATATCAAATAAATATCTATTATACATTATACCAAACATATATTAATAATACATATATGAAACAAAAATGAATTATACATATCCCTTAAAAATATTCATCATACATATATCATAGAAAAATGTTCATTATATATAACCCAAATCTAGTAATTAAATACTGAAATATGAAATTAAGTAATATTCCGTAAAACTGCAAGTTATTATTCAAAAACGATTAATAAAAAGCTTCATATGTTTTATCTAGTAGAAATTATAATATACATGGTAGTTTTCCGTATTTATCAGATGATACCGTACAGATATGACAACAGACAAATTGCCTAATGAATATAAACTCTTATTCTTGATCATTCTAAGAGGTGTAATTCCTTTAAGAAAGTTGACTTATATTTTCAATACTAGTTGACCTGAAAAGATCATACAAGGATCCAGTAAGATATGCAGTACAATAAGAGCCATTCTGGGTCACTCTATTTGTCCGCACTGTGTCTCTTTTAGAGTGTCTACATTATTGACCAATCATACTTTGGCTTGGTTATTTTTAAGCAAAGCTTATCAGTTACAATGTCAACAAACTAATAGACGAATTTTGAGCCTTTCATTCCATCTACATCAAGAATATTCAGCGTGTGCAAGTTAAAAACACGACTCGTATTTTAGTGAGACAACGCCATACAAAAAACATATATTGAAATAGAAAGTGAATTGTTTATTTTAAGGTATATTAATAATATACATAATATGTTTCTAAATGTTCAGGGTCAATAAAGTACTCGTAATATAACTACTAAAAACTAAAATAGAAATGAGTTACTCTAGACATGTTGTTTATAAAATGTTCAGGGTCAATAAAGCTCTTGAATATAACTACTGAAAACTAAAATAGAAATGAGTTACTCTAGACATGTTGTATTTAAAATGCTCAGGGACAGTAAAGCTCTTGTAATATAACTTTAGAAACTAAAATAGAAATGAGTTACTCTAGATATGTTGTTTTTAAAATGTTCAGGGTCAGTAAAGCTCGTATAATATAACTTCTAGAAACTAGAATAGAAATGAGTTACTCTAGACATGTTGTTTTCAAAATGTTCAGGGTCAATAAAGCACTTGTAATATAACTTCTAGAAACTAAAATAGAAATGAGTTACTCCAGACATGTTGTTTTAAAATGTCCAGGGTCAGTTAAAATGTCCAGGGTTAGTAAAGCACTTGTAATATAACTTCTAGAAACTAAAATAGAAATGAGTTACTCTAGACATGTTGTTTTTAAAATGTCCAGGGTCAGTTAAAATGTTCAGGGTCAGTAAAGTATTTGTAATATAACTTCTAGAAACTAAAATAGAAATGAGTTGCTCCAGACACGTTGTTTTAAAAATATCCATGGTAAGAACAGGTTACTGTAGCAACGGTATACGATCACACCGATCATACCGTTGCTCCCATGACACAATATTTCATTGGTCATTAATTACTAATAAACCCTTCGCATTGAACTATCGATTTCAAACTTGATAAAAAAGTAACACTGTGTGTCCCATTTCTAAAGCTCCCTTCCATTTAAAATCAAGTTTCAAAGTTTTCAGGTGGGTTATTTTCCTAATAATGGCGAAATGAAAGAGTGACATTTTCCGAAATAATGTTTTTTAAAGAAAATGTTTTTGATCATAAAATAAATTTCACAATCTTTTGAACCCCTGTTTTTTCTGAAGATAACCCCAAAAGTGCTTTCGTGGCGTTGCCTTATAGCAAGGTTCCAACCTTAGCTACCCCAAAAAACCTCAAGAGGCTTCGAAGAAGCTGTCTGAACGCATTTTGAGTGCAATGTAGTTAAAATGGACAAATCGAAAACCGCAAGTATAATTTCCGTTATAATATTTAATATGACTAAGTAATACATATAGATGGTTAGGTTATCAAAATAGCTTTAATATACATCTTTGTTGCCAATCAAAATATCAAATGATTAATAATTGAGTCACTTTGAAAGATATTTAACCAACGCTGATTGGAAGAAAATAGGTTAGGTTCTCAGAATCCATAATTTGATTTGCAAGAAAGATTCCGAAATATCTTTGAGAATGTACCAGATGTTTGGGCTTGCGGTTGCGGCGCTTCGACTCCATCCATCCTAGATCGTCTCCAAAATTATTTTTGGACAAATCCACGCCCTTGTTAAAATGAGAGTACTTGTGGATATACGAACTTCTAAATTGTGTCACCATATAGTTCTGATTTAACTGGTAATGTTTATTCCTTATTGTTATCTATTAATTTCCTATATTATTTTCAAGACCATTAAATGACTAATCCATTGAAATTAATGATATCGATATCATGGTTCTCAATTTCATTAAAGTCGGATTGATTTTTACAAAAATTGCTTTTCAAAACCTGCTAATACAATATACAATTCATTCATTCTTCAATTACCTAGTTATCATTCATTCATTCAAAACCATCTTCTGTCTATCCACCAGCGGCTGGATAAAATGAAAAGTTAGAAATGGACAGGAAAGAGTATAGTTACAATACAGGAATTTGAGATACTTCGTGGTCTTTGATACAGATAAATCCTTGATAGCAATATATTTAGTTCGTCTTGAAGATTTCAGTTCGTTTGAGTTTTGTTTTAAGTTTTTGAGCTGAATGTATCTAAGATTCATACCTTAAAGACTGAATGAGTTAAGATGTAGTTGACATTTGGTTTTAGAAGAAAGATATGCACAACCCTTATTTGAATATTTCACCGTTATTGATAATTATAGAATTTATAATGAATGTAAAAAAACACTTTACTTTTGATCATTGATCACTGAAGGGAAGAAAATAGATTCTGGTTGAGATTAAACCAGGCAGGTGTGTAGACTAGGTCTTAGTCTACGATATCTAGGACAGTCAATAAGGATCATAACAAACAATAATAAAGCCCAAAAGAGGCATAGGAGCTAAGTCAACAAGCTCCGGGTCTTGGTATCTAGAGATGGTCAATAACACATCCTGGCCTTGATCTTTGAAGTAAGCAACATCATTTATTGCTAGTTAGATATTGGTTCCACTACCTAGGACGTGGTCCTGAAAGCTGTACACCTCCCTTAAGGTTCTCCTACCTTGGACGCTGTCCGGAAAGTTGAGCTACTTCAAATCCTAGTTGATAGCATCTAATCCCGCTTTAGTCGTGTCCGGAATTAAAAATTATTATCACCAAGTTGTGTTTAGAAGTCCTTGTATAAATTTCCAGAATGGAATAGACAGGACTGGCAACTTGGTTTATATCTTGGATGTCTTCCCTTCATTTACTTATACATTCCAAATTATAAATTAATTATTTATTTTTGTCAGCTTGAACAATAAATGCTGTCTCTGTATGCAATGCTTTCTTGAAAGTTTTAGTCACTACACTTGACCATCTGGGGCTTAAAAAGAAATTTTCTTAGACAAATTCAGCCTCAGTTACAGAAAAACGTTATTTTAAGATCCAAATTAACTCCTTTCTACAAGAGAAACTAAATATATTGGTATCAAGGATTTATCTGTATTATTGTTGTATGAAGGAACATCTAAGGATTGATTCCGGTATGTCAAAATTTCTAGTAAAAATAACCCTTTTTTTTAACTTTTTATTACATTCGTTCATGAATAGATAGACCGAAGATAGAAAGGTTTTGGAATAAATAATGATATCTTGTGATATAGTGAGATGGAACGAAAGAAATCACTTGTTTGGCTGCTCCCCATTTATTTCTATTATTGTCAAAAAAAAATCCACATCAGAAAAATCTGAAAACGGCTTTTGTTGAAATAAAAAGGAATGAAACCCTTATAATACTCAAAATATTTTAAGGTAGCATTATTTTAGATAATTATAGCGAATAACAACATTATCCCAACCCATTTGAAATTCACCAGACATAGGCATTGCAATTTCGCCAAGGCTTTCTTATCTCGTATTTTATGTTTCTGGTAAAGGCATCGTCAAAAAGTATGATACATTGTTTTTAGGTACTTTCAATCCATGAGTTCTTTAGAAGATTCTCGTTCTAATCTATTGCGTCTTGGGGTTTAGTTCGGCATTATGATTCACAATAAACCATTTTAAAGGAATACTACCTCTAAGAATGATAAAAAAAAAAATCAAAATTCTAAAACTTGGTGAATATAAGTTTATATTCATTAGGCAACTTATTTTGGATTTTGGATGCGATTTTGATTAACGAAATTGTTTTGCTTGTACGGATTTTTATTATCTAGTGTCATAATCATACATTGTCTGTATAATTCCATAAATTCAAAAGAGCATGTTATATAGAAACAATTCAAAAACGCTCACAGATATTTTAAGCGTTTTTCATCAATAACCTGTAATTTTAGGGAAATTAAGTTCACGTTTTATGGGTTTCTTGGATTCTGTTTGCATACTTTTGACATCAATGATGAATATATACTATTATAGGCCAAGTTTGAGAAGTTAAGCTCATTTGGTGGTATCGCTTTAAACAAGTGGCCAGAGCTTTTATTTCAGAATCAAATAGTAATTTAATTTTTTTTAATCTTGAACATTTTAAAAAACAACGTTTCTAAATGAGCTATGGTGTTTGGAGGTGGTGACAGAATGAATGTGATCTGTATGTCAAATTTGGTGAAATAAAATGGAATCCGCTTGTGTGAATGTATGACAGGTTTTACTGATTCATCAACGCATACCCACATCACATCTTTTGTAGGCATAAAGTCAACATATACCCACACCACACCTTTTGTTGGCATAGAGTCAACACATACCCACACCACACCTTTTGTAGGCATAGATAACACATACCCACATCACATGTTTTGTAGGCATAAAGTCAACATATACCCACACCACACCTTTTGAAGGCATAGAGTGATCACATACCCACACCACACATATTGTAGGCATAGAGTCAACACATACCCACAACACACCTTTTGTTGGCATAGTCAACACATACCCACCCCACACCCTTTGTTGGCATAGTCAACACATACCCACCCCACACCTTTTGTTGGCATAGTCAACACATACCCACCCCACACCTTTTGTTGGCATAGAGTCAACGCATACCAACACCATACCTTTTGTATGCATAGAGTGTACCCATATCATACCCTTTGTAGACATAGAGTGAGTGTACCCATACCATTCCTTTGTAGACGTAGAGTCAACGCATACCCACACCATACTTTTTGTAGGACGTGTATAATTTTTTCTCTAGCAAAACAATTCCGTTAATCAAAAATATTATCAAAGCCAGAAGGTTACAAGAAGCAACACCAATTTAAATGCACTGATTAATATAACCTTATTGACTTTGACACAGACTAAACAAGGGCGTCCGCAGATTTGTTTTTTTAGGAGTCAGGCCCATGGGCGAAGAAAATTTCGCATCCAGAAAGCTTAGTTTCGCACGTTTTGGATTTTGATATCTTTTTTTCAGGGGAGGGGGGATTACTGTACGACACAAACACTTCAGCTAATATTGATAGCCGCCATCTAGTAATGTGTTGTTCTTTATTCTATCGACGAAATCTGATTAGATGTACGGGTTCATTCCCACGAAGCCGCCGCTTTGGTCAAAACTAACCATGTAGGAACAAAAAACGGGGACTTCCCTGGAATTTGTTCAAAAATAGGATTTTGAAAACAATAGGATTGTTTTTTGTTATCTTAGCAGACTAAAACCTTCTTAATCGGGTTATAGCCAATTAAACAAACATTTCTTCAAACAATTCATTTAACATTTAAAAACTATAACAAACTATACTTTAATTTTAACAAATGTAAAACGGAATCAGCAAATACAAGAACATTTGATTTAAACATATTTTATTGATATCAAATGGATTTGGATGACAGTTTGTAGAATTTAATAAAAAAAAATTCCTATCCATAAAGAAATACATACTAATTATAACAGATGGGACAGAAAAAAAATATATTTATTATGAAAAAAAAATGTTAAAGGTGCACAGAACAACAAAAACACGAAGTGCAATGTAGAGAATGGTCGAGAATAGAAGTAAGAAATGGACATTATTTAAAAGATAAGATAATACCTAATCACCCATGAAAACCACAAACGTGTTCAAAAACGTTTCGAATTTTTAATAAGTTTTTTAGATTGATTCCAAATTGTGGATATCAGATAAATTAGGATCACCCCCAAGGACTGCATCTAGGTCAAGGTTTAAGCAATGAGACGAATTACTAAGTAAATATCACCTCGTACAGTTTACACTCAAAGAAGTCATGATAGGCGCCTATCGTGACTTCTTTGAGTGTTAAATGTATAAGGGAACGTTTACTTAGTAATTCCCTCTCAATTTTATACAGTTTTAACTCAAAGAAGTCGTGATAGGCGCCTATCATTATTTCTTTAAGTGTAATCTGTATAAAATTAAGAGGGAATTACTAAGTAAATGTTCTAATTCGTCTCATTGCTTTAACCTTGACTTAGGTGCATTCCTTGGGGTGATCCTAATTTATCTGATATCCTGATTTTGGAATTAATTATACTCGTTTGAAAATTCATTAAAAATTCGAAACTTTTTTTAACCTTTTGTTGGCATAGAGTCAACGCATACCAACACCATACCTTTTGTATGCATAGAGTGTACCCATATCATACCCTTTGTAGACATAGAGTGAGTGTACCCATACCATTCCTTTGTAGACGTAGAGTCAACGCATACCCACACCATACTTTTTGTAGGACGTGTATAATTTTTTCTCTAGCAAAACAATTCCGTTAATCAAAAATATTATCAAAGCCAGAAGGTTACAAGAAGCAACACCAATTTAAATGCACTGATTAATATAACCTTATTGACTTTGACACAGACTAAACAAGGGCGTCCGCAGATTTGTTTTTTTAGGAGTCAGGCCCATGGGCGAAGAAAATTTCGCATCCAGAAAGCTTAGTTTCGCACGTTTTGGATTTTGATATCTTTTTTTCAGGGGAGGGGGGATTACTGTACGACACAAACACTTCAGCTAATATTGATAGCCGCCATCTAGTAATGTGTTGTTCTTTATTCTATCGACGAAATCTGATTAGATGTACGGGTTCATTCCCACGAAGCCGCCGCTTTGGTCAAAACTAACCATGTAGGAACAAAAAACGGGGACTTCCCTGGAATTTGTTCAAAAATAGGATTTTGAAAACAATAGGATTGTTTTTTGTTATCTTAGCAGACTAAAACCTTCTTAATCGGGTTATAGCCAATTAAACAAACATTTCTTCAAACAATTCATTTAACATTTAAAAACTATAACAAACTATACTTTAATTTTAACAAATGTAAAACGGAATCAGCAAATACAAGAACATTTGATTTAAACATATTTTATTGATATCAAATGGATTTGGATGACAGTTTGTAGAATTTAATAAAAAAAAAATCCTATCCATAAAGAAATACATACTAATTATAACAGATGGGACAGAAAAAAAATATATTTATTATGAAAAAAAAATGTTAAAGGTGCACAGAACAACAAAAACACGAAGTGCAATGTAGAGAATGGTCGAGAATAGAAGTAAGAAATGGACATTATTTAAAAGATAAGATAATACCTAATCACCCATGAAAACCACAAACGTGTTCAAAAACGTTTCGAATTTTTAATAAGTTTTTTAGATTGATTCCAAATTGTGGATATCAGATAAATTAGGATCACCCCCAAGGACTGCATCTAGGTCAAGGTTTAAGCAATGAGACGAATTACTAAGTAAATATCACCTCGTACAGTTTACACTCAAAGAAGTCATGATAGGCGCCTATCGTGACTTCTTTGAGTGTTAAATGTATAAGGGAACGTTTACTTAGTAATTCCCTCTCAATTTTATACAGTTTTAACTCAAAGAAGTCGTGATAGGCGCCTATCATTATTTCTTTAAGTGTAATCTGTATAAAATTAAGAGGGAATTACTAAGTAAATGTTCTAATTCGTCTCATTGCTTTAACCTTGACTTAGGTGCATTCCTTGGGGTGATCCTAATTTATCTGATATCCTGATTTTGGAATTAATTATACTCGTTTGAAAATTCATTAAAAATTCGAAACTTTTTTTAACTTGTTCGTGGTTTTCCTTTGTGATAAGGTATTATCTTATCTTTAATAATGTCCATTTCTTACTTCTTTTCTCGACCATTCTCTACATTGTACTTCGTGTTTTTGTTGTTTTGTGCATCTTTTACATTTTTGTTTTCATAATATATATATATATTGTCTGCCCCATCTGTAATAATTTGTATGTATTTCTTTATGGATAGGATTTTTTTTTTACTGAGTTCTCGAAATTTGCATCCAAATCCACTTGATATCAATCAAATATATTTAAATCAAATGTTCTAGTATTTTCTGATTACTTTTCACATTTGCTAAAATTAAAATATAGTTTGTTATTTGTTTTTATAATGTTAAACAAATTATTTGAAGACATTTTTGTTTAATTGGTTTTAACCCGATTAAGAAGGCTTTCGTCTGCTAAGATAACAAAAAATAATCCTATTGTTTTCAAAATCCAATTTTTGAACAAATTCCCGGGAAGTCACCGTTTTTCGTTTCTACATGGTTCGTTTTGACCTAAGCGGTGACTTCGTAGGAAAGAACCGCACATCTAATCAGATTTCGTAGATAGAATAAAGAACAACACATTACGAGATGGCGGCTATCAATATTAGCTGAAGTGTTTGTGTCCTACTGTTATCCCCCTTCCTCTGGAAAAAAAGATAAAAATCAAAAAAACGTGCAAAACTAAGCTTTCTGGTTTCTAAATTTTCTTCGCCCATGGGCCTGACTCCTTAAAAAAAGTCTGCAAAAGCCATTGTTTATTCTATGTCGAAGTGAATAAGGTAATAGCGATCAGTGCATTTATTTCCAAGAGGAAATCGAAATAATATACGGTAATCGAAAAGATAAATTCCTGGGCGTCGTTACTGATTACATCCACCTTAGTATACATGTACTGGAACTGGCATTCAGCTTGGCCACGCCATTTGAAGACTTTATGGTGTTAACCTTCCATGCATCAACTTAAAGCGTACTTATGACACTACCTGAAAGGGTCGCAGGGGTTGTCGAGGGTCACATGGATCGAATGAACATTAAATGGGTTAGTACCGTGCAGTGTAGTAGGACCTGTAGGGTCCTCGTTTATAACGATTTTTACGTTAATTTTAATAGTTAAGAAGTAATAATGTTGATGTTGCATAACTTTATATGATAATAAACAGTGTTTTATTTTAACACATTGACAGTATTCTTGATTCAAAATCTGGCATAGTTCAGGGTCGATGAACTGCTACTTAGCTTGGTTTGAGTCGCCGAGAAAAATGGGTGAAGACCGGGGGTATATAGACCTTCAAAAAATATTATAAAAACTGCAACACTGACAGGGGTAATCGTGATGATAAATCATCCTGCATTTTCATAAAATTCTTACAAGACCAACAAACACCTTAAATCAATTTCCTACATTCCATTAAAAAAGCATATTAAAAATAGGATGAGTTTAATTTTAAAACACGAACAACACAGATTCGAAGATTATTCAGGCGACGGTATCTTTTCATCTATATTTTCTCTAGGTTCAAAAATAATTCCAAACGTAGCTAGCTTTATTTCAAACAACAAATCACTCCTTTCAACCGGAGCTAAAGCCGATGGCTCAATTGCGTAAGCGGGAAAGAGTGTAAGCGTGTAATAAGAGAACTTCGAAACCAGAGATTAGAAGAAAGGAAAGGAAAAGGCTTTAAAGTTATAGGATAAAAATGATAGTCGCTCACGCTCCAAAAGCCTATTTTGGTTCTGATATTCAAAAAGCACTAGGTTATCTTCCTAGATTTCCATGGGCCAAATACTCAGGCGAGAAACATCTTCCGGGTCATAATTACACCGGTCCAGGTACTAGGTTAGATCTGCGATTAGACGAAAACGATAAACCCAAACCAGGGGAAGAACCAGTCAATAGAGTTGACGCCGCTGCACTTAAACACGACATACTATACAGAAACAAAGACATAAACTTCAGACACGAAGCACACAGACAAATGATAATCGAACTTGAAAGTATTCCAAATCCAACTTTCAAAGAGAGAATGCAAAGAGCGCTAATCATTCAACTGTTAAAAGCAAAGATGAAATTGGGCATGGGATTGGCGGATGAAATTCATAAAGAATTTAGAAAAACTTTAAAAGTTAGTGTTCGAAAAAGGTGAAATATGGTCAGCCGATTTAATTCATATGCCAGTCGAAAGAGGATTTAAATATTGCTTAACAGTTATAGATTTGTATGCGAGATATGCTTGGGTTATTCCTTTGAAAAACAAAACGGGAATACCAGTCAAACACTCATTTGAACCAATAATGAAACAATCTAACCGACATCCAGAAAACTGTGGGTAGATAAAGAGAGTGAATTTTATAATAAAAAATGAAATCTCTGGGGTTTGAAATTGACAGTACACATAACGAAGGTAAAGCTATAGTAATAGAAAGATTTAACAGGACTCTAAAAATAAACTTTTCAAAAAGTTCACCGAATTGAAATCTCAAAAGTGGCTTAAAATAATACCAGAAATCGTAGATGAATACATTAACAAACTAGAGTCGTACCAAAACGGCACTGGGCAGTGCGTCATCCTGGAAATAGTTCATAAATCATAATGTAAAATGGTTATAAAAATATGAACATTAGAAAACTTAAATTGTAACTGTTTGTGGTCTGAATGAAGTATTGCGACTTGTAGTAGTAAATATGCCGACCAGTGGTGTATGACTTTATATATTTGTCGTAATTTCATCATGATAGCTTTAATCAATATTATCAATTACAATTAGAATAGTAGTTCTCTCCCTTCAACTGTTTTGACAACAATTGTATGCGTTTGGGCGACGTTTTGTTTATCTTTAGCTTAGTATCGCCTAAACTCAAGCCAATATCAAATTGAGTTGAGAGCACTATCTTTTAACAATTTAGAAAACAAACATTTGATTTTAGTTAATCTTTAACATGCCAATTACGTCAAAATTGGTTGTGATTTAGAGATTGTGAAAATAGATTTGAGTTTGCAATCAAAATATTTATTTGAAAAAAAAAACACACACTGTCACAATATTTTCACATTTTAAATCGCGTAATTTTCTTTAAAACATAAAATGTTATATATCATTAAAAAGAATAGATTAGGCTCAATAAGAATATGTAAGAATATTTGACTTATGAAAGTTGTGTCACGTGACAGAGCTGTTTAAAGTTGAAAAATTGCAATTTTCTGACGGCCATAAAACCGTAAGTAAACATTGGGTATCTAAAATGATTATATCATTAGATAGATCTCGTCAAGGGCAACAACTTTTGTTCAGGTCACTCAAGGTCAAGGTCACAAGATATGAGCCTTAAAAGTTTTGACTATTACTGAAAATTTTTAACTGGAAATAAAAACAATTCTGAATCGAAATTAAAAAATCGGCTTCCCATGTTTTGTTAACAATCGACTGAAGATTCCATAGACATCATTTTTATTCAAATCGGATGATTCCCTGATTCTGAATTTTATCATTTCATAATTTGTCAATGAATATTCCTAGCACATTGCAAAAAGATTTTTTTGAATATTTCATTATTCCTGAAGTTAAAATTTCAACTTTGCAAGCGAATGACGTCAAAACCGGAAGTGATATAAAATTTTTGAAAATACCATTTTGTTCGCAATCAAAATGTCTATGAACGTGTAAGTTTTCAGATTGCTCAAAATAAAATTGCAAAAGTTAAAAAAATTGTCTAAAAAAGTGCTCCAAAAGTCAGCGACAAAATTCTTAAAGTGCATCTTTTGAAACTAATGAGCACATATTTATCGTGGGAAATCATGTCAGATTATGCGTGGCATGTGCAGTTTTGGCTGGGGATCGTGACCAGAATTCGAAAAAAAAAATAGTCATTATGAAAAGAAAGCAGTGCGTTCGCTAGAACGTACTGCAAAAAAAAAAATTCTGAAAACAAAGCAGTGCGTTCGAAATAAATGATCTGAAATATAAGAAAGGTACATTCTACGCTATAACGAATATGCACACTTCCGATCAAAAAGGAATTCATTATTCTGCTCTGTACAAAGACTCTTTAAAAAACTTTTATTTTTTTGGTTTTTATATTTAGCGCCAAAAGTTAAATACAATATCATTCTAACTTCTGACGGTGTTCTAAAAGAAAACAAAACGTTTAACGGTTACTCTAAGGGTTACTCTAACTATAAGATTAAGGTAGAGGATTATAAACCATGGGGGAAGAGTTTTACTGATGGAATAGTTATTCCCAATGAAAAACAAACAATTTAGGAGTTATCTGAATCTCGTAAAGAGAAAAACACCAGACGATGAAGGAATCATGTATCCTTACAATGATAAAAAAGGAGATGTCCTTGGATGAAAATTACGAATTTGAAGACTTTGATTATCTAACTATTCAGTGTTTTTAAATGAAGTTGAATAACAATTTCCTCGTTAACAAAATCTATAAACCTATTTTTGCCATCTTTGATTTCTAGATTTATATCATAAAGGATTTAAGTGGTAAATATGTCGTTTGAAATGGTTTCTCTATAATTCTATATCCTATCGGTACAGTGAGACTGTAAATAATCTGACGTTTGTATTTATTGAAAAATCCACCGTTTATCAAATTGCAATGTATATTGATCACATCGATATCATTCTCGATATTAGCTTTATGTGGTGCTAGAGTAGATTGGGTTTATCAAATCCTAGTAACGTATTCAATGAATATATATCAATTTTATTTTGTTCAGATTTAAATTACCTTCGAATTCAATATTGTTTTTACCATTGACACTTCCTGCGTATTCAGATAGGTATTCGTTGATGGTTATGTATTCGTAGCTTCCTGGTATAGTCCAGTAACTTAGCAGCCAATTTTCACCCGAAGGGGACACAGCGGACAAAAGCAAAATATTTTTCATGTGTATCTATATGATGATAGGCTACAAATCCAGAAGGGGTGCCAATACCTAACTCGTCACCATATTAGCGTAAAACTCCATACTACGAATTCAGCGCAAATATTAGGGGTAGAGGAAACATAAACGCTATTTGCATGCATTTAGAAAAGGTCTAGATAATCATGTTTGGTATCGTTAGAAAGGTAATAAGTACCCACTTAATTCACAGCCATTCAAAACTTGATGACCTCATTGATGACGTTACCAGAGGTCAAAAGGTCATGAAAACTATTTTTAAGTGTTAATCTGGGTATTCATATAATAAAATAGGCATTGTAACAATACCCTTTATAGTAGAACAAAATAATTTACACCCATTTGGAGCTGATTTGTAGTGGAAGTTTTTGTAAATTGGGTTTCTTTATTTGGTTCTCAGGCTAAAAAAGCTTAAAAAATAGCTGAAAATTAGTTTTTTTCAAAATTGTCCTATTTCCTCATCATGGGGCAAGAAAAATAAATTGTAGTGAGCTCCTAGTTCGGTTCTTGACCAGGGTATGAAAGTCCGATAACCTTGAATAAGTCATCTTCACTCACAATTCCAGTCCACCCAGCTGTAAATGGGTACGGATAATCCGGGAAAGATCAATGCCAAGAGGTTTGGCCAAGGACCAGCTGGGAGAAAGGATCCGCACGGAACATAAGTCTGTCGATCTTAATAAAAACCAGACCACAATGGATTTCTAAGATAACACATGGTGGCTTTTGGGGATTTTAGGAGGGCTGCGCTGAACATTCCCATCACCTCCTCTGCATCAATGTTGTGACTTCTAGCTGATGCTGTCTGCTAGTCTTTCAATAACCTGTTGAACAGTTTTGATCCCCTCCAGGTGATTAATTTCTGTCTGACTTGATGTATAAAAACATGTCATCCATGGCCCCGTTAGCATCTTTCCTATTAGACCCAACACTAATTGAAGTTCCACTTTAGTTGTGGGATTTTGAAAGTCTGCCAGTAAACTGGATCTTAAACCCCCCAAAGATGGCCCTGATTGGAGGTAGTTAAGTAATAGAGCATGATGGGCAAGTTCATTGACTGAATTACAAATGTGGTCCTTATAGTCCCTTACCATCATTTCGACAGTAGTCCGATGCGGTATTGTATCTAATTTTGCTCCTGTTCTCTTGATAAAACTGTGGAATCCCTGGAGAACTGGCTCTGCTATATGCTACTGAACTAACTCCATCTCCATTCACAATACCAGTAGTTGGTCCTTCATTCACAGTCCCACTGTCCTGACCCATACTAGCCGGACTAGTGCTAGCAGCTATGGGTGCTTCTGTACTAGCAGGTATCTGACAAGGAACACGGAACTTGTCTTCACAAATACCTCTGAACTTTGCAAATTCAGTCTCCTTTATCAGATGCTTAAATTTATTTAAAGATTTTTCCATCAAAGTCCGGACCATCCTTTTTATAGATTTTATCTCCGGGAATTTCTAGAGAATTAAACGATCAGTAATAGTTTGACTAGATCCATTGTTTAAGAAGATGAAAAGAATGTGTCCATTCACTTCTATTCTGACACGTTTTCAGGAAGCACATTGAAGTGTTTTTCCAAATATTCCCGAGCAACACATGGCTCTGAGTTTGAATCAAGCTTATTCTTCTTCTTCTTTGGTGGCTCATCCATACCTGAAATGAAGGAAAGATTAAATACAGGAGCGAGGAATTGATGGCCACGAACCATCCGCGTAAATCCAATAAAACGGAATGCCATCGATCATCATACATTGTGGACTATAGGGTTTAAACTTACTACATGGCGTGTAATAACTGATTTTGACCAGTTTGAAGTGCATGTCATATATCATTCTGATCAACAGAGAAATTCTACCTATCGGAGATATTATTACTCTGACCTATTGACCAACCATGTTTTAAATAGTTCACGCGTAGAAATTTTTCTCTCGGAGACCAGAAATGAGACGAAACTACTTCATGTAAACAAACCAAATGTCCCAAGATGGATTCCACACCACTCAAACCAATCTATACAAACACATATGAAGAGAACTTCACATCGTATGGATCAAATAAACTACAAAGAATAAAAATTTAAGCAGACAAATTTTACATGCAGGAGCAACATTGAATTCATTACCACTACCCTTCAGAATGAGTGTTTGCAAAATTTGCCCCCCCCCCCCCCATATGGAATTGCTTCCTACGGGCCTGTTTCCAGTGAAATATCGGAAGAAATTTTAAGACATCGTCATGCAGCGTTTTGATCGTCAGTCCGTTAATTTCTATCATGGATGTACAGAAAGTAGGACGTAAAACTCCATTCATTTCATTTTTTCTATCATGGATGTTACCGCCAAATTCATTGTTGTCTGAAGTACAATATCGTTTTATTTAATCATTCAGAGTTATCTTTCTTGTTTTGGAACGGAACTATTATCCACAGACAATGACGTCTATAAATAACTAGACCGCGCGCATGACTGAATGTTGTGGCCAAACGCTTCCAACTTCCAGTCAGGGCAAAAAACAATCATGGTGAAGTCCATTCTGGGGCCTTATTCTAGAAAACTTAACTTACAATGATTTTAGTGTTCCAGTCATCTGATTGGACAATCACTAAAACTGATTTTAAATATAGCTTTATTATCCAATCAGATATCTCTATTTCTTAAAATCTGGATTTTATCTTAGTTAAGTTTTCGAGAATAAGGCCCCTGATCAACAGAGAAATTCTACCTATCGGAGACACATACGGAGCTAGGAAAGATGCGAAGTTTCGTATGGGTGAAGTCTTGTAGTGCTGTTGAGTGCTCGAATCGACATCAGTCTTGATGATGTATAACCTTTCGGTAAGTATTCAACAGCGAATGCAAATATATTTCAAGCTATATAATAGCTATTGTTTATTCAACATTTTTCGTTCGATTTGTTTTAGTTTTTTACATACTTAGGCCCTAGTTCATCCGGTGTTTACACTGATTTTTAGGCCTACAGATTGTTTTTAATTTTGCGAAATTGAAATAGAAGCTTAAAATTAGTATAATGTCCTTGTTTTGATGAATATGATTTCAAAATTGTTTTTACAGAGCACAATTTTCAGCTAAAATTAATTATGTTTTGGTTGAAATTTCTTAGAATAAATTTGCTTTGCTTTGATTAAAAATATAATTTTTGTACAAGACTAACAGTACCATTGTCAGATATTCCAATTCTCATAGAAATAATGACAACATAACAGACAATAGCTATGTCTTGTCAAATTTTTTGACGAATGACAAACCATAACATAACAGAGTCCAGGTCTGGACAAAATATAGTTTTAAGGACACTATTAAATTAAAGAATAAGAAGGCCTATATATTTTTTATTATTATTTTATAGATTAACAGCTGTTATGAAAATGGTTGTTGGTGCTGTAGTGTTAATTTCAGCCAAGGGAAGCCAACATGGCAGAAAAGTGACATTGACAGTTATAAAGAAAGGAGTAGTTCCATCTTAATATTAGACAATACATAATTGTTTAACTTAACTACATGTTTATCTGATTTCACTGAAATCAATGTTTATACACGTTATTTTATTTTTGAATATAGAGCGTTTTTAGCACGTCCGTATGATTTGAATTTCCCAGCTCGTGCTAGAGACGGTCTATAGACGCGCTTACGTGTCATCTGCCAGCTCGCCTATAGCACGACGTATAAACTGGGCCTACGTAAAGTTATTCCCCTGTAGTTATCAGGGTTTTTTGGACTGCATTTGTTTTTATAGATGGGTTGGATGATACCCATTGTCCAGGAGGATGGGATATGCCCTGACGATACAATAATATTGAACAGTTTCTGATAGATAGGTAACATATGATGAATAGTACATTTGATAAAATCATTAAGCACATTGTCTATTCCAGGCGATTTATAGGAGTATTTCTTCCTGGGTAAAATCGTCATTTAGTAAGGAATTGTCAATATATTGGTTTTGATCATTCTCTTGTAGTAATAGCTCTTCTGTCAGTGCTGGAATTTCATCGCTGGCATTCAACTCTCTAAAGTGGTCTGTTAATTGCTGTATTCCTATGTCTTAGTTTCTTTTTTTCTGTTGCTCAATTCAAGATTTTCCAATATTCTTTTGGATCTTTAGAACGCAAAAATTTTAGGTCCTTGCTAAAGAGTTCATTGTATGCTGCATATTCCTGTCGTAGTTTTTATACGCCCACATGAAAATGTGGACGTATATTGCTGTCACCCCTGTCCGTCCTTCCGTCCGTCCGTCAACAATTTCTTGTGTACGCGATAGAGTTATTATCCGATTCGAACGAAACTTGGTATGTGTATTCATATTGATAATAACTCGGATAAGTTCGAAAATGGTGCAATTCCAGTTGTCGGTTTATGAGTTATTGCCCTTGACTTAGTGAAAACCGTTAAAATTTACTTGTGTACGCGAAAAAAAGCTAGAGTTTTTATCCGATTCGAACGAAACTTGGTATGTGTATTCATATTGATAATAACTCGGATAAGTTCGAAAATGGTGCAATTCCAGTTGTCGGTTTATGAGTTATTGCCCTTGACTTAGTGAAAACCGTTAAAATTTACTTGTGTACGCGAAAAAAAGCTAGAGTTTTTATCCGATTCGAATGAAACTTGGTATGTGTATTCATATAGATAATATCTCGGATAAGTTCGAAAATGGTGCAATTCCAGTTATCGGTTTATCAGTTATTGCCCTTGACTTAGTGAAAAAACATTACAATTGACTTGTGTACGCAATAGAGAACAGAGTGTTTATTCAATTTGAATGAAACTTGGTATGTGTATTCATCTTGATAATAACTCGGATAAGTTCGAGAATCGCGCGTTTCTTGTCGTCGGTTTATGAGTTATCGCCCTTGACTCAGTGAAAAACGTTAAAATTAACTTGTGTACACGATAGTCTAGGAGTTTCGAACCTGAGCGAACTGATCGTAATTCCAGTTCGGTCGGAATGACACGACCTTGGCCTATTTATACCTTTTAAGGGTGATGACGTCACAACGTAAACAATATGGCGGCGCCCATGTCAGTAGATTTACGTTGAATGAAAATGAAAAGATTAGGTCTGTAAAATGCAAGTATTAGATTAACACATTTTGTTATACATAAAAGCTGGGTGAAAAGAACATTCTGAACCGAAATATGATATGAAAAATAGCTCAACTTTAATGTAAATATGAAAAATGGCCCGATTTCACTCTGAAAGCGCGAAACCGGAAGTGTTTCGCTAGACGTAAACAACGACGTTAAACGTAAACAAGAAAGATAAAAATGCACTAGGAAAACGATCGGTACAACCGTAACATTACCTGTAATGTAATCTGTAGTTTTGATGATTGTTTAAAGAACATGGTTGGATTCTGGGAGGCTTTAACTCATATATTTATTCTCACCATAAAATTTGGTAAAACCTACAGATATAATAAAGGTATACAAATTAACATTATGCAATAATAGAAGATAATAAACTAACTTAACAATTACATGTAGGCCTACTCGTCATTAAGATTACTTACTTAAGACTCCCAAAAATTATGGCACTTAACCTTAGATGCAAATAACAATAAGATTGACAGTAGGCCTATACAATAGTTAAAACAATGACATGTGGTGAGTGGGGTGGGGAAAACTATACCGGCTTTTGACAAGGAATTTTGAATATATAATACATAATGCAAATTCTATCAGAGCGTTATCTTATTTATAAAAGCTATAAGCATGGAACTAGTATTAACTCATAAAGAAACTCACTTTCCAATAGAATTCCTGGCATAATCCCACTAAAAAATACACGTACTATGTTTTAAGTGTGAGAGGATAACCCACACCGCCCTGCAAATGTCAAAAATTTAGTCTGCTACATTAAATACTCGCTGTAGAATATGTCGCGAGTACATACCAAAATATCCGGTTTAAAAACGATGTTGAAATATTTTTTTAAATTGAATAGAATTCATTTTTAAGAAAAACTAATTTATGATTTTGGTCTGAAATGTATCCTTATGGATACAAAAGGTAACTTTAGTGTCAAATGTCCATTTTTTAAGAATTTTTCAGACCCCCGCATTTAAAAGCTACGTGCAGTTGTTACCGGGACTATTATATAGGAGAAGACACTATACAACAATCTTAAAATGCGACTGGGGAAGGAGAACCCCGGGGAAGGGGTTTTCCTTGGGGGCAAATGAGACAAAAAAGGGGGCTAGGAAGATTTTTGGGGGGAACGATCTTAAAAAGTTTAAGTTTTAGTGATTTTAGAGTCTTAAAAGTGGATTTATAATTCGTGATTTTTCCCAAACCCCCGCATGCAGTTCTTTCCGGGACTATTATATAGGAGACGGACGACTAAATAAAAGAATATTATAATGCGACTGGGGAAGGAAACCCCGGGGAAGGGTCTTCCTTGGGGTAAATGAGAGAGAAAAAAGGGGTGAAGAAGTTTTTTGGGGAAACAATTTAAAAAATTTGCCGTTTTTGACAAATTTATTTCTTTGAATTTGGCTTTATTTCGTGAATTTTCCCAAACCCCCGCATTTAAAAGCTACGTGCAGTTCTTTCCGGGACTATTATATAGGAGACGGACGACAAAATAAAGCAATATTATAATGCGACTGGGGAAGGAGACCCCGGGGAATGGTCTTCCTTGGGGTAAATGAGAGAGAAAAAAGGGGTGAAGAAGTTTTTTGGGGAAACAATTTTAAAAATTTGCCGTTTTTGACAAATTTATTTCTTTGAATTTGGCTTTATTTCGTGATTTTTCCCAAACCCCCGCATTTAAAAGCTACGTGCAGTTCTTTCCGGGACTATTATATAGGAGACGGACGACTAAATAAAACAATATTATAATGCGACTGGGGAAGGAAACCCCGGGGAAGGGTCTTCCTTGGGGTAAATGAGAGAGAAAAAAGGGGTGAAGAAGTTTTTTGGGGAAACAATTTGAAAAATTTGTCGTTTTTGACAAATTTATTTCTTTGAATTTGGCTTTATTTCGTGATTTTTCCCAAACCCCCGCATTTTAAAGCTACGTGCAGTTCTTTCCGGGAGTATTATATAGGAGACGGACGACTAAATAAAGCAATATTATAATTCGACTGGGGAAAGAAACCCCGGGGAAGGGTCTTCCTTGGGGTAAATGAGAGAGAAAAAAGGAGTGAAGAAATTTGAAGTTTGGTCATTTTTTTTTTACATGAATTTGACTTTATTTCGTGAATTAAATCGCACCCCCGTGTTTAATACATACATGGTTCCTAAAGACTCATATAAAAAGGAAACGGGACAATTCGAAATGCAGGAGGTCGCAAAAAAAGGTCAAAAAATTGAAAGCAAATGTTTTTCAAAGGAAAACAGATGGAAATTCATGACACATTTTATTTTTAACTTAATTGGGAAAAATTAACTAAATAAATCTTAATACATAGTTAATTTTATCCATTTCACACTTTATTTTGTAATTATTGTCGTTTCTGAAAAGTAAGTTCGTGCAGTTATATATACCCGTAATGGCTATGACGTCATGACCTGTACCGGCCTGTACCTGTAATTCGGTCGCATTTAAAACCTACGCGTAGGTTTTACCGGGATAATGCCGAATTCCTTCCTTAACCCTTTCATTCCTGAGTATTGAATATATGGAGATAATGTAATGGAGATTTTTTTTAGGGTAAACATTGATCAAAGCAGTTGCAAAGCACTGGAATTTTGCCCGTTGGACCCATATTTGTTAACTCATGGACACTCACAGATTTTGGGACTTATAAGTCCCGACAGGAATCAACAACAAAAATCTGAAATTAATCAATTATTTATTTGGCACTTTCAATTTAACAAGGTTAACAATTAACATTTAACAGATGTATAAAAATAAATAAGCATATCTTAACAAGGCTAAAATAGATAGGTACAACCATATAACCTCATGGGGACATGGAAATGAACAAATTTAAATTATTGTAAAAATTGTCTAAAACATCAAAGGTAAACATATAAATACAACCTCAAAATTCAAATTTCATTTAGGTATTCAAAACATGAAATGATACTGTTTGAAACAGTTTTTAGAACTGTTGCAACAGAGAAATACATTGCATTCCTCACATACACTGTATGGTCTTGATTCTATACCTATCTGTTGACAGACTTCACAACGGCCACGGTTTGCAGTAAAGGTGACCCAATGATTTCCAAGATTGCACTTTCTTATTTCACCAGGGACAGAAAATGCACCTCTATGACGTTTTAGGGGATTAGAAAATAGTCCAAGAGTGTGACTGATACTAGGCCTACCTCTTTTTACCTGTGGTTGCCTTGCCATCGCCATGAGTCCCCGAGCTACACCCCGTTTGTATTCTAATAAAGGAATTTTATCATTAAAATTACAGTAAGACACATATGAATTAACAATGGTAACATCAATCAAATGAAAAAATATTCTATGCCACCATTTCTTACTTTTTCTATTGATGCTATAGATAGATTTCAACATGTCAGCTTTATCTATCCCCCCCCCCCCCCCATATATTTATTATAATCAACAATAGCTTTTGGGCATTTGACTGTTATTACAGAACCATCTTTGGTCTTTCTTTTAACTTCAACACTTTGTTTGTCATGGTGGGTTGATAAAAGAAATACTGAACGATTGTCCATCCACTTGTGACATGACAGACCTGTGCTGCTATATGCAATATCACAATCTCCCCTTTTCAATGACTTATCCGGCGCAAGGTGAGGCAGACCTTTACGATTTGCACGAACAGTACCACAGGCATAAATATTCATACTGTGTAGTGTTTCAAAAATATTAACAGATGTAAAATAATTATCACAAAATAAATAATGATTTTTGCCTCTTATATTTTCTGTAAGATCAATGAGAACACGTTCCCCAAGACCATATTTGTTATTTGAATTAGGTTTTTTACCTTGATAAATCTCAAACTGATTAATATGCCCTGACATTTCCCCCCTACACCAAATTTTAAAACCACGTTTAATTGGTTTCATGGGATTATTTTGTTTACAAGAGTGTCTACCTTTGAATAAAACCATACTTTCATCTATACTCTGATGTTGGCTGGGACTCCAAAGCAGTTGGAAAACTTCATTCAGTTTGTCAACAAGAGGCCGAATTTTATACATTTTATCTGTGCACTGAATATTCCTAGTGAGATTATTATTTACATGAAGATTTTGAAGAATGGTATCGAAACGATCACGACTCATTGTTTTAGCTACTACATCAATGTGAAAATCACTATCACTGCTCCAATAGTGTCTATATGATGGCAATTTATGAAATGACATAAAAATATTAATTCCTATAAAGCCTAACAATTCATTGCACGCAATTGGAGAAAACCTATGAGAATTTTGAACAGCATAGGTGTTTGTTTGAAATATCAAATTATCCAATATATCTTGCGTTAGATATTTTAGGAAGTAATCCGAGGGATATTGACAATCACCGAATAACTCCTTAACAGGACCTTGATTATGACAAAAGCTTTCAGGTACCCTTACTGATGACTGTTTGTTCCAGTTTCTAACCACATTTGAAGCACCTGGATGTCATTAACATCATCATCGTTATCATCATTATCACCATTTTTATCATCATCATCACCATCATTGTCAATAAAACTGCTTTTGACAGTACTAATATTTTCCAAATCTACATCTTGGTCAATGTCAGAATCGCTCTCAAATTCTTCATTTACATCGCTATCTTCTCCATCATTGATAAGTTGAAGAGTGGCCTCAAGTGTAAATTTATTCAACCTGTTGAAAACAAAAATCCATATAATTAATCGAGAACCAGATGTTTAGATATAAAATAAAATTTTACGGAAATTTCACTTTTAACAAAATGCAAATAAAAGATAATTTTTGACAGTTCATGCCTATCGGGACTTTGAAGTCCCAGAATAAAAATTTGAGATGTACGCTACATAACAATAGATCTTTTTACAAAACTAACTTTTACAGTACCTATTGATGATGTTGAACTGACATGAAAATATTGAAAGCTATCAGAAGTCTACTTACCGAGACATTGTTGATTTGTTGCTAATGAAATTATCTTGTTTATTTATCTGGAAGCAGCCATGTTTAAGTGCACCGTGTAAAATTTGAAACTGGATTAATGAAAAATGTTAAGCCTAAAACTGGAACATGGACGTTAAAAACTATGTTGGCTTAGATTTGTGTATAAAAAACCGGTATAACGGAACTTATAGTCTATTTATTCACTTAGGACTGTAAAGTCCCGTTAGGCTCTTATTTTTAGAATACGCAACTATCATTTTCTGCTTATAGACATGAGGGAATTTCTCTTGAAGACTCTTGTAGTGGGCATGAACTATCTTGCTTACTCGATTGCTGGTTGTATTGAACGGGACAACAAAGGGGGCTATGCCTGCATTATGGTGAATATTGAGTCCTATAGGTCTTGCTGTATTCAATGTCTCAATCCAATGGGCTTCCCTAGATTGTCGGAATTTCGTAGTTTCATCTTCTGGCAAGTCAATTTCTATGCGCTCAATTGGGGTTAAGGTGAGGTCGTCTATTGAATGGTCGTCAAGATTAAAATGATTAGATACAGGCTTGTCTTTCTTTAATTTGATATCTGATCTGTGGCGTAAATTATTATTTTCTCCTACATATTGTTCGGGGCATTTCTTACAAGAGATTAAATATATTACATTCGAGTTTTGACATGTTAGATGCTCCTAGATCGGGTACCTTTTATTCGTAAAGTTACTTAAAAAATAGTGAGTTTCTGATATAAAGGGACATGTTTTACATCTACTTGAAAAACATGGGGCACTCCTTAAGCCTGCTGGCGCTTCGTCATAAAGTCTATTTTTAGCTGCTATCTGAGCTAGAGTGGTACTTGTTATGTTTCGTAAAAATCGTTTAGAGTATCCACGCTCTTTCAGTTTTGAGAAGACAATCGTACAGGCTTGGTTGAAATCTGAAGGTCTTGTGCAAATTCGGTGGAATCGTAGAACTTGTGACTTAATTATACCAGAGAAGGTATGTTTTGGATGAAATGAGCTCTTGTGCAGGAGTTGATGAGTATCGGTTTCTTTAAAATACACCTTAATATATAGTTTATTCGTTTCTTCTATGGAATCTCCTTTGAAGACAGTGGTATCGAGGAAATCTATGCTTTTGTGACTGACGTTGGCGGTTAGTTTGATGGACGGATGGTGGTTGTTGAGGATTCCAAAGAATTCCCAAAACTGTTCTATAGAATGAGTCCAAACAATGAAAATATCGTCCAAAAATCGTTTTTAAAAAAGTGGGTCAAATGGACAAAGGGGTAATACCTCTCGTTCCCACTCGGCCATAAAAAGGTTTGCGTACGAAGGGGCGAATCGTTTGCCCATAGCTGTCCCTGAAGTTTGTAGATACGTTTTATTATTAAATGTGAAGTCGTTGCGACTGAGGCAAATCTCTAAAAGTTGTAGAATTGCATCGTCGGGCCTATTTGGATCTGGGTTTCTATTGAAAGCTTTACGAACTGCCATTAAACCAGTAGTGTTATCGATATTAGTATACATAGATGACACGTCAATAGAAATCAGAATAGCATTCGAAGGAACTCGAAGATTTTTGATTTGGTTGACAAAATCATTTGTATCTTTAAGGTAGGCCCGATGTTGACATGCTAATGGTAGTAAGAAATGATCAATGTATTCTGACACTGCATGCGACTCACTACCACAATCTGATATAATCGGACGGCCTTTTGGGATTTTATTAGGGATAAACCACTCCTTGCTTGGATTCTTATGGATCTTAGTTAAAGTGTATACGTGTCTCTCACGACAGTCGGATTTGGCAGACAGATAGTCATATTGTTTCTCTTTAAGAAAACTTGTTTGAACTAAATTGCGAAGAATATTGTTAATCATATTAGCAGTTTCTTTAAAAAATGGTTCCGGCAAAATGGCATAATGATTAGCATTATTTAGTTGATTTTCTGCTTCTAAAATATAGTCCTCCCTATTTAAAATTACACAACATGAGCCTTTGTCACTTTTCTTTATAACAATGCTTTCATCTTTCTTAAGTAAATTTAAGGATTCGCGTTCTACTCGTGTGAGATTAGGCTTTTCGTGCGTTACGGAAATACTTGACGTTTGGCTATTCATGCTTTCAAATACTTTCAATATTTCAGGATGGATGGCGGCTTGGGGTGGTTTCCACGTGGATTTAGGAATAAACATTGTTCTAGCACCACGTGGGGGGTGGTTTCGGAAGAAATATGTGCAGCTGAAATTACGTTGAAATCGGTCAATAGAAGGTCGAAGATAATCAATGTTGGCTACCTTCGGTGTCGGAATAAACTTAAGTCCACGGTCTAAGATTGAATACTGAAGGGGTGTGAGAATTTTTTGGCTCAAGTTAACAACAGTTTGGCCTAGCGGTGGCCTCTCGGTGTTCTTATCCCCAGTAATTAGTTTAAAGACTTACTCGATGCTTAAAGCTGGTGTATCCAAAATAAATAAATATCGTTTGCTGTTTCTGGAGACCAATGCAGGTCATCAACTGGTTCGAATTCTTCTGCATACGGTGGCAAGATTGTTGCGTCGTTGGTATTGTCATCATTATATTGTTGAAGGTCTTGAGATTCTGTTGAGCTTTCTTCGAGATTCTACTGGATACGGGTATACACGTGAAAATGATCTTGGAATTGGGGAAGGTCAGTTTGGCTGTGGAAAGTAATTTGGTTGAATGAAGTCTTTGGTAAATTGTCGCGATTGTTGAGCCCTACATGAAGAATGACGGTATTTGGTACGGGATCATGGTCGAAGGATTCAAGGATGGACTGGATGTGATTGATCTGGGCACCAGGGTACGCATGTATTTCTGTGTCTGATATAGTTTTGGTAATACGGTTCAGGTTAGAGGATCCAATAATTACGGTAGATTTCTTTACAACAGGTAGATTCCATGATGACTTGTTATTGGTCTTGTGGTAGAAGGGTTTGGTAGCGGATACAATGGTAGTAGACGGGGAGATTGGTACTGGTTTGGTAGTTGTTAGGAATGCAGCATTGGGTGTGGACTGGGATCTGGTTCGGGGAGGAGATACACGGCTTGGTTTGGTTGAGGAATGCGGGGTGGTTTGCTGGTCTAAATAGGCACAGAAGAGAGACAGAATGGAAGAACCTGGGTCACGTGGTGAAGATTCGGCTGGTGTTGAGGACGATGAAGAGGAGGGAGATGAATCGGAAGAATATGAATCTGAAAGAGAAAAAAGAAGAGGGGTGCCCTCTCTACGTGAGCGTTTACCTACGTCTGCCGGACTAGGAGTTGGTGAACTTCTGGCTCGTTTAGGTGTTTGGATCGATAGGGTGGCGACTCGAGTTGGTACTGGTGTATCAATATCCATTTCAATGAGTAGGGATATGGTAACTTTGGCCTTGGTCTCGTTGATGGTTTGGTAGAATTTGGTAACAACAGCTTTAGTGAGACGTTTCCCATAGGAGCGACGGACCCAGGAAAGGGCATGGGAAATGATGCGGTCGACGGCAGGTGGTGATAAGGACTTGGCACGGATGGTGGTGAGCTTCTCTTGAAGTGTGGTTTGGTAATGGCCGATGAGAACCTCCGTGACCTTAGAGAGCCATGTCCGGTTGAGGAATCTAATATTCGCGTCAACAGCTGAGGTTTTCATAGCTGGACGGATAAAACTATCCAACTCGGAGACTTTACGCTTGAAGGTAATATGATAATATCTCGGATGAGTTTGAAAATGGCGCAATTCCAGTTGTCGGTTTATGAGTTATTGCCCTTTACTTAGTGAAAAAATGTTAAAATTAGCTTATGTACGTGATAGAAGCTAGAGTTTTTATCCGATTAGAATGAAACTTGGATGAGTTAAAAAATGGCGCAATTCCAGTTGTCGGTTTATGAGTTATTGCCCTCAATAAAAGCTCGAGTTTTCATTCGAATTGATTCATCTAAATATCAGCTCAAATAAGTGCGATGGTGCAATCAACGTTTTCAGATATTTAAATTTGCTGAAGTGGGCGTATGTTACCACAACACACTTCTGTCTCTGAATAACTTTCTCTTGGAAATATTATCAGAATGCCCTGGGTCATTGAATTTACCTGAAATAATTAGAAGGAAAAAAAATAATAAAATCAAAAAATCTAGATCAGGTCTAATCAAAAAAAAAGCAGGCCTAAATATTGCTTTTGAAAAATCATTCTTTAGTCTACATCTTAGACACTGTATTTTAAGAGTTGTTCATAGGTCTTTTTCTTGTCTCATTAAAAAAAACAATAATGACATTTGTTTGTCTAAGAATTAATTATGTTTTGAACTTTATTGATTTTCATAAACTCAAAGACAATACTTTTACAACATTTTTGAAGAAAATATTTCAATTTAATTTTCACTAAAAATAATAACCAAAATATTATGATAACAATTAACATTGTTCTTTTGCCCAGTTCTCAGACTTTCCTTCCTACCTCTGATAGCCATTATGACAGTTGCAGCAGGTGAGGTGAAGTGTCTTGAGGTTTTAAGCATATTTATTTAACTTGAATCTCTTTCGAGCAAAGCAACTTTCATAAGGCCTAGACTTTTCTCTGCCCTGGCCACAACGAGTTCTGAATTGAATTTTTTCTCTCCCAACAAATATTCCAATTGCATATAAGAATGTATTTTGGCCCATGAGAATAGTTTTAATTTTAAATAAACACACATCCCTTCTGACAGTTAGAAAAATTTCACATCTTAAAATTTAAAATTATATTTCCGAATAAATGTGTTGTTAGTAGGCTAATGTAATGGTTTAGATCAACAAAAAGATTAGGCCTATCCAAAACTCTCAGAACTATTTTGAGGTAAAAAAAATTCTATTTATAAAATAATAAGATGCAAAAAATAATAATAATGCGTTCGGAGGGATCAACTATTTTTTAAGCACATCACCATCTAGGCCTAGGTCTTTGTCGTTCTGTCATATAATTACGTAGACACTATTTTTCAACATTGACCCTATTTTATTATTATAAGTCCTTTGCCTATCCTATAGTATTCTCGAAGTCAACTTCCTGGTGACAAAAAGCAACCTGTTACAAAAAGCGTCTGCATGTGGAAGAGGATGAGTCTGAGTTTTCAAATTAAATTGAAGCCCAAACTCTAACCGACCGCTTATATGAAGAAATAAATAATTTAAGACGAGAACGTGATGATATAGCCGAAAAATGTGCTTCAAATGCTTATAATGGATTAAGCACGAACTGCATAAGGGACGATGATGAAAAATGTTAAAATTAGCTTATGTACGTGATAGAAGCTAGAGTTTTTATCCGATTTGAATGAAACTTGGTATGTGTATTCATCTTGATAATATCTCGAATGAGTTCGAAAATGGCGCAATTCCAGTTGTCGGTTTATGAGTTATTGCCCTTGACTTAGTGAAAAAACGTTAAAATTAACTTGTGTACGTGATAGAAGCTAGAGTTTTTATCCGATTAGAATGAAACTTGGATGAGTTAAAAAATGGCGCAATTCCAGTCGTCGGTTTATGAGTTATTGCCCTCAATAAAAGCTCGAGTTTTCATTCGAATTGATTCATCTAAATATCAGCTCAAATAAGTGCGATGGTGCAATCAACGTTTTCAGATATTTAAATTTGCTGAAGTGGGCGTATGTTACCACAACACACTTCTGTCTCTGAATAACTTTCTCTTGGAAATATTATCAGAATGCCCTGGGTCATTGAATTTACCTGAAATAATTAGAAGGAAAAAAAATAATAAAATCAAAAAATCTAGATCAGGTCTAATCAAAAAAAAAAGCAGGCCTAAATATTGCTTTTGAAAAATCATTCTTTAGTCTACATCTTAGACACTGTATTTTAAGAGTTGTTCATAGGTCTTTTTCTTGTCTCATTAAAAAAAACAATAATGACATTTGTTTGTCTAAGAATTAATTATGTTTTGAACTTTATTGATTTTCATAAACTCAAAGACAATACTTTTACAACATTTTTGAAGAAAATATTTCAATTTAATTTTCACTAAAAATAATAACCAAAATATTATGATAACAATTAACATTGTTCTTTTGCCCAGTTCTCAGACTTTCCTTCCTACCTCTGATAGCCATTATGACAGTTGCAGCAGGTGAGGTGAAGTGTCTTGAGGTTTTAAGCATATTTATTTAACTTGAATCTCTTTCGAGCAAAGCAACTTTCATAAGGCCTAGACTTTTCTCTGCCCTGGCCACAACGAGTTCTGAATTGAATTTTTTCTCTCCCAACAAATATTCCAATTGCATATAAGAATGTATTTTGGCCCATGAGAATAGTTTTAATTTTAAATAAACACACATCCCTTCTGACAGCTAGAAAAATTTCACATCTTAAAATTTAAAATTATATTTCCGAATAAATGTGTTGTTAGTAGGCTAATGTAATGGTTTAGATCAACAAAAAGATTAGGCCTATCCAAAACTCTCAGAACTATTTTGAGGTAAAAAAAATTCTATTTATAAAATAATAAGATGCAAAAAATAATAATAATGCGTTCGGAGGGATCAACTATTTTTTAAGCACATCACCATCTAGGCCTAGGTCTTTGTCGTTCTGTCATATAATTACGTAGACACTATTTTTCAACATTGACCCTATTTTATTATTATAAGTCCTTTGCCTATCCTATAGTATTCTCGAAGTCAACTTCCTGGTGACAAAAAGCAACCTGTTACAAAAAGCGTCTGCATGTGGAAGAGGATGAGTCTGAGTTTTCAAATTAAATTGAAGCCCAAACTCTAACCGACCGCTTATATGAAGAAATAAATAATTTAAGACGAGAACGTGATGATATAGCCGAAAAATGTGCTTCAAATGCTTATAATGGATTAAGCACGAACTGCATAAGGGACGATGATGAAAAATGTTAAAATTAGCTTATGTACGTGATAGAAGCTAGAGTTTTTATCCGATTTGAATGAAACTTGGTATGTGTATTCATCTTGATAATATCTCGAATGAGTTCGAAAATGGCGCAATTCCAGTTGTCGGTTTATGAGTTATTGCCCTTGACTTAGTGAAAAAACGTTAAAATTAACTTGTGTACGTGATAGAAGCTAGAGTTTTTATCCGATTAGAATGAAACTTGGATGAGTTAAAAAATGGCGCAATTCCAGTCGTCGGTTTATGAGTTATTGCCCTCAATAAAAGCTCGAGTTTTCATTCGAATTGATTCATCTAAATATCAGCTCAAATAAGTGCGATGGTGCAATCAACGTTTTCAGATATTTAAATTTGCTGAAGTGGGCGTATGTTACCACAACACACTTCTGTCTCTGAATAACTTTCTCTTGGAAATATTATCAGAATGCCCTGGGTCATTGAATTTACCTGAAATAATTAGAAGGAAAAAAAATAATAAAATCAAAAAATCTAGATCAGGTCTAATCAAAAAAAAAAGCAGGCCTAAATATTGCTTTTGAAAAATCATTCTTTAGTCTACATCTTAGACACTGTATTTTAAGAGTTGTTCATAGGTCTTTTTCTTGTCTCATTAAAAAAAACAATAATGACATTTGTTTGTCTAAGAATTAATTATGTTTTGAACTTTATTGATTTTCATAAACTCAAAGACAATACTTTTACAACATTTTTGAAGAAAATATTTCAATTTAATTTTCACTAAAAATAATAACCAAAATATTATGATAACAATTAACATTGTTCTTTTGCCCAGTTCTCAGACTTTCCTTCCTACCTCTGATAGCCATTATGACAGTTGCAGCAGGTGAGGTGAAGTGTCTTGAGGTTTTAAGCATATTTATTTAACTTGAATCTCTTTCGAGCAAAGCAACTTTCATAAGGCCTAGACTTTTCTCTGCCCTGGCCACAACGAGTTCTGAATTGAATTTTTTCTCTCCCAACAAATATTCCAATTGCATATAAGAATGTATTTTGGCCCATGAGAATAGTTTTAATTTTAAATAAACACACATCCCTTCTGACAGCTAGAAAAATTTCACATCTTAAAATTTAAAATTATATTTCCGAATAAATGTGTTGTTAGTAGGCTAATGTAATGGTTTAGATCAACAAAAAGATTAGGCCTATCCAAAACTCTCAGAACTATTTTGAGGTAAAAAAAATTCTATTTATAAAATAATAAGATGCAAAAAATAATAATAATGCGTTCGGAGGGATCAACTATTTTTTAAGCACATCACCATCTAGGCCTAGGTCTTTGTCGTTCTGTCATATAATTACGTAGACACTATTTTTCAACATTGACCCTATTTTATTATTATAAGTCCTTTGCCTATCCTATAGTATTCTCGAAGTCAACTTCCTGGTGACAAAAAGCAACCTGTTACAAAAAGCGTCTGCATGTGGAAGAGGATGAGTCTGAGTTTTCAAATTAAATTGAAGCCCAAACTCTAACCGACCGCTTATATGAAGAAATAAATAATTTAAGACGAGAACGTGATGATATAGCCGAAAAATGTGCTTCAAATGCTTATAATGGATTAAGCACGAACTGCATAAGGGACGATGATGAAAAATCTATTACCATGACTGGCATATCCTGGAACAGTTTTATGTGTTTGTTTGATATTCTGGCAAAGTTTGTTTCAAAATCACGTGCAGACAGTATTCCTCTTATTGAACAGTTTTTTTAACACTAGTAAAACTGCGTCAAAATGTTACATTTGAATTTTTAGCTTTCACAATTGGTCGCCCAAAAAGTACTATCATTAATATATTTTGGAAGTGGGTAGATTTAATGTATGCCAAGCTAAAGTTTCTTATTAAATGGCCCGACAGAGAAAATTTGTTTCAAAATATTCCAGGAAATTTCAAGGAGAAATTTTCACGTGTAACATCAATTATAGACTGTTTTGAAACTTTCATAGAAGCTCCTAGAAACCTGAAAGCTAGATCTCAATGTTACAGTTCATACAAGAAACACTGCACTGTGAAAATATTTATTGCATGCACTCCCTTAGGGAGTATTAGTTTTATTTCAGAAGCTTGGGGTGGAAAAGCATCCGATATACAAATTGTGCGTGAAAGTGGATTCATTGACAAAAAGAACCACCATCCCCAAGATCAAATATTAGCTGATCGAGGCTTTACTTTACAAGAGGACTTTGCTTTGATTGGAGCAGAATTGATAACACCTGCATTTACCAAAGGTAAAAAACAGCTATCCGCATATGAAGTGGAGAAATCTCGCAAAATTTCCTCTGTGCGAATCCACATAGAACGTGTTATTGACTCCTTAAAAATCGTTATACAATTTTAAAGGGAATAATACCAATAAGATCAGTACAAAGACTTTCAGATGAAGCCAATTGCAGTGGCCTATTTAGTGTTGACAAGATTGTGCATGTGTGTGCAGCATTGGTCAATGTGGGAACAAGTATTGTATAAACAGATAAATAAAGATATATTAAACCAAAAAATTATTTTTATTCATATATTAATGTGTCCTGAATACACATAAGTTTAGAAAACCTCTTTACAACCCCTTAAATAGAGGATCTAACATGAGTGGCTCGTGCCATATCAAATTATTAAACTCGTTTAATAAATTCAATATGACTTGGACACGAGTGTTAGATTCTATTTATCACTCAACAGTACTGTTATGGAGTTAATATCACGACTTAGTATTAGAGAATATAAAAAAAAAAAAAAAAAAAAAAAAAATTCTACTGTGTAATATCAAAATTTCTAAAATTTCCAAAAAATCAAGCAACCACATCCTATAAAAGGCTCGGGAAATATAAAATCCAGCAACTCATTTCATAAATTGTATATGACATAAACACTTGTTTAAGATCCTCTATTTATCACATAACAATCACTTCAAACAACTATTTCTCATCTTAACAGTCCTCCCAACTTGTTCACCCCATGTTAAACCACTAACAAACACCATATTGGTATATCGGCGACACTACCGAGCAGATTTATTAAATATAAATACATATATATATATATTAATTTAACCAAAAAATATACAATTCATTTTATACCAAATTTAAATTAAATTGAACTAAGTAATTAAAGATGTTCAACGTCTCGCAGTGTCGCCTGAAGTGTTTCTATCAACACTAATCACGTGCTTCAGCGCGTTATTAGTTACCACCAATACAACAAGTATGGATACCCACTTGTACCAATGAGAAAACGATTTCCCTCTAATTCCTTCGTCAAACGAGGGAAATTTCATTTCTCTTGCGTTATCAGCTGGCTCTATATAGCTCAAAACCTTTTGACCAATCACGGCACGTTTAGGTTTTATTACACGTGATTATGGTCATATGACATAGTAAAATGGGTCATTTATGTGATAAATCGTATTATGGTATGGCATTAACAAAACCTAGATATCGTATATAAACTATATAATTCATTCACCCCTCTTTTTCACTTTACGGCATTTGAAACAATACCATATTGGTGCTGTAGGCAATTTTTTTAGTCCGATGCACTTGGGATGGAACCAGTCATTGCGTTTGTCACACCCAACCATTTCATCAAGATTAGTAGATGTTTTACACACACAGTAGGTTTTGTTATTGTCATTTCGCATTTCACTTGGCACCATATTAATGTTAACTGAATTTTCAAGACAGCGTGTAAGAAGTTCAGGCAAAATAGCACTTTTCCAAATGATGGTTAATTTTTCTAACATTTTTTTAATGAAAATATTGTCTCGAGGCACTCTTATTTGCACACAATCATTTGGTGTCCACAATATCAAATCACCATGATTGACATTACACATTACAATTTGTAACTGGATTTGAGAAAAATAACATGGGTCTTATCTATTGAAATATTTTTCTCAATCGGAAATCCCTTGGTGCCAAATAGAGTGTTTAAGTCGATACTTTCATATTTCAATGGGCATTTGATTTCAAGCACTCCAGAACCACAACATGCACAAGATATCAGTCCATCTGGAGATGCACCAAGGAAAGGATATTTTTTGTTTAGAATTAATACACATTTTTATAATTTAAAATTTACGTGTTTACCGTTGTTGATGGATAAAATTTTCCCTATTGGTTTGACTTCTAGATTTTCAGATTCTGTCAAATTCATTAAAAATGAATATAACTGATAACCATCTGACTCGTGAGCTCGTCCATAGTCAAGAGCAGCTATTCCTTTTAAAGGCTTAGAGGGCATAGTTACCTTTTTAATCAAGGACTGTGCAGGAAACTCTTCATTTGTGTGCAAAAAGTCATGTGCAACTGATGCTGTGATGCGGCCTAATCGAATATTATACCAAAATTGACATAAAGATTGAGCACGAGTAACTTCTTCCACATATTTAACTTCACCATCTGTTAGTATAACTGAATCAAATTTATTAGTACAAATGTCTTTGAGCTGATCAGAATCTATAAAAGAGTTGCCTTCTTCATTCATCAACCTAAAATCACAGGATAACCTTTCATTTGTGGGGATATGAACCTTTGTAACACAGTTTTTTTTGTAACTACTAAAGGCAGATAAGCAAACGGCTTTCGGATTCACAGAATTTAAAGCTTGTAAAATTTGTTCTTGTTCTGTTGAAGATGACATATCTAATGCTCTTTGCTGCTTTAGCTTTCTTACCATAAAACTCAATGTCACAAATTTTGGACGGTTCACATTTCTTGGTGAAACACTGATTCCAAATGCAAGGAACATCTGTAGGTCACAGCAAAAAAATTGCTCTTAAATTGCTCACAGCAAAAACATGTAAAAACAATTGGCATACAAAATCTTTTCAACTTTAGTCAGACTTTCAAGTATTCATCTGCAAGCAGTACTGGATATATAACATAAATGAAATAAGGAGACAACAATAATAATATACATACCCAGTCATGCAGTCACAATGACCAGCTAGAACCATACCAGACTTCTCTACAGCTACCCAAGGATGATGTGGCGTTTCTGTAGGAAGGCGTGACATCTGCCTTCAAAATTTGACTAATTGGGGTAGTGTGCATGTTATATACAGTTTGCACCCATCCTGATATGAAAAAATTGTATGCCTGAAGGCTTTTGTAGTTTTCCATGGCTTCAGATGAAAATATTCCTAGAAAATAAAATGTCATGAAATATCATAACTGGTCAATGAGGTGTAAAAAAGAGTTTATTTATTTGAACTTGTATTTTCCTTTTATATCAATAGGCCTGCTGCTCATAAATTAGACAAAATGGATGTTATTGTATTCAAATTCAATGATGTCAGCTCAGCAGGGTCCTATAACTTGTCACTTGAGTAGACATAGATTCAAGTCTACTCGTATACAGTGAGAGGGAATAAAAATCGTATGAAATCATAATAATTGAGTCAATCACTGGACAAGCATAGATTCAACCTTTTCCATACAGATTTTTTTTTTTACAAAAAAGCATCATATTCAATTGATATAGTTAAACTTACTGGGAGTTTTGATCAAATAATTGTAGACATGTGGATATTCAATTGGGGGCCACTCTTTCGGATTATCACTCCATTTGTCAGCTGGAAATTGGTATGGGCAAGACTCTAATGCAACCAATGCTAATTTTCTGGAATATCTCGACTTAGCTTCGCCTTGTAATTGGTCATAATATTGATAACTCATTGTATTGATAAGCAAAATAACAATGGAGGCATGGACCGGAAGTTGTCGTTGTCACCCACGCTAAAATCCAATTTCTTACACAGAGTTGTCTTTCCTAGGTTTGGCAGTCCAGATTCAAATCTGGACCGAAGGGGAAACAACTCTGTATGAGAGATTGACCTGGGATTGATAGTCACCCGAATGACATCTAGTTCGGACCATTATAAATGCAAGATGGCTGCGCCCATGAATATTGGTGCTATTGCATGTTTAAATGAGTTCTTGACTCTAATATTGGATGAAGATGAAACCGATTTATGCCAGCAAGCGCAGTTATTGATGTATATTCAGGCCTGTGGATGCGTAGATAATTTTTCAGGACGCTTGCAGCCCAAAATATTAAATTACGCCGAAAGGACGGTGCCGCGGTACACACCCGACGAGTTTAGGTACGTTTATTAATTATGATTATCATTCATACTACTTCGCCTTCAGTAATTAAAAGTTGGCCTACTACATTGCTCCCCGACATAGCCAATAGTTATTCATGTTATATTCCATAATTTATTCTGAGATGTCATTCTCAACCAATTAACAAACAAACAATAATTATGGTACATGTACTTTTACCATTCTTTTTTTCAATCTTTTTTAGATACCACTATCGCCTGTCAAGGGATTCATTCCAATTTCTTCTGGATCAAGTAGGACCCCTGCTCGTCGCTCAAAACAAGCGTGGCACTGATCCTGTTCAGCCAGACAAAATGTTGCTTCTGTTTGTTTGGTACATGGCAACACAAGAGTCGATGAGGGAAACCGCTCATCTCTTCGGTGTTTCGATATCTACTTGCCACACCATAATAAATAAAGTTCTGGATGTTATAGTTGAGGGTGCTAATCAGGTAAGCCTACGTAGTATCTGTTATTTAAATAGACTGGAGTAACATAGCTTGATAAAAAATAGTTTTTTAGGGTAATTAAACAATTTGAAATGGCGAAAGACTATCCACCAAACAGGCTTAATTATTCTATATCAATGCATTTTTTCTGATTCTTTCAAGTTCATCAAGTGGCCTTCAGAGGAAGAACAAGAAATTGTATCAAGAGAACTCCAAAATGAATATGTTATTGATGGGGCCATAGGATACATAGATGGCACTCATGTAAGACTTAATCATCGTATAAAGGAAGACCAGGACTACATAAATCGTAAAAAGATATCCATCTATTCAACTTCAGGTAAGCCTTAGTACTTGTAAGAACTCTGAAAAAATTAATTTTCAAGAAGAGGTACAAATCCTCATGGATTCCCATTGTTCTTATATGTCTTATCTATTTTTATACGCCCACATGAATGTCCGTCCGTCCGTCCACAATTGCTTGTTAACACTCTACAAGTCACAATTCTTTACGGATTTTGACGAAACTTGCTGAAATTGTTTATTATCACCCAAGGATCAACCCTATTTAAAATCAAAAGAATCGGAAAATATTTAATATGAATTATTGCCCTTGTTCTTAAAAACGCGTTCGATTTTTAGCTTGTTAACACTCTACAAGTCACAAATCTTTACGGATTTTGACAAACCTGCTGAAATTGTTTATTATCACCCAAGGATGAACCCTATTTAAAATCAAAAGAATCGAAAAATATTTAATATGAATTATTGCCCTTGTTCTTTAAAACGCGTTCGATTTTTAGCTCGTTAACACTCTACAGGTCACAATTCTTTACGAATTTTGACGAAACTTGCCGAAATTGTTTATTATCACCCAAGGATAAACCCTATTTAAAATCGCAAGAATCGGAAAATATTTAGTATGAATTATTGCCCTTGTTCTTTAAAACGCGTTCGATTTTTAGCTCGTTAACACTCTTCAAGTCACAATTCTTTACAGATTTTGACGAAACGTGCTGAAATTGTTTATTATCACCCAAGGATGAACCCTATTTAAAATGGCAAGAATCACTAAATATTTAATATGAATTATTGCCCTTGTTCTTTAAAACACGTTCGATTTTTAGCTTGTTTACACTCTACAAGTCACAATTCTTTACGGATTTTGACGAAACTTGCTGAAATTGTTTATTATCACCCACGGATGAACCCTATTTAAAATCCAAAGATTTGAAAAATATTTAATATGAATTATTGCCCTTGTTCTTTAAAATGAGTTCGATTTTTAGCTTGTTAACTCTCTACAAGTCACAATTCTTTACAGATTTTGACAAAACTTGCTGAAATTGTTAATTATCACCCAAGGATATAATATTAGGTTAGGGTCACTGGATCAGTATAATATTAACATCATCCCAGAATTCCATAATGAAAGACAACACATAACTAACACTGAATTTATATACTAAAAGTACTATATACAATAAGTTACAAGAATAATGTCTAACTACATCTCTAACTACGCCCTTGCTTCACAGCGGTCTCTCCAACTCTCCCTGTGTTGGTTTGCCCCTCATACACATAGACATTTGAGTAAGTCGATCAATACTTTAATCAAGAATTGAAATAACTAAAGCGTTAATATCCTGATGATAATCATTATAATTGGACATACGAATGACTATCAACAAAAGGCCAATATGTTGCAGTCATTCAATCGGCATATTAATAATGTACCATCTGGACATTGAACTCTTGAACTGACCCTTAATTAATATTATCGACTCCCCCAAATGCATATGATTATGATACACCATTACAAGGATGAACCCTTTATAAAATTAAAAGAATCGAATAATATTTGATATGAATTATTGTCCTTCTTCTTCCAAATACGTTCATACAAGGCTAAACTTGATGAATGCGTTCTGAATGAAATGTATGTTTATGACTACAGGTTGAATATTTCATGGTTGTGATGGTTGCGGTTTTCTGCCAAATTTACTTTTTCAAACAAAGCTGCCAGTGGGCGTATATTACCTTGCCTGGCAAGCTATCTTTCAGTTGGTTGTTTCTCCAAGCATGAAGATAATCCATGCAACTGCAGGTTGGCCGGGTTGCGTTAATGATGCCCGTGTACTCTCTAATAGTGACCTCTATACCAAAGCAGAGAGGAATGAATTGTTCGGCGACGGTAAATTCATTATTGGTGATTCTGCTTACCCTGTTAGAAGATGGCTTATTTCAGTAATCAAAGATAATGGACGACTAACTCAAGCTCAACGCCAGTTTAATCGCTGCTTATCATCTATGAGACAATTGGTTGAACGCGTCATTGGACATTTGAAAGGACGTTTTCGGCGATTGAGATGTGCACATATTTATAGTGCTGAAGTTGCTACAAAAATCATTATCGCAGCTTGTGTTCTTCACAACATCTGCATAACAAACCAAGAGGAATTGGATGACTTTATTGAGCGTGATATGGTTGTTGACGAAATCCATGGAAACTTTGGAATTCCAAACAACAATGATGGAATTGCTCTGCGAGAAAGACTGGTATCTTTGTTTGAGTGAATTGTGTGTATTAAACATTCATTGGTGGCAAACATGTTAAAATAGTTTTTTACCTTATTTGTGAAATTTAGTTTAATGATAATAATAAGGGGGGGGGGGACTATATGGAGCTCATACAGGACCTGTCCTCAAGCACCTGTGATTTGTGTGATTTTATTGAATGCTATTTGGAAAGAGTTTTATTCTGACACTGCTTTGAATATGTTCTATATAAAACAATTCCTAAGTCTGGATGATTGTCACACATTTAGCAAAGATGAATTAAACTGATCATTTACACGGATAGAAGTTGGCTATTCACAACAACAAAACGAAAAGAACAAGTGATTTATTAAATACAATAACAAAACGAAAAGAACAAGTGATTTGATCACAAAAACCAAACGAAATAAAACTAATTTGCCCCTGTTTTGACAGTTGGCAATACTTGTGATTCCTTCACAATATACATTTTTAAAACACAAAACATAATGAACGGGGCTGTGTATATTATACCTTATGACTTAAACTGATTGGAAAGAGATTTCTTAGCCTTTTGTCTGTATCAGGGACACTTCCAACTTCTGTTTGAGACATTCAAATATTCCGTCCAATGTCTGTGGTTCCTGTTATTCCAGAAAAACATAACCGGATATGACGTTGACTGTGAGACGTTGATTTACTAGAATGATCGCGTTCAAGGCATAATACTTAGAGTTATTATAACTTCATGGCGTTGTAGCCTACCACGTGAATATGAGATACAACAAGGTAAAACGCCTTGTACGCGATCATCTTAGTCACTCGAGGTCCCACAGTCTGCGTCATATATATGGTTAAGCTTTTCTGGAATAACAGGAACCACAGGCATCGGGCGGCAAGTTTGAATGGCTCAAATAGAAGTTGGAAGTGTCCCTGATACAGACAAAAGGCTAAGAAATCTCTTTCCAATCCATTAAAGTAAAGTAATGTCTCATTTATTTACAGAACGCTCAAATAAATCCAGAAATCTGTCCACTCTCTGCATCTTTTCTGTATGCATCTGACACCATCTGCATGCCAACGTCTTTCATTTCAGACATGACCACAAGTTGTCGATTCTTGATACCACCACTTCCAGAACGGCGAATGACTTTGGTTGTCTGTTCAGGAGAGGATGAAACTTGCTCAAATTCACCAGTATCATTTATTTTCCTCTTGCAACTGTCTCGAGTGGAGTCTTGCATCTTGTCATCATCATTTATTGAGGAGGCAGTAGAAACAGCACTAGGTACAGATGATGGTGGAAGGGGAGATATTGAACTTGAGCTGGAAACAGCAGCCTTTCCCTTGGCTTTGGGGGTTAGTGAGTCAAATGTAAAAGCAGGAACTGTTGATGCCCGAGTTCCGAAGACTGCATCAAAATCGTCCTGGTACTTAAAATCCAATCTCTCGGACCCAGTCGAATTGTTGGAGTCAGTGACCTTTTTGTAGCGTTTTTTAAGTGAGTTCCACTTGTTTATGATTTGAGTAACACTTGGATCAAAGTCAAGTTTCAGCATTTCCTCCCTGATGGCATTCCATAGAGTAACATGGTTCGTTTCGCCTTTAATGAACAGCTTCTCTCTTGATAATCTCAACTTGAGAAGAGCCTTTTCCTCTGCTGTGGTCCAAAAATGGGGTATACATTTTTGATCTGATGACAAATCTTTACCGGTAGTAACAGGTTCCTTTTCAGTTGGTTTGGTCACATTCCATGTGTTTGGAGTATTCAGACGGACGAGTTGAGATAGTAAATCATTTTGTTCAATTTGACCTGGAAATAAAGATTTTGGATATTTGTTCATGGTAAATGGAAAATAGTGCACTTAAATATGTTTTCAAATTTCTTTTGAGAGAATACACAATTATGCATTATGAGTAGCCTACATTGTACATACCTATATTGGGAGAGGAAATAAAGATTTTGGATATTTGTTCATGGAAAATGGAAAATAGTGCACTTAAATATGTTTTCAAATTTCTCTTGAGAGAATACACAATTATGCATTATGAGTAGCCTACATTGTACATACATATATTGGGAGAATTAATTCGATTGGCAGTACTCTCATCACACAGTATTGAGTATGATTGTCCATTGTAATCGAATTCGAGAATTACAGTAGGCCTAGAGCTGAAATGAAAAGAGAACAAACAATAAAATATCCCATCGTCGATAGGCTACCTTTTGCTGCTTGAAAGAATCCAGATGTAGATCTCTAGCCTAGGCCTAGTAACTCTATAGTAGATTAATTTTTTTAAAAAAATGTGGAACAAAAAGTATCAGAAAGGGGGACTGGGGACATTCCAAAGAAAATCGCTTAGAATTTCAGAAAAAGAGGCCCGAGTTTGCCTTGGTCCGAGTTGTCCTGCATCCCCCGAACCGCGCTTACTAAACAATTCAAACTGAGCCGAGCCAAAAGCTACGTCAGGGATAGGGTACTAACCATTCTCATTCATCGACAATAACTTGAACTGAACTGAATTCTACACGACTAAAAGCTTACTATACATGTCATGTGCTTATCGTCTCAGATTTCCTCAGAAATAGCAATAATTGTTCCCGATTTTACTCACCTTTCCATGTTAGTCGCCATCTTGTAACCATTCTCAACCAACCTCCCGAGGTTGGTCCAATTCGGTTTGACCATAGTACTGACTAAGCAGCATTCGGGTGTACTGAGTCGTGACTTGGTACATAAATAGTGCCACTCGAAGGTGGCCCTTGGCTAAAATCCTCAATCGAAGCGGAACCGAAAGTGACGCAAATTTGTCTTTAAGAATAGATTTAGGCCTATATTGATATTCTTTGGTCCGACCTGTAATTAAATGATTAGCTTACCACAATAATCTTACCTTTGCGTTGAGATTTATAATCTTTCTTCTTCTAGTGTTCTAGGCCTAAATCTAATAATAATAGGGACACCGTTTCCTCAGCGTCATATGGCAACGCTGTCGTCGCCCGACATTTGTAAACAAAACGGGAGAATGCCCTTTTCTAGGCCTAACGCATGAATGAAGTCGAAGGCACCAGTCCTCCTTGTATGATTTAGATTAGGCCATAAAATTTGAAGGTGTGACATTGAAATTGGTTTGTAAAATAAACTAAGTAAGAATTAGTAGCCGAATTCACGATTTAAAAGAGTTGTTAGAAATTAATCGAAGGCAAGTTTCGTTGTGTAGCATTTAGCAACTACCTAGACTAGATCGGTGCAGCAAGGTCATGAGAAAGGCGATCATCTTATTTTAACTTAGACTGGATGGTAAAGGATTGTTTTACAATGAGAAACTTTTTAAAACACAGAAAATGAATTAAATTTTGACTTCACGTCATCTTTAATAATCAGTTAAACAAAATATTTTGAGAAAATGTAAAATATCTATGAAATTGGACGTCTGAAACTGGTAGACATAAAATGTCACCGTCTCGCGTCAACTCGCGTGTCATAGTTCGATCAACGCACGCGTGAAGCAAATTGGACATCCTATCACGGTGGACATTTCAAACGGCTACACCGGTACTAATATTCTTTGTGGATGACCAACCTCTTGCTATATATTTACAGTTGAAAATTTGTTATTCATGGTGCTATAGATGGTTTCTCTAGATTGCCAACATAATTACGAGTGGCAAACAACAACAGAGCACAGACTGTATTGGAATGTTTTGTTGCTCAAAGAATTTTCCTAGAAAATAAGATGAATATGGTCCAATCTCAGACCTGAACTCAAAGTTTCAGTTTTTCTTAAAATCACAACAACCATTTCTTTGATCTGTACAGAATGCCAGTGGACATACCTGTATGACAAAAGACAATTGATTCTTGTTAAAAATGTTTCGTAATTTGAAATACCTAAATCTTGAAGAAAATCTCTCCAGTGTAGATGAGCAACAAGCTCCTTTGCGTTAGTGTTGCTTCCTGTCTCTGAGAAAGTTATCATAAACATACTGTCTAATTCAACTGATGTCAACTCCTTTGTGGGTTTTAGAAATAATTCTTTCATCACATGTGGGTTGCCTTTGATTTCTCTGAGTATGCCAAAGCTTTCCAATCCGTTTGTAAATCTGCAAAATTAATAACAAGGGTCATGAGTAAGTGATAATTGATTCCATTCGGCGTACGGGCCGAAAGTTGAGCAAAAGCATTTACCCGACAAACTGAATCCTAGTTTATAATAAATGCAGACTATTGCCCTACAATCTGAATAGTATATTGGCACGACAAGTGGGGGGGGGGCTATTCCCTTAGATTCATCCAGAACGTCTATAACCTACACAGGAAATTGTTTACGGACGGACAGGGGTGACGGGGCAATATACAACCACTTGTTCATGTGGGCGTATAAAAATAATTAGATTAAATATAATTACTCTGTCAAATTGTTTGATATTCTTCTTTTCACAAGGTGATTGAGGATGGACTTGATCAACACGTCTGTCTTTTAATCTTACTGATAGGCTACTAGCTCCAATATAGTCGATGATAGCCCACAGGGGCTCTTTAGCTTTGTGATATTCGTCAGTGTCCAGTACATTAACAACCTGAAACAGAAAGGTTTATGGACTTCTTAGGCTAACTTTACAGAAGCACTTTTAGCAAAAAAAAAAAAAAAATAGCTTGCCAGGCAAGGGTTGATCAAGACATTATCATTCTAGATGTTAATACCAAGTTTCATTAAAATCAGATAAAAACTCTGGCCTCTATTGTGTTAACAAAGAAATTTTGACGCGTTTTGACTAAGTCAAGGGCAGTAACTCAAAAACCGTTGAACGAAAGTATTCCAAATTCGAACTTGATCAAGACATTATCATTCAAGATGTTGATACCAAGTTTGATTTAAATCAAATGGCCTTTATTGCGTTAACAAGAAAATGTTGACAGGCGGATGGACAGACCGACGGACATGGGTGATGCCAATATACGACCACATTTTCATGTGGGCTTATAAAAATCACACAAGAACATGCAAGCAGTGGGTAAAAGTCGATATAAAGTTCTTCGAAGAACCTACTGTTTGCCCACTGTAAGCGTGTGATTTTTTTCTTTTAATTGACCTACCTGCTCAAGATGAGATTTAATCTCATAATCAGATACATCTTCAATTGAAGGACAGTAGCTATCCATGTCATAGGCTATCATTTGGAATAGACCTCGGGAAAAAAAAGCTGGTGACGGTCCGCCATGGGCAATGAAATATGAAATCATTCGCCCATAGAGGACGTATAAACCTGTAAGACACAAAAGTGCAAATGATACAGAGAACATTAAGACCTTGAAGATAAGCATAGGTTGTGAGCAAAAATTGAAATAACCTAATTATTTGCAATACTAGTGCATGTAATATAGTACATAATTATTGAGATTAAGATTAATATCTCTTTCTTTGAAGGAGGATTGAGGTTATACGCCCATACAGCAGAGAATCACATCATTGCTACTTCAATGTAGTCAATTTGCGGGTTTAATTCAAATTGGCAAAACAATTCACAAGCCAATTTTATGCAGAGTCGAGGCCAATAAGTCAGAAAGAAAGATGAACTCAGACAGACATCTAGATCTTAACAAATTAAGCGTTATCTTAATAACAAAAACTTCGAATAAGTTCGATGAAATCGGACAGCCAAAGAATGGTATCAAGAGCATTGTAGCTTTCAATGAAAGCAGGTGAAATGTGTGGTTTGTTCCCACTTTCCCGGCAGATTATCCAGATTAAATTTTTCTAATCCGGAGTAGATGGGTTATATGGATTAGTCGGATTAAGGCAGATAAAATTCTACTAGTGGGCTGATTCACCTCTAACTTAAAGTTAATATTAGTGATACAAGTTCACGTGTCGAAATGAAGAATAATATTTTAACATTGAATAAAGTGAACACTTTAAGTGCAGCTTGTTATCAGTCGGATACCATCATGAATATTTCTTTGATTCATGGCCAATTTACAAGTTAGTTTCAAATAGAAATGGTGGTCAAAACCTCTGCTACCAGGGTCAACTAGAAGAGTGGAGATGTGGAACCATTTCCACCGAGCCACAAATCATTTTAGGGGTGACACACAAGAATGAATGATAAACAATCCTAACATCTTCCGATGCATCACCCTGAGAACAAAATATGAGCAAGGAATGACAGAATGGAATGATCAGAATAGCCCCAAACAGTATTGCTAATTGGAGCATGAACTTGACCGTCAGAATAACACCAAGACACTGATGATGTCTGCCATCTTGTCGGTTTGTAATGTTTTGTACTGTTGTGTAATTTGTACATAAATTTAATAAAATGCAAAGAAATATCAGCCCATTAGTAGAATTGTATCGGCTTTAATACGTATAAACCAACTAATCCGGATTAGAAAAATTTAATCTGCCGGGAAAGTGGGAACACCCCAAATGTGTCTGTAGTAGTGTAGTCTCTAAAAGCTAATTCTATATAGGTCAATTTGAAAGAATTTTTCGCTAAGTCAATGGCAATAACCCAGAACACGATGAATAAAGCCGAAAATCGAAAAGAATTGAAGTCTAAACAATATAGACATGCATACCATACCATGTTGCATTAAAATCAGATAAAAATTGTACCATGTTCACACGCGAAAAATGGTTTTGGTCACGCCAAGAGTAATAACTGGGGAAGAGTTGGTTGGAAATGTTGAAATTCGAAAGGAACCAAGATCTCATACATATAACATACACATACCAAGTTTCGTCAAAATACCATAAAAATGATAATACATCCACATTTATGATGTGAGAGTATAAAAATACTTACTTGCGATATCTGGGGATAAACTTTTGCTGGTTTCGTCTCCAGAAAATATTGGACTATCTCTTATCTCTCTGAGACACAGAGTCATAAATTCTTTTCTTGGGCCACCATCATCAATCCCCATTTCCAAAGTTGAAGGTTGGTATGAAAATTGACAGTTTACTGCCACGAGTCCCTTTATTGGGGCATTACCCTTCGGGAAGTAAACATGTATGAAGGTTTTTAAAACTCCAGGTCTGTTTGTCTTTATGTTTCCAACCGATAACTCTCTAGAGTTTTTTTTACTTTTATCACTACTTTTTCTACCTCTTAGAACACCAGAACTGTTTTGTAAAAATACAAAGAATGCAATAGGTGGTACACGGTTTAATAGCAAGATAAGACATGAGATTTAGATAAGATGTTCAAAGATAGTGGACCACGGCAATATACGCCCAACGGCAGCATGAGATCGTTAAACAAAGGTTTAAGGACAATATCTCCCTAAAACTGACGAAGCCTATAATTACAGAAAAACATTACTAAACTTTCTCAAACTGCTTCGAATGAGGTCCAATAACATCCATTTTAAATTTCATCTAAATCGATAGAAAACTAAGGGAGTAATAGCAATTTAAAGATTTGGGGTCACGGTAAATAACTCTGCGTGTAACGGTCGAAAAGCGCTCAAATTCGAACTTGACCTTCATTTTACGAATATGTATACACATACCAAATTTCATTTGATTCTCTCAAAAACTATAGATTTTAGAGCGTTTACGAGCACTTGATGTTGATAGAAGCACTTACTGTATAGAGGTTAAAGGGCAATAATTCCTCAAAACTGACGCATATGGAGCCTAAATTTTGAAAGTGCCTTAAAATACCAGGGGCGGATTTAGGGGGTGGCGTGGCGGGCGTGCGCCCCCCCCCCCCCTAAAATTTGCAAAGCATGGGTTGTCCGCACCATTTTACCACAAATGTTTCTCGCCACACTTCGCTTGGCAAGATATCTATCTACATTGCACCCACTCTAGAAGAATATTTCAATAACTTTGTTTATTTTAACCTCAAATAATTTTTCGGCTCGCTCCGCTCGCCCAAATTTTAGTCTGCGCCCCCCCTAACGCAAAATCCTGTATCCGCCCCTGATTACACCAGAAAATACTGAAACCAAACCATTCGATTTAGGCCCAAAATCATTCATATTAAATTTCAGCCAAATCGGTTCAAATTTAAGGGAACAATTTCAAGGTTTGGGGTCAAGGTCATTTACTCCGCATGTAATAGTCGAAATTTCGAAATTCGAACTTACTTTCATTTTTATACGCCCACATGAAATGTGGAGCGTATATTGTCGTCACCCATATCCGTCGGTCCGTCCGTCGGTCCGTCCGTCCACAATTGCTCGTAAACACTCTACAGGTCACAATTCTTGACGGATTTTGACGAAACTTAATGATAATGTTTATTACCGCCCAAGGATGAACCCTATTGAAAATCAGCAAAATCGAAAAATATTTACTATGAATTATTGCCCTTGTTTTTAAAAACGCGTTCGATTTTTGGCTCGTAAACACTCTACAGGTCACAATTCTTGACGGATTTTGACGAAACTTAATGTTAATGTTTATTACCGCCCAAGGATGAACCCTATTGAAAATCGGCAAAAACGGAAAATATTTACTATGAATTATTGCCCTTGTTCTTAAAAACGTGTTCCATTTTTGGCTCTTAAACACTCTACAGGTCACAATTCTTGACGGATTTTAATGAAACTTAATGGTAATGTTTATTACTGCCCAAGTATGAACCATATTGAAAATCAGCAAAATCAGAAAATATTTACTATGAATTATTGCCTTTGTTCTTAAAAACGCGTTCGATTTTTGGCTCGTAAACACTCTACAGGTCACAATTCTTGACGGATTTTGACGAAACCTAATGTTAATGTTTATTACCGCCCAAGGATGAACCCTATTGAAAATCAGCAAAATCGGAAAATATTTATTATGAATTATTGCCCTTGTTCTTAAAAACGCATTGGATTTTTGGCTTGTAAACACTCTACAGGTCACAATACTTGACAGATTTTGACGAAACTTAATGGTAATGTTTATTACTGCCCAAGGATGAACCCTATTGAAAATCAGCAAAATCGGAAAATATTTACTATGAATTATTGCCCGTGTTCTTAAAAATGTGTTCGATTTTTGGCTTCTAAACACTCTACAGATTACAATTCTTGACGGATTTTGACAAAACTCAATGGTAATGTTTATTACCACCCAAGGATGAACCCTATAGAAAATCAGCAAAATCGGAAAATATGTATCAGTACTATGAATTATTGCCCTTGTTCTTAAAAACGCGTTTGATTTTTGGCTTGTAAACACTATACAGGTCACAATTCATTATAGATTTTGACTAAACTTACTGATAATGTTTATAACCACTCAAGGATGAACCCTATTAAAAATCAGCAAAATTGAAAATATTAACTATGAATTATTGCCCTTGTTCTTGAAAACGCGTTAGATTTTTGGCCACAATTCGTTACAGATTTTGATGAAACTTGCTGGTAATGTTTATCACCACCCAAGCATGAACTGTATTGAAAATCAGCAAAATGGAAAAATATTTACCATGAATTATTGTTGTTGTTCTTGAAAACTCGTTTGATTTTTGGCTCATAAACACTATACAGGTCACAATTCATAACGGATTTTGATGAAAACGTGTTTGATTTTTTGCTCGTAAACACTATACAGGTCACAATTCATAACGGATTTTGATGAAACATACTGATAATGTTTATTACCACCCAAGGATGAACCCTATTGAAAATCAGCAAAATAAAAAAATATTTACTATGACTTATTGCTCTTGTTCTTGAAAACATGTTGAATTTTTAGCTCATAAACACTACAGGACAATACTGGACAGATTGTGAAGAAACTCGATGTGAATGTTCTGAATCACTTTTGTTGTAACTGTCAAATATATTTGTTTAAAGTCAAAGCCAGTGGCCCAGTGGGCGTATATTACCTTGCCTGGCAAGCTATGTTATGAATTACACATACCGAATTTCATTAGATTCCGTCAAAAACTCTAGAAGTTAGAGCGTTTACGAGCAAATTTTGACGGACGGACGGACAGAGGTGCCAACATTATACGTCCACATAGAGAGGTGTGGGCGTATAAAAAGATCATGAATATTCATGAACACTCTCAAAATTGGCATATACATGTACTTAATATGGAAAGGTGCTGTGTTTTAAAGAACATTGACCTTGATCATAATCTTGCATATTATTCGTTATAGAACATAAATGATTTTTTTCAAAATGAATCAATAGTTAGAAATGAAACATGGATAAGCTTAGACATATCCTATTGCAGACAAAGACATTTGAATTTTTAGGTTTGACAAAAATACCTTCAACTTGATTTGTTAATAGGGATCGGCATCGACTGCGGAGTTTAGCCTTATCTCCGATGGCAATCACTCCCAGTTCTGCGAATTCTTCATTAGTAAGAATGAGGACCTGAAGAGAAAATGATCAGTAATCTTTACATTTACATGGATTTACATAGAGTCACAAAAAGTGGAACCAATCATCTCCTTAAGAAATTTCACTTGTTCATTACCACTCTCCACAATACACATCTTCAACCTGTATAATTGTGTCTATTTAGCCTAATACACCACAGACCCATAGGCATGGTTAATAAACCTTGTATGAGGCCAAGTTGCAACTGAATTTTAGAATTTAATCACATGACTAAATTTTGACTTTCAACATCATCCATTCTCGCCTTTTAAATAGCATCACTACTTCAATGTAGCCAATATACACAGGTATACTAGGTATCAATCAAAAAAAATGAATTAAAAGTCAATTTCAATACATTTTGTGCTAAGTCGGGGGCAATAACTCGAAATAGGTCAACGAAATCGGACATACATCAGAGGCTATTGAAATGTTACCATTATACACAAGACAGTATGGTACCGTACCAAGTTTCAATCAAATCCGATAAAAGTTGTAGTTTCTATTTCCTAAAGAAGCCAATTGTAACAAATTTTACGCTAATTCAAGGGCAATAGCTCAGAACATATTTGATTAACCCGGACAGGCATAAGCGGGAATTGAGATGATGTCAATATACACAAGCATACCAAGTTTCAATCAAATCAGATAAAAATTATAGTCTCTGTATTCTTTTCAAGTCAATTTAAACGAATTTTGCGCTAAGTCAAGGTTAATCTTAAGCTGAAAATCGAAAGGAACCGAGATCTCATCAATACAGACATACATACCAAGTTTCATTCAAATCGGATAAAAATTGTAGTCTCTACCGCGTTCACGAGCCAGAAGGTCTAGAGACAAAACTCCTCATATTGATGATGTAGGCCTAGGCTATGAGGCCTAAATTAAATTATGAAAATGCCAATTTAAGCAGATCATAGAGATAAACTTTCTAAAAACCTTCCCTTGATCCAAATCCGTTGAAAACTAGGCTAAGCGATAGAGTAGGCCCCTAGCTAAGGCCTAGGCTTAGAAATTGATTTATATGCAATTTGCTGGAAATATTTAGGACCCTCTACAAAGTTTCAGATGGATAGCTTCAATGAAAATTGGTTTGTCCCTGAATAAAGTGCAGTGCAACACGGCCTGACCTGGGCTGAGCCTAAGCCTAAAAAATGAAAGACTGCATTTTTCCTGAATCAATAGGTCTTTTTTTTGTTCCTTGGGCAAATTATCAACTAGACTATTTAACTGTTGGCAATTTAACACAAATGAAATCAATAAAACTCACCATGTTATCCATAAAAGCAGGGAATTTAACATTAAAATTTCATCCATAGTTGCACGTTTTAAGCGCGTTTTGTTCAAGCGCATGCGCGAGATACAGTCCGGAAGACGAAGAAGCGAAGATACGAAGTTGGCCACTTTCGTATCTTCGTGTTGTCATATTTTTTCGAAATTTTAAAAAAAGTAACACGAAGATGCGAAGATGACTGGCTCAAAGCGGCCACTTCGCATCTTCGCGTCTTGAAATTATGAAAATTATAAAGTAGAAATGAAAAGAGAAGATGCGAAGGTTATTTGCTTCGCATCTTCGTATCTTAGCTTTTTGACTCGAGTAAAAAATGACAACGCGAAGATCCGAAGTGGCCGTTTTGAGCCAGACAACTTCTCATCTTTTCATTTTTTTTTTTTGTCTTCATAACGCAAAAGTGCGAAGATCGAAAAAGGACGATATCAGCCACCATATTTTTACTTATTCTGAGAAAAACACAAAAAACTATTTAAAATTCAAACAAATAAACATTTATTGACTAATCTTTGTCAAGTTACAATAGTTATGAAAACAATTAAAATACAATCATCAAAAAATCGTTAAGGTGTTTTCCACTAGTGGAAAGTGACTTCAGCAAAAATCCAACAAACATCAGGTGAGTTAGGCAGTTTAACAATTTGCTTAAGCAATTAAAACAATATAAATTTCTGCAAACAACATATAAAAAACGTAACGCCAAACGAACCTTTCCTAAATCCAGAATTTTCCTCACCTGTATACCTATCTCTCATAAAATCACGAAGAAAGCACAGCAGAACCTAAATACTTCGAACAAAATGATGATGGATTTCAACACCAACGACGCAACAATCCTACCTCCATACGAAGAAGAATTCGAACCAGTTGATGATCTACATTGGTCTCCAGATACAGCAAACAGCATTTATTTATTTTGGATACACCAGCTTCAAGCATCGAGTAAGTTGTCTTTAAACTAATTACTGGGGATAAAAATACTTAGAGGCCCCCACTAGGCCAAACAGTTGTTAACTTGAGCCGTAAAATTCTCACACCCCTCCAACACTCAATTTTAGACCGTGGACCTAAATTTATTCCGACCCCAAAGGTAGCCAACATTGACTATCTTTGACCATCTATTAAACGATTTCAACGCAATCTCAGTTGTACTTATTTTTTTCGAAACCACCCCCCCCCCCCCCCACGTGGTGCTAGAACAATGTTTATTCCTAAATCTACGTGGAAACCGCCCAAAGCCGCCATCCATCCTGAAATTTTAGAAGTATTTGATAGTATGAATAGCTAAACAACAAATCTTTCTATCACAAATGAAAACCTAATCTCACACGGGTAGAACGTGAAGCTTTAAACTTACTTAAGAAAGACGATAGCATTATTATTAAAAAAAAAGTGACAAAGGCTCATGTTGTGTCATTCTAAATAGGGAAGATTATATTTTAGAAGCAGAGAATCAATTGAATAATCCTAAACATTATGCCATTTTACCAGATCCAATTTTTAAGGAAACTTCTGATATGATTAACAATATTCTTGGAAATAGCTTTTAGAGATTTGTCTCAGTCGCAACGATTTCACATTTAATGGTAAAACGTATCTTCAAACTTCAGGAACAGCTGTGGGTAAACGATTCGCCCCTTCATACGCAAATCTTTTCATGGCAGAGTGGGAACGTGAGGTATTAGTTTTATTACCCCTTTGTCCCTTTGATCCACTTTTTTACGGACGATTTTTAGATGACATTTTTATGGTTTGGACTTATTCCATTGAACAATTCTGGGGATTCTTTGAAATTCTCAACAACCACCACCCGTCCATCAAACTAACCGCCAACGTCAGTCACAAAAGCATAGATTTTCTCGATACCACTGTTTTCAAAGGAGATTCCATAGCAGAAACCAATAAACTAGACATTTCTAACGTTATACTTATTTAAATGTATAGGTGAATTATAGGTGAATATTGACTGACGTTCTGTGGTAATGCAATGACAACACTTGGTAAAAATAACATTAACTGTATTTTGTAGTTACAAAATTACACGTTATGTGAGACAGGAATATACAACAACTCAATTCAGATACTAGAAACAGACTGCCTTGGTCTCCAGTTCGCGCACAGTATATCTTCCAAAGTAACCCTAAACTGACCATCCCCTAATTCCCTTATATGGTCATAAAGCCTAGCGTTGGTATGAGTCATCGTCATTGACCATACGTTGGTCTAAGATCAATACTGGTCTTAGGAAGTTAATTTGATGGAATGACTATGACTCATGGTCAACAATCAATACTGGCCCCTGACCAATTATAAGGAACGCTATGAAATGGTCATTGACTGTGACGTGCAGATGTAATTAATTCGTGTTCTAAGATATGTTTTTGATTCTTATATGTGCTGCTGACACATATGAATTTAATGTATGAGCTACTGGACTAACCACTTGTATGATTCCTGAATTTTTATGTGAACCACACGATTTAAATAACTGAAATATTTTTATATTTAACGAAAGGTTTAAGCTGTTTGTCAGACTGATTTTGGTTTTGATCCATCAATTTTCCTATTTTGTTGGTTTTATATCTTTGATTAACTTCAGTCCTGTGCATTCCAGTCAGACCATGTTGGATGAAAAATGTTATATTATACATGAATGAATAGCAGGTAAGAATATATCTACAGATTTTCTCTAAAATCTTGTGATATTCTTACTCAGCAATAACCAACACATTTACTAATTGTCTTCTATGCTACGTTTTTATTTTCACTGAATATGATTAATTGTACGAATTGATGCCATATCCCAGTATAATGTAATGGACGTTTAAAAAAAAACTTTGATTTAAATGATTAAAGTATTACCTACCTAGGAATACAGCTTACATTTGAACTTAGTTTGATTAGAATTGACTAATTCAAAATCTTTAAGGTTGTTAAACTTTTCCACCATTAAACGTGCCATTGAATCAGTATTTACCATAGCATTGAAGCTAGAGTATATAATGGCTCTCTGTGCATTTTAATGACATTTTGGGTATAGATAGTATGGATTGCATTGTTTAAAGACATAATAGTGTATGTCTAATATACTATAAGGCAAGCTCACTTTCATTTCGTTCTATAATTTTGGTTTAACTTCACATGTATTCCTTGAACTTATTTGTTTGTTAGATGTTGTTATGTCATTTTAACTACTGTGTAATATGCCCATTGTATTCAGAATTTCACAGATTTAGCGCATTAGCATTGAGGTACAAAATTGTCCATTTATTGTTCATTCTTAACTGATGTGCCACATTACTGTTACAAATTGTCATACGTTTACCAGTTTGATGTATAAGATATAGGATGTTACCGTTACTACGGACTACGTATATTTTTCACTTTAACAAATTAACAAACGATGATGTTTTTAATTAAGGAAAATGTCAAATGTATTTTTTTTCGCCATTTTCACAAAATTTGAAATGATAGCATTGGTCGCCTTTGTCAAATGAATATGATTCACACATCGGCAGACTAGGGTAAGCCGCTGTTAGGGTCGGACGTTTTACTAAAAGATGTAGTTGACTGTTGTACTCTTGTAATCTTGTATATAGTAAATATAATATATGTTAGTAGCAGTGATTTGTGTCTTTTATAATATGGACTTGGAATATATAGTAGAAGGAACATAAACAAAACATTACATTACACATTAAGGTATATTTCAAAGAAACTGATACTCATCAACTCCTGCACAAAAGCTCATTTCACCCAAAACATACCTTTTCCGGTATAATTAAATCACAAGTTTTACGATTTCATCGAATTTGTACACGATCCTCGGATTTCAACCAAGCCTGTACAATTGTTTTCTCAAAACTGAAAGAGCGTGGATACTCCAAACGATTTTTACGAAACATAAAAAACTCTACTTTAGCGCAAATAGCAGCGAAAACTAGACTCTATGCCGAAGTTCCTCCAGGTTTAAGAAGTGTTCCATGTTTGTCAAGTAGATGCAAAACAAGTCCCTTTGTATCTGAAACTCATTATTTTACGAGTAGCTTGACTAATAAAAGGTATCCGATCCAGGAGTATTTATCATGTGATAGCTCAAATGTAATTTATTTAATTTCATGTAAGAAATGCCCCAAACAATATGTAGGAGAAACTAAGAATAATTTACGCACTCGTTTCAATGCTCATAGATCAGATATAAAATTAAAGAAAGACAAGCCCGTTTCTAACCATTTCAACCTCGATGACCATTCAATAAACGATCTCACCCTAACCCCAATTGAACGTATAGAAATTGATTTACCGGAAGATGAAACCACCAAATACCGACAATCTAGAGAAGCCTACTGGATTGAGACATTGAATACAGCAAGACCTATAGGACTCAATATTCATCATTATGCAGGTATAGCACCCTTTGTTGTCCCGTTTAATACAACCAGTAATCGAGCAAGCAAGATAGTTCATACCCACTACAAGAGTCTTCAAGAGAAATGTTTATAAGCAGAAAATGATAGTTGCCTACTCCAAAAATCAGAACTTTAATGACAATCTGGTTCATAGCAAACTAAAACCAATCATTAATTAGCTGATACCATACTACTCGGGCGAGTTCTTATTTTTTCTACTTTCAGATCACAACAGAAGGAAAGCCTGAATCCAGACCCTCAAAGGGACAGTCTGATTTTTTTTTAGGGTCAAACATTTTTTTTGCTCAAATTTGTGAAAATTTTACACTAAAATCTGTAACTATGTGCCCTTTAATGTATCTGAAAGTTTTAACTAAAATCATCCAGCCGTTAATTTTTTACTGCTAAAAACATGTTAAAATTTTTATTTTAAGTGTTTAATGTTTTTTGGACGCTGATAACAAACTACTGAACGGATTTGAGTAAAATAAACGCCTAATTGTAGAGAAATGTCCCTCTTGTGTATTTAAAAGGTTTCAGCTAGAAATATTGAGCCATTTAAAGGGCAAACACCATAACTAGGTCAAATTGTTTAATTAACAATAACAAATTCAGTTTGATCAAGAAGATGCTTAGATATAATGAGCATACTTTAGAAATACTTTCCGGTAATATTTGCGCTGTTTTTGATAATGGAAACTTTTTTGAAAAAAGCAGGATGGCCCTTTAATCCCATTTTCCATGTTCAATCCTAGGCCTGTACATTTGGGAGATTCAAACCCTCCCTCTATCGAAATCTAAAAACTAGAGTTTTTGATGGAATCAAATGAAATTCGGTATGCGTATACATATTCATAAAATAAAGATCAAGTTCGAATTTGAGCTCATTTTAAACAATAAAAGCAGAATTATTGCCCTTGTCCCTCTATACAGAAGTGCTTGTATTAACACAAATTGCTTGTAAACGCTCTAAAAATTAAAGTTTTTGATGGAATCAAATGAAATTCGGTATGTGTATACATATTCATTAAACGAAGATCAAGTTTGAATTTGAGCTTTCTAAGATTAGAAGCAGAGTTATTGCCCTTGCCCCAAAATCTTGAATATGCTATTACTCTCTCAGTTTTCAACCGATTTTGATGAAATTTAAAATGGATGCTATTGAACCTAAAGCGAAAGGTGCGATAAAGTTTCGTTAACATCTGATTAAATTTACAACTTTTTCGTTGGGCGTATATGTCCGTGGTCCACTATCTTTTTTTTGTGGGGGTAGGTTGTGAATGTAGTGGTGTGCTAATTCTTTTTGGGTTTTGTTTTTTGGGTATCATTTGAGATATATGATTAATTTTATTTGACTTATACGATAATAGTTCAGTCCCGATGAAAGAGAAAAAAACATCTCCAAAGCTGTCACCTTCCATATTCGTAGAGTTAGATGCTCCAAGTGATGATTCATCAGTGCTTGGTCGGATGACTGTTGTAAACGAGATACAGATGAAATCTCCATCTCGCCAACAAACACACCTCAAGAAGACGAATGTGATGTAAGTAATGAATTTGCTGCACACAGCGAGCATGAAATCAAATGATTAAGAAAACCAAAACGATTTATGAAAACTTGTCCCATGTTAATGTCTACAAGATCTACATTATTTCATAGTATTGTTTTTATCTGGTTTCAGGCACAGGTACATGGGGACAGGATAGCCTATTTTGGTGCAAAGAATGGAAACTTCCTGTAGGATGATATTTAATTTTGAAACGGCACACTCAATATCGGTTTTGATGGCTCCGTAGGTATCTAGCAGCCGGGCCTCGATATCGGGCGTTTGCATCTTTAGACAAACATCGTCGGTATTTTTTACTTTCCACCTGTAACACATCGTCTTAGCTGCTTGTTTTGTAATGCTTGATCTGATATGTTTGCCTTTGAAAATAGAACATGATATCGAAATAGAACATGATATCGGTGAGAAGTTAAGATAGGAAACTACTGAACGGATTTGAGTAAAATAAACGCCTAATAAGTAGAAATGTCCCTCTTGTGTATTTAAAAGGTTTCAGCTAGAAATATTGAGCCATTTAAAGGGCAAACACCAAAACTAGGTCAAATTGCTTAATTAACAATAAGTACTCCCTGTTTGTAATTAACCTTTTAAAACCAAATTCATTTTGATCAAGAAGATATAGAGATACAATAAGCATACTTTAAAATTACTCTCAGGTAGCATTTGCAATTTTTTTTAATAATGGAAACTTTTTTCAAAAAAGCAGAATGGCCCTTTAAGTGACGTTGCTCTATATGAATATGAGGGAACCACCGCAAAATAAATATGTTGATCTGAATAGGGAAGGTTCTCTCTTGGGTCCAAAAAACACTAAACAAATTCGCAATTTGAAATATCGAGAAACTAAAAAAAACGGAGGAGTACCATTTGTGTGTGCTGAAAATGTTAAACGAACATCCGTTTGTGCAACATGTGTCTCATCATAAGAACAAAGTGCCGTCACTATGCTACACGGAGGAACAGCTCGCGGATTTAAAAATTTTCCTAAAGAACAGTGATTCCCCTATCATTGGTGTGGATAGGACATTTAATTTGGGACCTTTCTTTGTTACTTGCCTTGTGTACAAAAACAACAGAGTGTTGAGAAGAGAATTGAACGACCATCCCATATTTATTGGACCCTTGCTTCTACATAAGGATGCGACTTATACAACTTATAAGGAACCCAATCGACACCTGAACTTTTCGATTGAGTTGATTATCAGTTCATGAATTTAAGAGCCGCTCTGCAAAATACGGGGGATTATAAGCTTACGATAAATGAGAAAAGATACTTAGTATCTGAGCATTATTGGAGGGTAAGAACAACTGAACAAAAAAAGTCGATATTTTTAATGTTTTTAACAAATAAAAGAAATAATCCACCTGAAACTATAATTTCATCGGATGGAAAATACTAGGTACCGACTAAAGCTCGAGATGTAGCAAAAAAACCTTGCCAAAGAAAACGCCCCGTGAATGTGAGAACCAGTCCTCGTTAATGTCTCTTTTTTATTGTTATTTGTGATGTATATGTTCTTTGTTTCGTTATTCCTATCATATTTATTTGTAAATGAATGGTCTGATTGTACCCCCTTACTTGTATTTATTTGTCTTGCATATATGACAGGCGGCACGAAACGACAGTCTGCTCCGGCTATGCAGACGGGTACATCAAAATGTCTTTGGTTGGTGTTGTTGAACCGAACCCAGTTTTCCACTTGCCACAGCTTGTTAGGTGGCATAATGTGACTTCACATGATGAAACAATTGCCCATAAGAGCTGTTAAAAATGCCGAAGCTCAAGGTTAGCGCTCTTCAAAGAAAACGCTATCCGCCATTACACACAACATTATAAATACCAGTCCAACATGGTAATTTTAAGCGATCATATTTATTTTGGCGTTGTTTTATATGGTTAGTAAGCCGAAGGCTTTACGGAAAATACAATGTGATGTAACGGGAAATAGGTCGACAAGTAACGTGTCCGAAAGTAACATTGGATTTGGTGCTTCTGAGTGAACCTCGGTTGCCATGACAACACGTGAGTTGGAACGAGCATCAGACGGTGATCGGTGAATAATTGCCTATTCGAAATAAGTTATGCGCGATTGGCAAGCTAGTTCTACGAGGAACCCGAATCGTCGTGCCTATAGCTTTTCGTAGTTACGGAGTAAAGTATGGTGACCGGGTATTGACAAGAGTATTGAGCGATATTGTAAAAGTTGTTACGGATGTCAATTAGTTAGTCAACCTAGTTAACCTGAACAGATGACGCACCGTGGCATCATTTAGCAGCTGACTTGTGCGGACCTCTACCGAGCGAGCATTATATTTTTGTTGACTTTTTTAGTCGTTATTCTGAAGTTGCTATCACAACGACTATTACGTCCAAGAAAATTACATCGCTGATTTCGTAGAGTTGCTTGACTCTTGGTTTGCTTATGTCAATTCATACGGATAATGGTCATCAATTTACGAGCCAACATTTTAAGGATTTTATGATGGACATCGGAAAAAGCTAACGGCGAAGTGGAACGGCAAAATTGGTCGATCATGAAACGTGTACGAATAGCTTGATAAGTTTTTTTATAATGTATAGGAGTACAGCTCATACGGATACAGTTGTAAGTCCGTCTGAGTTACTTTTCGGTCGGAAAATCAGAACTAAATTACCCGAGTTTATTGATTATAATGTCGATGATATCGCTGTCCGAGATGAAGGAGAAGGGAAGACTATATGCCGATATGCGTCGTGGTACGAAAGATGCAGATATAGAGCTCGGTGACAAAGTTCTAGTGAAGCAAGATCGCGAAAACAAATTCTACAAGTCTACAATGTTAATCCTTCCCCATTTTAAGTCGTATCGGAAACGGAAATAGTCTTGTTGTTGAATCTGATCAAGGTGTTCAGAATAGGCAAGGCGTAACGTTACACATCTTTAAAAGTTTCATAAACGAGAAAATTCGTGAACCCATAACTGCGGAAAATTCGGAAAATGATCCTGTCCCAGAAAAGCCTATTGTTATATCAGAAAGTGATATGAATGGTCCAGAACAAGAATCTGAAACCAATGTTGACAGTACATGTAAAACTTCTAATTGTCAATCTTAAGAGTGAGAAAGTTACCATCAAAGTATGACGATTTTATTGTTGGTTTATGTGTGGTATCATATATTCTGATTTTAATTTCTAGTCATGTTTGATTTAAAATGTATACACAGTTAATGACTTTATATCCAGTTAATGATTTGTATTTAGATAAAAGAATTATTTTTGTATTCAATATTAAAAAAAAAAAGTTTAATTAAAAGTTTACTGTTATTTCTGTTAAGGCTTTAAGTAATGGATTTCTTTACAAGACATTTTGTTTATACATTTATTTGATGTTTCTGAATTTGAATTTACTTTTGTATACACAGCAATGAAAAAGGGAGATATGTAGTATATTATGCCAATGTATTCTTATTGGTCTATTAAAGAGCGATAACTCCGTTCGGCTTAAGTCTATTTATAAGCCATTACTGAATTTGAATTTATTTTTGTATACAAAACAATGTTTAAAAAAAGGGAGAGATATAGTATATGCCAACGTATTCTTATTGATCTATTAAGGGTGTTAATTGGGCTATTTCACGTTATTTAAAAATGGAATAGGTATATGAAATAATGATTTCTTGAGACTTGTTGTGCATTTGTTGATGATTTGGGGTCCTTCTCGATAGTTTAAGGTTGATTTCATGTCAATCCGATTTTTTTTAATGAGTTGACAGCCCTTTCAAACATGTCATAAAAATTGGACATTTCAAACCTTTGATACAAGTTTAAAAAAATGTGAATGGATCAATCTACATCAAACTTGGCATAAATGTAGACAATTACATTGCCGAGAAACGTACAGAGCGATTTTCCAAAAAAAAATATTATTTTGGTGGTTACCATGGAAATACGAAAATTTACGAAAATTTATTTGTAGGTACGGCAAACATTTTTTAGGGGCCAAACTAATTAGAATTTTCGAAAAAACTCTCTGTACGTTTCATTCTTATTGAATAAGCTTTCAATCAAGACCAAGATCGTAATTTTCCAATAAAAAATGGCTGAGAAATCTTGTATCAACCGGGACACATTTTGCTACTTTTTCCTAATTTTTTAGCAAAAACTAACGAAATACCTAATTTCTTTTCGTTTTTTTTCATTCTATATAGTTTACAAATAAAGTAATAATAATTATCTACAATCTGAGCCCAAAAATAATAAGTAATTCGCAATAATTCCATCTCGTGTTTTTTTTCTCGAACGCTAGCCCAATCAATACCCTTAAAGATGGATAACTCCGTTCGGCTTAAGTCTATGTAATAAGCCAGAAATAACATTACTTCGGATGTATAGAACCTTGAATGTGTGCTTCTTATTCTTTGGTTAAAGCTATCATGCTCTAACTTAGCTAAAAATAATTATCTAAAAAAATAATTAAGACTGTCCGTCCGCCATATTTACTATATCAGTCGCCATATTTGTTAAAGAAATATGGCCGCCACCCACCCAGTATAAAACCTAGGTAAGACACGCCCATCAATCAGTTGGTAGTCAGATCTCGGCAAGTCAAGATCAAATCTCACAGTGAAATCAACCAACCTTGACTTTGACGTAAACAAACAATAATGGATATTGAGGGTAGATCAAATTTCAAGATCGTAATGAAATCGGGATTATTTTCAAATACATTATTATACATGATCATGCATGTATATTTATAAACCATATCTGTGCTCGTGAAATATTGTCTATTGCTGTTCATAACAAATTGTGACTATACTAGATTTTTATTTACAAAACAAAATATATAATCACACATTGTGTTTATTTGGAAAATGATAAATAAATAATTATTCTATTGAGTAACATTCAGATTTTTCAGATCAAACTTTTCTTACAGATTATTTCATTGTTGCAGATAAAATGCTGCACATGTGTAAACAAAGGAATGTGTATTTGAATCAACTTTTACTCTACATTCTTTACAAAATGAGTTCTTTATTAGGTCAGTAAGTTTTTTCCCCCAATACTATAAACCGTCTCTGTTTTAGTATATCTCTCTCTTGCTGAAATTTGTCTTGATCTCTGAAATTTTTACAATAATCTTTTGATATAACCATAGAATTAGAAACTATTATACTTCTATGATATAACAGAATAAAAAAATTGTACAAATGCAAAAAAAATATGATAAATGTATTATATTTTATGTCATAGTTTGTTTATAATAACAATAACTGTGCAGAATAAAACAATCTTTTCTTACATCATTATCATCATTATAACACTAGAGTAATCATTGTCATCACACAGAACATCATCAATATTTTCTGAATGTTCTGGTCGATCGTATGGGTGTGTAGATTTGACACCGTACTGCTCGAAAAAAAATACTGTCCATAATCTTATCTACTTCTTGTTCCTAGAAAAAAAAACCGAAAAATTTAGTTACAATTTATATCACAAACATATAGAGTGTAAGTTATTTTAAAATTTCCCTAATAATAACTTTGTGACAAATAAGAGTTACTTCCCTTATTCACCAAGCAGACTAAACAGAGATATATCAATGTAACTTACTAGTTTACATTATAACTGTATGCTATTATCATAATTATATTTCTAAAATATTAGAAATATTTCTCCTATGCATCAATATCAATCAGAATCTGTACTACATATGACAAATGAAAACATTGAAATGACTCTTTTCATAAGCCTCAAAGATTATTTGTATATACATATAGAAATAATGGTGGTACAAAACACAGATAAGTCTGTTTTCTTATCAGAAGTACACGTCTGCAGCTGCATTGTGCATATAATATAATACATTAGTAAGTATTATGCAAATTGAGAAACGTGTTTTGTATTTTGTTACCTGAGTCTCCATTTTTATTGTTTTGAAAGGCGAGGTTGACTAGTTTCAAGCCAAGTTGTTCACTGTGAGTGTCGTTCATCGATGTTGATAGTTTGAAGTTCGCGTATCAACTGGACGATGGGCGTGGCTTACCTGGGTTTTATAGTGGGTTAGTGGCGGCCATATTTCTTCAGCAAATATGGCGGCTGCTAGTTGTAAATATGGCGGACCAATGGACTTATTTTTTAAAAAAAATAATTATTTTTAGCTAAGTTAGAGCATGATAGCTTTAAATCCGATATCTTAGTAGTGGAAATACACGACAACATTTGTATTTCATTTTCTGTTTAAGTGTTTTCTTTATAAAGCATATAAAGTCGCGGTGACCTAGCGAGTTAGATGCTTGCTCGCTAATCTGAAGGTCCGGGGATTCAATGCCCGTCCTCAATTATCTCCTACAGGTGTTGAAAAGCTTTTCATATAAAGCACAAACATGTGCAGTAATAGGGTGCGAGTCTTTTTTTTAACGAGCAACATGTATTTAGTCCTTCAATGTATATAAAAATAAATCATTATATTTGATTCAAAAGACAATTTTTTTTTTAATAAGACAAATAGTAACAATAAAATATAGCAACAAATTTTGAAATATTTGCAGTGAAAAAAAAATATAGATATTGATAATGAAAAAAAAATATATCGAAATACAAAATTTGAAATATTGACGATGAAATAATATCAATTTACAAACATTTACAATGAAATTTAAATTTACAAGTATTGATAATGGAATATAAATTTACATATATTGACAATAAATTTATAAATATTGACAATGAAATACAAATATTGATATTGACAATGAGATACAAATTTACAAATATTGACAATGAAATATAAAATTACATATATTGACAATAAAAATATAAATTTATAAATATTGACAATGAAATTTAAGTTTGCAAATATCGGCAATAAAATAAAAAATTCAAATATTGACAAAAATATAGATATGCAAATATTGACAAGAAATATAAATTTCATGGAATATATGCAAATATTGACAAGAAATATAAATTTCATGGAATATAAATTTACAAATATTGACAATAAAATATAGATTTACAAATAATGACAATCAAATATAAATTTACAAATACTGTCAATGATAAATATTCAAATATTGACAATGAAATATAATTTTACAAATATTGACAATAAAATATAAACTAAGGAGAAAATAAATTGTCGATGCGAATTTTCTTCATAATATGGTTACTTGGTGTAATTTTACTCATTAAACTTTATTTCTCTGATCTGTGTTATATCAAATTGAACAACAAACTGGTTGTAAGAATTTAAATAACCATTGTTTTTATCAGTAAGTTTGGACCATGTGATAGGATGCCGAAAACTAAACCAAGGATTTGATCCTGAAAATTTATATTCTCTAAATGTTTCAGTTATAGTTTGACTGTCGTCATCAATATTCAATAAACTGAGTTTATAATCAATAATGCAATAGTTTAGTCTAGGATTGTCAGTATGTGGTACTTCAATAAAAAATGATAAATCATTATTGGCATATATCATTAAACTACAACTCCATACCAGGTTGCTGTTTCTAAATATGTCTTTACTGTAATAAGTACAAACATTAAATAAAGATTGCCGTAGTCGACGCAATGATAGGACGTTATCTTTACTGGATTCATATTTAAACCTTTCTATATCCCTAATACCAAATATAAACTGATACGAACCTGGTATGTTAAATGATTTAGAAATAATTGAGCCTAACTGATCTGAACTAAAATTAAAATCCTTCCCCACCCACTGTAAATACAATACACACAGATTATCATCTTTCCTACTTTCACTCAGTTTTTGTATTTCTATCAAACGAGGCAATTTTAATAAAATATTTAATGTTGATTTAGTTGAAATATTTGATTCTATATTACTTTCTAATAAATTAATATTACTTGTAATTTGCCTTTCTCTATCCTCTACTTTACTCTTATTTTCTTCATAATTATTCCTGATGTCTTTTTTAATCTGTTCACAACTTTTTCGTAAATCTGAAATAAATTTCTCAGTTTTTTCAGTCACTTTAGCGCAGGATTCTTCACACGAAGACTTCATTTGTTCAAATGATTCTAACATTGAGGAGCGAGTTTTCTTCAAGTTTCTGATTCTGCTTAGGATATTGTTTTGTGAACGTTGAAGTTTTTCTATAGCTTCATTCCGTGTTTCGTCACATTCTATATCCAGTGTTTCGTGATATTTGTGTTGGCTAGATTTACACTTAAAACACAATCCTACATTACAATTCTTACAGTAATAACCAATCTCAATCTGGTTGTGGTTGGGACATTTTGGTTGTGTTATTGATGACGGTTGTTCCTTTGAATGTTCTGGTTGTTTAAATGTTAAAACTATGTAGTTGGTCGTAAACATCTTGGCACCTCTTTTAGGGATTTTAATATCTTGCTGACAGAGCGGACATGGAAATGACTTTTTTTTAACACTTATAAGTTTTTGTATACAATCCAAACAGAAAGTGTGTCCGCATGGTAGTATTTGGTGTATCGAAGCTTTCAAAACAAATTGAACAATCCTGTGTGTTGCTTACTAACGCTGTTGCCATTTTTTTTCTTAATACACACAAGAGATGTTCCGAATTCAAAACACACTATATATATGTTAATATAAAATATTTGATGAAGAAGTTGTTGATGTTCACCAACCAGTCTGATTTGAGGTACAGTGCAGTGTGAGAAACATTTCTACAATAGTCACAATATATACTGGTTTAGCTTAATTTTCCACGAAACATCCTAGAAATGTCCTGGTGATATCCTTATAGAGTTATCATTATACTGTTTAAACAGAGTAGACCCTTAGATAACAATATAAACGTCATGGAAGCTATCACAGAATGATAAAGTTTTCCACGAATAATCTAGTCACATGCTTGCCTCATTCGATACCATGGTCCAAGTAAGATAATACAATTTAATTAGATAACAGCTCAAAATAAATACATCTCAATTGTATACCTAAAAAACGTTGCAGAATTAACATGTATACAATTGGCTAAATCGAACAATAGACCATAAATAGGTCTGCTAAAAAACGGATTTTCCAAATCCACCTCTCACCCTTACCCCCATCAAAAAACTTCGATTTTCGACCACTCGATTTTCAGATTTCGGAAGTCATAAAAAATAATTATAAGATAGCTTGCCAGGCAAGTGATACGCCCACTGCCAGCTTTGACTTTAAACAAGTATATTTGACAGTTACAGGAAAAGTGATTAAGAACATTCACATCATGTTTCTTCAAAATTTGTCCAGTATGGTACCTCCTATGGTGTTTATGAGCTAAAAATTAGTAAAAAAAGTAAATATTTTGCTGATTTTCAATAGGGTTCATCCTTACGACTGGTACTTGCTCTACAATAGTGGCTATCTACTTTAGGGAAACTGGAGATGTGATGTTCAACAACCGACATTTTTTCCAGTGAGGTTTAGTTGATGGAGTACGACATGGATTACATTGTACGATTCCCCCCTTGGAATTATCCAAATTATACTTTACCATGTTTTCAGAGATATCCAGAGTATTCAGGAAGAAAGACTTACAAACGTACTGCTTGTCATTGTTTTCGTAGGTAATGAATACTTAATGCTGTCAGTACCGTAGCCAGCCAAGTACTTCTAGGGGGGCAAAAATCCAATCAAGGGGGGCAGTTCAGTTACCCCTTTTCTTTCCCTCCTTGAAAATGTATGAATTGTCAAGCTTTGCAGTGTTGCCGGTGTCTTTTTTTGCACACCTGCACACTCTGCACACTGCACACTTTGAGATCATTCGTAACATTTTTTACCGCCAATGAAATTTCGTTCAATTTAGAGAATCATGTTTTTGTAAATAAAAAACGAAATTATACTGAAATGTTTTGTTTTTTTTATTTGAGTTAAACCCTTTTTAAACTAAGTGTCGTACATATTAATTTCTATATGAGTCCATGAGTGTAATAACAAGGAATTCGTATGTCTTGGGTCTAGATTGTCGAGGTTATGGCGTGACGTCGATTAAGGAAGAGTAGTTGCCCCTTTGCCACGTGACTCGATCACTTCCATCTTGCCTTCTGCTACTGTATGATTGATAGGCACTTTCTTCAGCAACGATGGATTTATTGAATAAACCTGACTTGACAAGTCAAGAAAGATTTAAACTATTGATCACCGATGTGCCTTATGAACTTGCCACTTCGTCGCCACCCTTAAACCCAACAGTTTCAGGGAAATACCTGGTCGATAAGGGGGGGGAATGAAGATTGGTCCCACACAACAAGTACGTGGCGCAACAGAAATTCAAAGCAACGCCTATTACTGTTATTGAAAATGGAGATATTAAAGAAAATAGCATCACCACCAAAGAAATCAATGATCTGAAATTGAATGAAAATAGAAATTATTACATTCTGAAGACAACATACTTTCACCATGGTAATATCAAGTACAAGGGAGTAAGGCGAACGATTTCGGAGGTAAAGAAAGTTAGCGTTGCCCTGAATGGAGAAAATGCAGTTACATTAGGTGAGTGTTAAAATTCATAAGCATAGTTCTATATTTTTATCCAAGTTGCGTAGCCAGAAGGGAAAGGTAAAAGATAGGGATTGAGCTAGTAAACTTTTAAGTCCCTCTCGACTGATATAATGATAAATCAAAAAATGCTTTTGAAATCGCCCCTTTTTAGGCCTAGGCAGTGGCGGCGAGAGGGAGGGGGCATATGCCCACTGAGCGCAAGGGTGGGGGGCGCTCTCAATTTTTGTTGTTGTTGTTAAGTCAACACAATGCTTGATTTAAGTTGATTAACGACTTTTTTTCAGTCACAGGGTCGTTGACTGAGGTCTTGTAGGCCTAGATGCTTGTTTGTTGAAGATGGCAAGATGTAGCCTATGTGTGTGAGGTTGGGGCGTCTAGGTTAGGCTACAAACAAAGAACAGGACATGACTAATTGACATTCAAATTCAATATTCATTTGTGTTATGGAAAGCTCATAATATAATTATATATATATATATTACTACAAACAATACTGTTTCGGCCTTATCAGTGCAGTGCTTATACTGAAGTTGAGAGCCACCTCACATATTTTTTAATTAAGGACATATTAGCTGTTTTTATTATTCAATTACATATTTCTATTTATTTTTTTGTTTTATCGTTTTCAATTACAGGTTCAACAAATTACTGCTTGATCGAGTATATTTTTCCATCAGATAAATGTATTAGTCCTGTTAAACATAATGGAGTTCCATTTATTCCGCGCCATGCGCCATCTTTGAAAAGGAAAATTAAAGAAGCAGTTAAAACCAGCGCTGGACCAAGATCCATACTTTCAAATTTGTCTCCCGATCTAAATGATCATATAGTTCCCGGAACAATTCCAAGAAATGAAGCTCAGATTTCTAACTTCAGAAACAAACTTAGAAAGAGAAATTGTAAGGATGATTTCCAAGAAATAATTTGATTTCTATACAAATGATGATATTGGTAAAGTGTCCATCAATAGCTTACAATTTCACCCTATAGGAGTAAGATTCGTCTTTGCCTTGACTCCTCAATTAGAAGAAATTGTAACCTATTGTTGTAATGTTACAGGAAACAATAGTATTCTTTCCATCGATACCACATTTAATGTGGGCAATTTTTTTATGACACCTACATCATACACATTGCCTTACATAATTAACAAAAGAACCAATAAACCAGTAAATATGCCAGGACCCTGTCTTTTCCATGTAGAAGAGGAAAACAAAGAGGTATATAATGTATTTTGCACACAGCTTGATAGAGAAAAATCATAACTTCGATCGTGTAAGATTCATCGGGGGAGACAGAGGTAGAGGACAAAGGGGGTTCATGTATCCTTTGAGAGCAGCTGTATTGCTTCCATGCACCAGACATATTCAACAAAATATGAAACAGAAAATTGAAGACGATAAAGTTTGTGAAGATATTTTTAAAGATATTTTTGGTTCCAGAAAGGACTATATGAAAGGTCTTATTGATTGTGACACAAGCTCTTTTACGCAGACCCTTCAAGAAGTTGGAACAAAATGGCCCAAACAGTTTTTTGATTATTTTAGAAAGTATATAGAAGATGACATGAAGGAAGGTATGTTATCAGACGTGAGAGCAATGGCAGGACTTGGCGAAGATTTTTTTTACAATAATGCCCTGGAATGTCTGAATAAAAAAATCAAAAATAAAAAGAGGGAAAAACAAGTTTTATTAGGAAACGATGCACCAGTAACCACGCAATGTAGACTCCTTGAAGCCCTTATAATTTACAAAGATCTCTTATTTGAAGAAAGGAAATTCTTGCAACAAGCTGTGATAGGACGAGGTCCATATAAAATTGCACCAGATTATGGTCATCTCAGTGTGGACGAGAGAAGATTTTGCGTATTAAGTATCGAAGAGAAAAGGCAGGTGCTGTCAACAGTTGATCCTTTTGTGAAGTGGTCAAATGCACTAGTAACTGATACAGATGTTTTGTCAGTTTAGTTTATCCCCTATCGTCAAGATAAAATCTTTTTTTCTTGTTGCATATAATTTTATATCTTAAAGTAGCCTTTCCTTGTTAGTTTTTGTCAAATTTGAGGTTGATAAATTAGTGATGACAGGATAAAGATTGTTTTATAGTCCGTCTACATAAGACTCAAAGACTTCACATCAATACCCCCCCCCCCCCCCCCAACAGACCAATTCAAACTGATTCATGAGGAATAGTTATTTTTATACGCCCACATGAATATGTGGACTTATATTGTCGTCGCCCCTGTCCGTCGGTCTGTCCGTCCACACTTGTTGTAGTCACAATAGAAGCTACAATTCTTAATGGATTTTAATCAAACTTGGTATGAGCCTTAGCATTGATAAGACGTTCGATAAACAGTTTTTGCCCTTGGCTTAATATTTGTTGTAGACACAATAGAAGCTACAATTCTCAATGGATTTTAATGGCACTTTTCTCCAAATATTTCACTCCCTTGGCATGATCTGAGCCGAAGACTGGATGGAAAATAGTTCAAGCTGCAATCATTGAAGGAAAATAATACAGACATATTAAATATTGTATTAACTCATAAAATACACCACCCACATTGCCAATAATATGACATCTATACACTCAAATCATAACCAATTGTCATTAGCAAGACAGGTATGCTTACTTTTTCAGTCATCTTTGCATTTGCTATTTTGGTGAACATGGTGTACAAATATATTTAAAAGTATAAAAAATGATAACATTTTGGTCCCATAGAGCCATTGGTAACTAACAAAATTGTGAACAAAGAGGACATATCACAAATATGAAAAAGTCAGTGGAATAGTCTCTAAAAGAGGACTAACTCGGATAAACTAGTAGTCATGGCCAAACTCAGACCAAAGCATTTTTTGTGAACATTAGAAAGTCTGAACTCTATTGCTTCTTCAGTTGAAATACATTTAGTCGCATCTGGAGCACAAAGAAATTGTGGATGAAAGTACACATTTTCTTCATTCTTACTTATATGAAGAATTCCTGGATTGCCATCTTTAGCTTTCTCTCTATAAACTCTGAATGTTTTAGTTTTCAATACAATGTCAAAAGGAGGTGGAGGAGTGACAGAAATGTCATTTCTTAGTTTTCCCTTACAACCATAACATCTAGTAGCCCTGGTATCGTTGAGAAAAACCACTTCATACTGAGCCTTTTTATCTCCATCTGCTTGTTTTTTTATTAAAGACTGAAATCCATCAGTGTTTCGTTTCTCATTACTTTTACTTCTTACACGCTTCCTATAACATGGTTTTTTTCCTGCACATTTAACCTCTTTAACTTGTGAGCACATTTGTTGTAGACCTTTTGGAATAAATTCCACAAGACATCTTTCTAAATTATCACATTCGAAAGCCACTGCAATAATATGTGCACAAATGTTGCGTCTCTTATAACCCTCACAATCACACCTAAATTTAAACAACAGAAAAAAAGATATAAAATATTCAAAGAAATGCTATTAATATTTCATTCTACTAATGCTGGGTATCAAATAAGTCAGTCTTAAAATGAACATTTAGTAGGCCTACTATTGTGTCTTAAATGTATAATGCATAATTATGAAAGGAATTGTAGAGGGATGTATCGGGGACACTTTGAACTTCTATTTGGGACAGACAAACTACCCACACGACTCACATGGTTCCTATTATTCAAGAAATAGGTTTCCTGGAAATGACATCTGCAACAGGGTCAGACTGGTCATACTGGATAATCCAGGACGGCCAAGTTAAAGAAAAACCAGGTATCTTAATGAAATGCTCATTTACACTATTTTTTTTTAGTGAAACTGCCGGGTGAGTACAAAATGAGTCCAAAGACCCAACTAGGTACAAATCGAAGACCAAACTAGGTACAAAACAAAGACCCAACTAGGTACAAGGTTCGTTTTGTACCTGGGTCTTCATTTTGTACCTAGTTAGGTCTCCGTTTTGTACCTAGTTGGGTCTTTGGTCTTCGTTTTGTACTCACCCGAAACTGCCATATTGAAAAACAAAAGTAGACTTAAGTCTGTATATAGAGCCTACAGATTAAATAATCTCAAATTTGTTAACATACCTGTAAGTACCCCTAACACTTGTTACATCATGACAGGTGTCACTTGTAAGGGAAACTACCATTTTCTTCATTTCGAAAAAAGGATGCTTTTTAACTCCTTTTTTGATAAGAATTGTTGCAGCATTTTGCCATGTTGATTTATAAACTTCAGATAATCCACTGTTCTCAAACTCTGGGAAAGCTGAAAAGGGATTTGTGATTCTAAAAATTCAATGTTAAAAGAATATGACACTGGTACGTTTGTCAAAATTTCATTGCAGTGCAAGGTTCTAGAATTACAGTTGCCATACTTTATTCTATATTCGATTGTGAATAAAATTAAATTAAAAATAGAGAATAGTGCTTTGTTAACAGTAATGACACAATATATCAACGTACAGAACACAAAAAATGAAATACACTAGTTCATGTGAAGTAAATGGACATATGATTTTACTGCGGTCAAGAACATGATGGACCAAGAACATGGATGTAAGGATGTACAAATAATATCATTCCTGAGGACAGTTATAATGATTATTCTTACCTTTCGAATTGGTTAATAATTTTTCTGCAGATATGGCAGTCTGTTCAGAATATGATGTTTTAATTAATTCTGTTGTAAAATCTGTAAAGAAAATTTGAAAGATAACAAAGGATTATGTATGGATGGGTATGTATGAATGTTTTGCCCTTTTAGTATCTTTGCCAGACAGAACTCTAAAATTATATTCTCAGACTCTCTCAGTCTCTCTGTCACTCATCAACAGCCATATTTTAATATATTTCTTGCATTATATTTTAAATATCTGGTGGGGATGTCTCCAAACATTATGTATGAAAGCTTGCCAGGCAAGGTAATATACACCCACTGGCAGCTGTGAAGGAAAACTTTTCAAGACCAAGGGCAATAACCAATAATAAATATTTCTTTATTTCACAAATATTCAATAGAATTTATTTTTACGACACTCATGTTCTAAGGTTTGTCAAATTGGTCAAGAATTGTGCCTTCATAATTGGTCAAGAATTAAGACTTCTAGAGTAATTACAAGCAAATGAATGTGTATCAAGAACAAAGGCAATAACCTATACCTTATATATTTTGAATTATTCAATTATTAGGATTTATCCTAAGGTAAGTAAGCTTCTTCACTAAAAATCACAAGTTTTGTCAAAATTAATCAAGAAGCATGCCTTCTTAGTGTTTACAAGCAAATATTAAACGCCTGTTCAAGATATTTTATATTATTATAGATATCGTACTTAATATTTTCTGATTTGCAGGATTTTTAATAGGGTTCATCCTTGGATGATTACAAACACTCATGCTAAATCTCATCAAAATCCGACAAAAATTGCACTATCTAGAGACTAGAGTGATAACGAGCTTAATTAAAGGTGTTTTTAATAACTTATGATAAATATTTTTTGATTTGGTTGTTTTTCGTTAAGGTTTATCTTAAGAATTACTACACATTCACACCAAATTTCATCAAAACCGGTCAAAATGTACCACCTTGAATGTTTACGAGCAATTTAAGAACAAGGGCAATAACTCACTCATTATTTTTCGATTTTTCCAATTCTAAACAGGGTTCATCCTTGAATGATCACGAACACTCTCCCAGTATCATCAAAATCCGCGAAGAAATGTGCTGTGTAGAGTGTTTACGAGTAATTTTGGACAGACCCTTCCCTCGAAGGAATTTTGCATGAAAATTCCCCACTTTTTGGACTGAAAATTCCCCTCTGTAAAATCATATTTCCAATTAAATTTTTTTAACATTTGCCATTTTCATCAATCCCAAGACAATCTAAGATACTTAAAACTATTTTGAGGTTAATATTTCAATTCATACAAAAATAATCAGAAAAATTCGAGTTAGAAATATTATGGTCACACAGTAGGGCTATAAGTATAAAATGTTTACATACCTTCAGTGACTAAATCTGAGGTTGTAGCCTTGTCAGTTAGAACAGTAGCGGCAGTTGTTTTTTCGGATTCGATTTCAGAAAAACTGTATTCTATTAGTGCGTACGTAGTTTCCTCTGAAATACACATAATGACATAACATCGTATTTAACAACCAGTTAATAAAATAAGAGTTATAGATCATATAAACTAGATGTTTTGTTGATAGTTTTTTTATTCTTCTTCGTCCCGCACATATGCAATTGTAGACTTGGTTTTCAAGACTCTTTCAATTGAGACGATATTTCAACTTAAGGCGAATTTATCCTAATAAATCTGATTTGATTTGATATGATATATTTACTAGTCACGTTACCAGTAATCAAATCAGATTCTTTATTCAGGATAAATTCGACAATTAAGATTCGAAACGGAGGACAATGCAAGCCAAAATTGTAAAAATGCAATAGATTTAATGTAGGCCTACCCTACATGTATAACTAGGCCCTACTGTCCGCCATGTTGTAGGCCTAATCAGCAGAGTAAATCATCTTCGGAGGTGATTTGATAATACCCCTAATCTGATTTAAATCTGGTTAAAATTCGTTTTAGAGTAAATCAAATCAGATTACATCGTGATAAATTCGCCTAGCCTATAATGTTATAGGCCTAATCTCTAGATAACCCTTAGTCTTCAGCAGTTTTGCAATCAGCCTATCTTAAATAGAAATGAGTACTAAGGCATAATTTCACAGTAACAAAATATCGGCCAATAAGTAAAAAAAAAAAAATCAGATGTAGGCCTAGACTCTCTAGACAAACTAAATAAAAAAAAATCTTGATCTCAGCAATACAATAGACAAAAGAAATAACATTAACAAAGAAAACGTCCTTGACATTGGAGAAAGGTGGTATTTTCACTATAATCATGCACGGGCCCTTGTACGTGTCTTTTTGGCCTTAATCCGAGTTAATCTGTAGGCTACTAAGCCTATCGACAGATACTGAGATAGCCGATTTTTACGACTTTTATTTTCTAGGCCTAGATCTAGTGAAGAAATATAGGGCCTAGCCTAATGGGTACAGATAAACTAGATCTAGGCCTAACCACTAGGCCTGCCTACTATTGTACTAGGCCTTATGTGTAAAGTGTAGACATGGCACTAAACAACGTATAAAAAAGTGATCTAGTAATAACATACCTAAAGTTACTGTATTTCCCCCAACGACCTTCTTCACCTCGGAGATCACTCGCCTCACACTAGTACTACTAGGCCTACTAGTCAAGTCCACCAAATTCTGACTAGGCCTACCGCCACCGATGCAGTGAAAGTATGTTGTCTTCAGAATGTAATAACTTCTATTTTCATTCAATTTCAGAGCATTGATTTCTTTGGTGGTGATGCTATTTTCTTTAATATCTCCATTTTCAATAACAGTAAATAGGCGTTGCTTTGAATTTCTGTTGCGCCACATACTTGTTGTGTGGGACCAATCTTCATTCCCCCCTTATCGACCAGGTATTTCCTTGAAACTGTTGGGTTTAAGGGTGGCGACGAAGTGGCAAGTTCATAAGGCACATCGGTGATCAATAGTTTAAATCTTTCTTGACTTGTCAAGTCAGGTTTATTCAATAAATCCATCGTTGCTGAAGCAAGTGCCTATCAATCATACAGTAGCAGAAGGCAAGATGGAAGTGATCGAGTCACGTGGCAAAGGGGCAACTACTCTTCCTTAATCGACGTCACGCCATAACCTCGACAATCTAGACCCAAGACATACGAATTCCTTGTTATTACACTCATGGACTCATATAGAAATTAATATGTACGACACTTAGTTTAAAAAGGGTTTAACTCAAATAAAAAAAACAAAACATTTCAGTATAATTTCGTTTTTTATTTACAAAAACATGATTCTCTAAATTGAACGAAATTTCATTGGCGGTAAAAAAGGTTACGAATGATCTCAAAGTGTGCAGAGTGTGCAGGTGTGCAAAAAAAAGACACCGGCAGTGTTGCCCTCTATTGTTTATTGCTTCAAGGATGTCAATTCGAAGCCTGGATATATGATTATTCTAAAATCTGGGAACCCCCTTTTAGAAGATTCAGAAAGCTGAAACGTTATTCTCGGTTGAGGACTTTTTGTTTAAGAAATACAGGACCACAAGAAGAAATTTGGGGAACTAAACGCCCATAAAAACTTTTTCCTGACATTTTCTGACTAATTGAAGGTTTATTTGTATAGGGACTTAAGGGCCATCAGAAGAAAATTTTGAGAATTTTACGCCTGAAAACGCAAATTCCTGACAAATTACTTATGACATATGTTTTAAGATTAATTGTATAGGGTCTGAGGGATCTAGCATGGAAATATTGTGAGAAATAGATTTCCACAAATGCAATTTCCTGACTAACTTAAGATCATTTTGTGTAGGGACTGCGAGGCCACGCGAAGACAATTTTGAGAATGAGACGCCTGGAAACGAAAATTCCTGACATTTCCGAGCAAATTTGAGGTTGAAGATAATTTGTATAGTAGTGTCTGAGGGATCTACCATAGAAAATTGTGAGAAGTAAACGCAATGTAAACGCAATTTTCTGACATTCTGACGAATATAATATATATTTGAGTTGGGGGTGGGTTATATAATATGATAATAAATCTATCTACATGAATTTTTGACATGCAGGTATGAAGGAGTTTAGGTCATAAACATATTACTCTGATTAAGTAATCTTTTAACAATCTAAAAACACAACTTTTTGTTTTCATTTTTTTTTTTGCAAAATTTTCACTTACAATACTTTAACATACAATAGAGTAGTGAATAATAGTTTTGGTTATAGGTGTCAGGTGGTGAAAGCCAAAACCAGGCCGTCTCTCGAAAATACTTGACGTAGCATCAGATATTTTCTTACTCTGAGGGAATTTCTTACCCACAGCACCTAATGTCTAACAGACATCAATACGACTGTCTACCGACTGCGTCAATCCAAAACAAAAGACAGTATTTTAACTCGGCGTTAGAGGAAAGTACTGACGTTTACACAATTTGAATGTGGGGAAGGGGGGATTTTGAAAAACTAAAAGTCCCAAATAGGCAGAAGCCAAGGCATTAAGGTCATTGACAGGTACATTACCGTACCAAACCAAAACAATTATATTGTCTAGTAGTATCGGTGGCAGAAAATAGCAAACACTCGTTTGAGCATATTATGTGTCTCGCTTGTTGATTATTGAGTTTATGACTTATGTTATGTTTTCAGTTGATAAGAGTAGCTATATTCCACTAAAAGATCGTTGGCTTTTTTATGTTTCAATTTTACAAAATTAACGTAACCATAATAAGTTAAACTCATGATGTGGAACCATGCATGTTGAAACATTGAAAAAAAAATCGAAAGGAACCTTAAAGAATGAGGTGATTGGAAGGGTGCTAATAGATTAATAAAAATGACAAAAGAAATGAAGGCTTATACCCCTTTCGCACTGCAAAAGTTATCTGGATCGGATCCAGTTCTATCCGAATAACTTCCAGTTGCTTTCGCATTGGCAAACAAAACTTATTCGGTTATAACCAGAAGTTATCCAGAGAGAAAAATCAACCTCCAGAGGTGGATTTCGTCCGGATCCGATCCAGATAAGTGGCAGTGTGAAAGCAAACGAGAAGTTATCCGGATAAGTTTATCACGTGGGGTGTCGCGTGTATAAACACTTCAAAATGGCTCCTGTTGGCGGGGACGTTTTAATGATATTTGACGACCACAAGAAAAGGATTAATAAAGTACACGAATTGTCTAGGAAAAGAATTAATATATATCGGAAGAGGAAACGGAAGATGCTTTTGTTTTTATTTTCATATTTTTTTATTGATGAACAAAGAATTTCAGCCCCGTCAACTGTGGGTGCAACCTAGGTCGGAATGGTGGATGAGATCTGGCATTATTAATCTGAACGAGTACGTATAGACCTCATATGAAATGCCTGATATTTTACTGATCCTCATCCTATTAGCCGAATTACGCTTAGGCATAGCTTAAGTGAATTTTATATCAAATTAAAATAATCCAAACACTGTGTAAGTGACTGACAGTGATTGTTTTTTTTTATATTTCATGTGATTTGGAATTGGAGTTTCATGCATTTACCTACTTTTGTCCAAAATTGCATCAGTCGCTTCTTTCATTTGTCATTCGATAATCATCCCTAAAGCTAGGCTACACACATGTGAACTTCAGGAAAGTCAATTGTTTAATTCTATGGAGCCATCACCACAGCTTTTGTTTAGTGTTTAGCATGAAGCTGATCAAATGCAACCTACTCTCATTGAGTGAAAAAATAATAGGCAAAATGCGATTCTGATCTCAATGTGGAGTAACACAAAACCTTCCCAATCACCACACAAAAAGAAAGAGCACCACCCCTGGCCTATTCCCTCAACCCCCCCTCCCTCCAGGCCTATCACCTGAACTCCCCCCCCCCCCAGGCCTTCCCCTCACCTCACCTCACCACTATGGCTACGTGTATAAAATTGTTACTTTTTTACCTTCAGATGGCCAGATGAAATGTTTCGGGCTAATTTACGAGTGTCCAAGGCTACACATTCTTGTGGTTATGTACTGAATTATCTGAGTTTACCAAACGCCAGGATACAAATTTCAGGAAAGCTCTTCCAGTGGAAACGAGAATTGGAGTGACACTGTGGCGTACTGCTACCAATGTGGAATACCGAACTTTAAGTCATTTATTTAGAATAGGACTATCGACTGCCTTTGAAGTAACTATTGAATGTAAAAGCTGATAAGGAACGTTTTAAAACCAAGGTTTATAGGAATGCCTTCGGGAGAGAACTTCCAACAGTTGTTAGATGGTTTTGAGAAAACATGGTCTTTTCCACACTGTGCTGGTGCCATCGATGGCTCACACATACCAATAATTTCCCCCAAAGATCACCATTCTGACTATTTCAATAGAAAGGGATGGCACTCCATTTTACTTCAAGGCTTGGTTGATGACAAATATAAATTCTTAGATATGAATATAGGATGGGCTGGCTCTGTGCATGATGCCAGAGTTCTACCTAATTCAGAACTTTATAATTTATGTGAAACTGGACATTTTTTTTCCAGATGTGACTAGGGTTATAGAAGGACATGAGATAAAACCGTTTATTATTGGCGACGCTGCATATCCCTTGTTACCATGGCCTATAAAACCTTTTCCTGAATCACCCAATATGCCTGCTGATCAGAACCATTTCAACTATAGACTGAGTCATGCTAGAATGTGCGTAGAAAATGCATTTGGACGCCTTAAGGGTCGTTTTAGAATATTATCAAAAAGAATCGATTGTGATTTACAAACGGGAAAACTAATGGTAGGTGCCTGCTGTGTATTGCATAACATTTGCGAAATTCATGGTGATGAATTCGATGAAAATTGGTTTGAATACTCGCCCTCTGATAATCAACCATGCGACCAATCTGATGCTGTTATACATAATCATCGTAAAGATGGTGCACAAGTCAGAAATCTTCTGAAGGATTATTGTCAATCACATCCAATGAACACACAGTAACAATATTTTTATTTAAACAACTAAAATAAAATTAACAAAATAAAACGAATGATAACATAAATTTTACATCAAGTTGATATGAATTAACATAAAATTTGAAATAACAACACCTATTGCCTGCACAATAGGTGAGTTTATTGTAGGAAAATTCAAGTCCCTGTGGTATTCTGGTAGTCATTGTAATACAAGTACTAAGCCCTGTGATAGGGCCTACCCCCATGCGGAGTTAAACGTCAGCCCCTATTAGCTTCCTTTCAAATTTTGGCTGCTTTGTGAAAGGTTGTTGATTTGACTTATGAAACAAATTCGAATTTATTACCTCAAAAAATTTGAAAGCATTATCTTTTTCAAAAACCCACCCAATCCCATCCCTTTAAAGGTATTGTTTGTGCTCTAATTTCCTCGTTTCAGGTGGAATCAACAATGCACTATACAGATATAGCATACGTTTCCACCTACTCATGCGGCATGGTGTACAGTGGTAATCGATAAGGCTTCCAAATACCAATGACCTTACTTGCTGAACTTCTCGGTCAGGTCATGTCAAAGGTCATGGTATACTTATAGACTATCAATTTTGGAATTTCAAGTGATAAAGATAATGAACTGTAATGTTTATCTGATTTTCGATTATCATTGTTTTTTGTTAAAACATGTATACTGTGCCATATTTTCGCCAATTAAATTTATTTAATTCAATTATTAGTATTTTCTCTCACAATAAACTTCATAAAAAGTGAGATTCTAAAGAGTATAGCGGTATAATGTCAAAATTGTTGATTGTGTTGCAGCTTAAGAATACCAATATTATTAAAAAAAAATGTTAATCCTGCAAAGTACAATTGTCTATTTTTAGAATGTAAACTGAATAAGTATTCTACAAAATGAAATGAAATGTCATAGAATGCATTTTACACTTTGCATATTACAATTTGCATTGTCAAGTCTTGAAAAATAGATTTTACATAATCGAACATATACCATATATCGAATGATGACAATTCTGCATGAGCAATAAAATCTGAACACATGGTTGATAATAAGGAAAGTTTTTTATGAAATTTTGAAATATAGGACTAAGACCATTTAATTTTTCTTGTACAAATGATTCCTTTTTTTAGCATACCTATTTTTCGTCTAGATTTTTTAGAATTTATTGCTCATGCACATTTATAAACTTCCTTACATTTCTGCTGTTATTTACTTTATGAATAGTCATCATACCATATATATCCATGGGTCAATAAGAAAAATCTTTTTTACAAATCGACAATTGTACTTTGCAGCATTTAAAAATATTCATTTTGTAATGACTATTTTGGTATTTGAAAGCTACAACACAATCAATGATATTGGCAATGTTATACTCCATAAAAGTGAGTCTTTAAACTTAAAAATTAATTGAAATGAGGCTCTGTATCGATTACCAAATTGAGATCGATTATCGAAGGCACGCCACAGATCAATAATCGATTGAAAATCAAAATATTTTAATTCAGAAATCTTCTAATCTTCATATGTTCGTGTACGTTTTTATGCCTGAATGTTTGTTATTTATCAATATCAGGTATCGAAGATATGTATGATCATCATGATAAAATGGGTTGTGACTTCTCTGATAAGAGTGTAACAACTTGTTACTAACAAGTTAAGCTAAAAGAATATTTCACTATAAATTTGAAAATCAATAATCAAAATTAATAATTTGTAGCATTAAAAATCGATTATTTCATTTATTTGACCCAGCTATATTCATGGCTAATTTGTTTTGTTTTTTTTAAATTGAGAATAAAAATTAACATCTTTCTTTTTATATAGGGATTTTTCTCTGGGGATGATGGCTATTAAAGCTGTTGGAAGCTATATACATGTTCATTAGAATAATCAGCACTGTTTAAATTATTACAGGGTGGTTGGAATCTTGGATTTTGATTTAATGCCATCATCATTTCCATTCTTTTTAATTCAAAATTATTTTGCTCCATTCGTCTATTACCTTCAAACTCTAACATCATTTTTGTTCTTTTCTCTTCTGCTTCTAACTCCATTTTAATGCGCTTTTCCTCGAGAGAAAACATCATCTCATCACTTTTCTTAAAAGCAGCAGCCAATTTTGAAAGAGCCTCTGCTACCTGATTTTTTTTTTCACCTCGTTTTCGTTTATCTGAATTTATACGATATTGGTTAACTGGAGCACTATCATTTTTCTGCTTGCCTTTTTCTTTTCCCTTAGGAGTGGAAGTTGTCAGTGACACTGAATCTAAAATAAATGAAAAATCTTATAAGAAAAACAGACTAAATAAGTATTTGTTAGTGCTGAATATTGCCAATCATATCTGAACACAAAATTCTGTAAGCTTTTAAACAAAGATAACCAATGTTCAAAAGTTATTTTTTGTGAACAAACTATAAGATCTATCATTATTATTATTATAGTTAAAGGGACACATTCATTAATCCTTTATACCAATAGCAAATCAGAAACAGGAATTTCATAGCCATAGTAATATTGTTAGCCATAGTAATATTGTTTTTGGTTGAAACTTGAGCTTTAAATCCATGTGTATCCATAAAGATCCGGGTTCGAAAGTCAAAAATACATCTCATATTGAATCGGTGAGACTTTGCATTATCGAGATAACATATATTATGTAGAAAGTGCATAAATTTACATATTCAAGACCCAAAACAACTTTTTAAAATATGAATCTGAGAGTTCTAGTAAGTGTATACCATAAAACTCAGAAATAAGAATGGCAAAGTCAATATTTGACTTGACTTTTTATGAGGAATTTTTTTTTTGTATTTATGACTAGCTTATATTATATGTTTTTTTTTTTTTATAAAATAACAGCCTTGACCCTTCTTAGTACCGTACTTACCATTACTTTCTTCAAGTCCAGAAATGTCAAAATTTGTGTTTTCACCCATTCTTTGTTTTCAAATTCTTCTTCTCCATCTTCTGAATCATCTTCAACTACAGTTCTTGAAGTAGAAATAGACACTATTGTAGTAGAAGGCCTAGAATTTGTTGAAAATCCATCATCTTCTTCATAATAGTCATTAACTTCACTCACTGGCAACTCTGACTCTGAATTTTCATTAACAACATCATTCTGTGGATTCTAGAATATTTTCAGGGGAAATCGCAGGCCTACTGCCTAGAATCTGCTCTAACTCAGTATAAAATTTACATGTTATTCGTTTTCTTCCTGATTTGTTGCTGTTGTCCTTCACCTTTTTATACTCGGTTTTTTAGTTTACTCCTACACTGATTAGCACTTCTCACATAACCTCTCAAAGCCATTCGCTTGGCAATAGTTGAAAAAACATGTTTATTCCTATTCATGCCATCTAATTCATCTTGAATTTTAGCATGCATCGAATTTCATCATTGCTCCAATTATAATTTCCAGCATCCATATTTATTTTTAACGGGGAGATAATCACGTGATAATGTTTTGTCACGTGACATGACTTGTTACTAAAAATAAAAAGTTATCCAGATAACTTGACTCAGCAGTGCGAAAGCGTCGATCCAGATAGGATTGCAGTGCGAAAGCAAACCGAACCGAATCGAACCGAACTGAATGCGATTTTTCTATTCGCTTATAACCTTATTCAATAATCCAGTTGTGCAGTGCGAAAGGGGTATTAGATTATAACACAAGCTTAAGCTGTTCCAAAAGCAAATTCATTCATCCAGTGCATCAAAATATGATGTCACAGAAGAACTTACACATGAGAGAGCGCATCCGGTTTCTTCCATTGGTGAAAATCCATGTTATCAGGTTCACAGAAGAAAGCTTATTTTACATTAAAATGCAAAATGTACAAAATGTCAAAATTACGGTAGTCAAAAGTTAAATAAACACTATGTTCGGTACAGTGAAAAGTCATCTGATTAAAAAAAAGGGCACTGTTGCACTTTCGGGCCTCTCGGGTTCTAATTGAGCTAGCAATCTGAAATTTGGTAGGATGATTTACACATACATATGTTCTATACATATGTTCTGATTATTCACAGTAAATTTGGTGTCATTCCGACGTTTCCTTCTATTTTAAATTATTTTTCAAAGTTTCGAAGTAAATATTTCATCGATAATGGCGAATCGACAAGGGGATTGTTCAGTTGTACTTGCTTTGTCATTCCATTCTCTCGGGACGATTCGCAACAAAAAATATAATTTGGAATCATTTAGAGATGTTTCGTAACACTTTAAATTTGCCGAATTGTTTAAGTTTAACAACTGAATGAAGACGGAAATGTTGTCTGGTTGGTCTGAAATTTTCTGACATTGATCAGGACACATTACTCTTTCGCATTACTCTTTCGCATTATCACGTTTCATGTCGATATCGCGATCGGAACTGATCGAGGGGCGATGCAGCAATAGGGGCATAGGGGCATTACTTTAACAATTAATTAAAAATGGAAGTGGCTGCCTGATCGGTCTGAATTTTTTTGTGAGTAATCAGGACACATGACTGTGTCACATTGTCATGTTTCGTGTCGATATCGCGATCGAAAGTCATCGAATAGGGGCAATTACGGAATGACACCAAATTTACTGTGAATAATCAGAACATATGAATAATATCGTTGAAACTATGTTTTTAAAAATTACTGATTACTTAAATTTAAATCTCTTAAACCTGTTCAATTGAGTCCCCCAAAAACAAGCATTTCACGAAAAAGGTTCATATAATATCATGTCACTACCTGTGGCATTTTAATGAGAGTTAAAGGTTAAATATGTGAATTAAGACTAAGTAGTCTTTAAATGCATGCTGTATCATTTCTTTTTTGGTGGAAACGCTGTAAATATAAGAATCAATCTTCCTCTGTGTTAAAGAATACCTAATGATAAATTTTTTTTTTTTTTTTTTTTTTCACTTTTATTGCTCTATAATACATAATAAATACATTTTAGAGTTCATACATTACATAGTTATTTTACAAATAGTATAAACATAAGTATATAATCATAATAACAATAAAAAACAGATATATGGCAGGGATGGCTTAAATATAAATATTTAATTAATTTGCTTTTATATGTTAATAATTCATTAATGTAAGAGGTCTGTTATATGAAATTAAGTGAATAAAAATCATGATAAAAAGGACCATTTCTGATTAAAGAAATCACTGTTGTTGAGAACCTTTTCTGTACTAGCTATACTCCCCAAAAAGGTGTTGTATTTTATAATATTTATGCTAGTGTTCGTTATTTTAGTTTTATATATGAAATATTTAGTCAGTATTATCACATGATTTATAAAATGCCACTGAGCAGTGGACATCAAAGTATCCTTATTAGGAATTCCAAATATTTTGACATATGTTGTTAAGTTAACATTAATATCTTTATTCGATAATTTTTCTGATAGTACGTTCCATAGTATTTGTGATCTGTTACAAAACAAGAAAATATGTTCAATCGATTCAATGCTATCACTGCAGAAATCACACAGGGTACTACTTACTTTACCAATTTTACACAATTTTTCATTTGTAAAAATGATACGATGTCGAAATTTAAATTCAAAATCTCTGATATCTATGTTACAGACAGTTATCTTAAGTTGATCGAAAATTTGTTCCAGTTCTTTTTCAGATATATTAACATCTAAAAATCTCTCCCAATTTTGAATTCCAGTAGGTATAATATAACATTTATTGATTAGGTGATCATATACATTTTTTGATTTAATTGTATTTATATTATGTTTGTACAGTTTGATAAGGTTCTCGTTTAAAACATCTATAACTGGAATGTTATTAAAGCAAAATTCTTTTTTATTCAAATTTGGAAATGTTTTGCTTATTGCTTTCTTAATACCTGAAAATTCTAAAGTTTCATTCAATATACAATTTTCAATGTTATACACGTCTTGAACAAACATAAAACCAGATTTAAACAGTTTGGAATTAAAAACTATTTTATTATCAATTCTAATATCATCATTATTCCATACTATTTGCAATTCTGTTTCAGATAAATCTTACATAAAGATACTAAATTTAAAAAAAGTTCTCAAAATGTACGTACATGTATAAGAAATTATTAAAGCATACATAATCTAATTAATATATTGCTATAAACGTGGGGATATTGGTCCTGAAGATTCTTGTAGTGGCGTTTAATGATATGAGAGGCATTGCCGGCAGTATGGTTGTAGGTTGTGACAAAGGGTATGATTTGGTTGTCATGTTAGATATTAAGGCCATTTAGTTGTACTGTTTGAAGGTGGTCCATCCAGTAGCTTTCGCGTTGTAGGCATCGTTGTTTTGGCTTGATATTGGGCATAAATCTAACTTGTGTTTGTTAAAAAGCTTCGTGTACAAAAAACATTTTTTTATCAGATGTTTCTAAAATAGTTCTAATTATTTAATGAAACAATATTCACTGTAATGTTATGCTTATTATCTCAATCAGACAAGAATTAGACACTAATGCACTTTCCACAGAAGAATCTGAAACATAATTTGGATGAGCACACATTAACATATCAATATCAGAACAATCATTGACACCAGATCCAGAACTGGCAGAGGCAGAACCTACATTAAATGAAACTGGATTTGAAAGTTGGTCTTCTTCATTCATTGTGTTATTTAATTCACTGTCATGGCATTCATTGTCATTTGCCCTAAAATAAATGTTGGACAAATGTTCAGCCACATTAGATCTAATAGACCTATAAGCATGCCAATAAGACATGATTAGCTAGATAATAAGATAAATATTTTAATTAGAAATTTGAAAACTAGGCCCACAACTGTGAACGCAATAGGCCTATACCCTAACAGAAACATCAGACACTGACTAGCCCAACGAGGTGTTTTTGGTGTGAAAATTGGGAACAAAACCAAATAGCTGTGGTTATTTGTATATCAAAAGTTCAAAAAAAGTTTTTAAGCTGATTAATTCTCTGTATTAGCCTATGATTATGAAACTTTATCAATACTTTCCAACGAAGAATCTGAAACATAATTTTGATGATTTGTATATCAAAGGTCAATATTTCGGATAATATTAATGTAAGTTTTTAATTAAGAATGTCAACACATGAGTCACAATTTGCTAATAGTGTGACATGATGGGTAGATTTCAAAACTTGGTATCAGGCCTATTGAAGTTTTTTTTAGATTTAGCTTGAGGTTCGTGGAAGTGGAGGTACAGGTATGTCATATTTGACAGAAAAAATAGTAACAAAACAAAATGAATGTATTTTATTCTGAAAACATATTTATTAAACAACATTAATAATTTTCACCAAGTACTATCTGAAATTCATAACATAAACTTTAAAAAACAAACAAAATCGCCACAGGACACTATAGGCCATAAAAAAGGCAACTCAAGAAATTCTTGTAAAACTGATGGAACAGTATGAAAATTACACAAAAAGCCAGGGGCATGAGCCTTTACTCTGACAAGAACTTGGGTCAGAAGGAGCACACAGTGGAGACTGGAGAAAGCCAACAACTTGCATTCGTGTATGTCACGATTGACAGGTTTACATTCACGTATGTCATAACTTGATGTAATTTCTGCTATCTCCCATTAAAACTTGTCAATATCAGGCATGCTAATTGGAATGGATTGGGAATTCCTTTGCATGGAAACCTATTTGTAGAATAACTCTTGACACGCCTTTAAAACACTAACTAACACAATTGGTTGTAAGTTGGATTGTCGTATGCTAGGCGATTAGGTGCCATGGGTCGAATCCCCCTCAAGATAAGGAAAATTCTGATGCCTGTGCTAGTGCTTTCGATAGTTGGCCCGGTGTTGAATATTTTACAATTTATACAGAGAAGATAAACAACATTATCAAATCGTCAATGTCATAGCACAATCCCCCTGTAAATGAGAAACATGTCATTTTCCCCCTTCTAGTTTATTGGCTAAGCTGTTGACCAATAAAAAAGTGTTATTTTTCAAATTCACCCAAGTCATATGACTGACTTTATTAATAACATGCCTTTTGGTTTTTATGTTACACTGGAGGCAATAGACATGTTTTTATTTGATTTGTTTGCACTTAATGTAAAATTAAACTTTTATTTATAGGTACTGAAACATCATCATCTGATGAAGAACCAAAACAGAGGTTAATTTTTAATTGTTCTGAATTTCGTCCAATTGGTATCATGTTGGATGTTCCTTGTGGAAGTCATCAAGTAACTACAGACCAGGCATCAGAAGATTCTACTATACCTGCAGATGTAGATATACCTGCTGTGGTTGATGAACAAGATAGGTCCCTTGATATTGCCGACAAAGAATACACCCCATGAGGTTCAAGTTCTAATGATACATCAGATGATACAGAAGAGCAATTAATTTCACAAAGTACAGAGGCGCCAACAAATAAGAGAAACAAGAGAGCAAGACCCGAAACATGGAAGAACAACCTAATCAAAGAAAAACGTTTGAAGGGTGAGCAACATGAAAGTAAGAGAGGTATTCTAAATAAAGAAAACAGCAGGGACAAAGGTGCCAATCAACATTTTGTCAGAAGTCCAACTTAAGACATTGTAGTAAATTCATAGAAGATGACAGAACTTCAATATTCAATACATTTTACAACATGAAATCTTGGGAAGAACGAAAATCCTTAGTAAAGGCTTTGGTTTCAAGTGTAGAGATAAAGCAAAGAAAATCAATTGAAAACAAAAGGTTGTCTTTGTTCGAATAGTATTTAAGAAAACCTGATGGATCAGTATATCAAGTTTGTAAGAAGATGTTCTGTTCAGCCTGTTGGTATGGATTCAAGGACTATTACAGATTGGCTGACATGTAATTCATCTAAAACAAAAACTGCCGAACCTGTGAAAGAAACTACAAAACAAGATACCAAAACTCTAAACGAAAAGAAACATTGGATAACGAAGTAAATATCTGAAGAAACAGTTACTTTCTTGAAAGTTTGGTTACTAAATATTCCTTGTGTTGAATCCCACTACTGCCGCAAGGTACCAGCATACAAAGAAAAGCGATTTCTGGAACCAGGCACAAAGGTCACAAGCTTATATGAAAGATATCAGCACGATGCACACGAGGCTTCCCAGAGAGCTGTTGGCTTTACATATTTCAAGAAAGTTTTTGCAGATTTAAAGATGTCTATTTTTATGCCCAGGAAAGATCAATGTGAAACATGCATAGGTGCAAATTTAGGAACAATTTCACCTGAAAAAACATCAAAAGCACATTTCATCCAAAGATGAAGCCAGGAAAAGAAAATCAGAAGATAAAGAGAGGGCTATGGTAGATGATACTGTTTCTTGCTGGACTATGGATATGCAGGCTGTACAATTATGTCCACAACCAAAGGCTAGCTCTATGTATTATCGAACGAAACTTCAAGTGCACAACTTCACACTTCACAATATGAATACCCATGAAGGATACTGCTACGTGTGGGATGAAACCAATGGAGATCTATCAAGTGAAGTATTTTCATCGATCCAATACAATCATATCAAACAGTTTCTTGCTTCTAATAAGAACATTAATGAACTTATCTTTTGGTCTGTTGGATTCGGCTATCAGAACAAGAATTGTAATCTTGCCAGTGTTTACTTACAATTGTCAAAAGAAACAGGTGTGGTCATTTACCAAAAATACTTGGTATCTGGACACACCAATATGGAGTGTGATTCTATGCACAGCTGTATAGAGAGTAATATTAGTGCAGATATTTAAACCCCTAGAGATCTTGTAATGATTATGACAACAGTAAAATATAAATGTGAACCTTTATATTTAGCAATTATATATCTTGTACAAATGTATGTTATGTTTTTAATTTTCAATAAAAAAAAAACTAGAGCCGTAACAAAACGGCGCTGGGCAGTGCGTCATCCTGGAAATATTTCATTAATGATAAGGCACTATCCAAATGGTTATAAATAATGAACATCAGAAAAGTTAAATCAAGTGAAATTTCCCTTTTTTAAGAATTGTAACTGTTTTGGTCTAAATGCTCTATAGTGGGTCGGTGGCTGCCATATAACTTCTTCAACAAGTATTTCGACTGTTAGTGTGTCATCTTGTATGTTATGTTGTTTATGGACTCCACTATTATATTGTGTAGATGTAGATTCTTAGTACGACTAATAATACGTTTGTGGGACCGACTACATATTATAACATATAAAACAGTTTAGCTTTACTTGTCATCAAAGTTGTAAAATTATTTCTGATCTATCAAAAGTGTGAAGGTTCCACATAAGGTTTAATGCACTTTTTTAACAAATTTTTCAGAAGTTTCGTATTTAGCCCTAGTAAGTATGGTATTAGTAAGTAAGTATTATTAGGTTGACGCTTTCATTTTATGTATCTTACTTCCGTGGGTGTGAAATTCCGAATTCCCGAACTCTCCCAATTGTCCGAATTGGGTCAGAAAAGACTAAAAAATCGACACTAAATTTGCGCCAAAGGTCGTGCACAAATTCAAGATTTAAACATTTTACACCAAAAAACGAATGTTTTTAAAGAATATTTTCTTTGGTCAAATTACAATTTTGTTTTTTCGTTAGCTTCAATTTTAATGTGCTTATTCAAAATAAAAGCCTACAGTTTATTGATTTTATTTTTTAATAAGTATACTATAGCTGTTAGTCAATGAACACCTTTGTTGTCTGTAAGCGAATGTGTTGGTTTTCCCCTGTCAGTGATGCAGGTCGGAGGGGCTGACATGAAAAAGCTTCTAGTCATTCGGATGGGACAATAAACCGAGGCCCCGTGTGCTATTGGCTGTGCACGTTAAAGATCCCTCGACAACTGGAAATCGAAAATAAGAGCAGGCTAATGCCGCTGCCTGGCAAAATCTCCCTCATTGCACACTGCATGGCGTTTGCCCATCCTCAATTAGCCCATATAGGTGCAGAAGAGTAGGACGAAAAACTCCATTCATTTCATTTTCATTTGTAATCGAATGTGTAAACGCTAAACAAACTCGGGCCACTGTTTATAACCACTTTTCATGATTACTTCTTATGCCTAATTTAATTATATTCTGCCCGAATAACATTAACTTTTAATTCAATTGTATATAATGTATGCACCACATAGAATTATCTTAAATATATTTAAAAATTGACTAATTTAATGCTAAACTTAAGATAGTGGACCACGGCCATATACGCCTAACGAAAAAGTCGAAAAAGGAAAAAATTTAATCAGGAGAAAACTAAACTTTGTCAAACCTTTCGATTTAGGTCCAATAACATACATTTTAAGTTTCATCAAAATCGGTTGAAAACTAAGAGAGTAATAGCATATTTAAGATTTGGGGCAAGGGCAATAACTCTGCTTGTAACGATTGAAAATAGCTCAAATTCGAACTTGATCTTCGTTTTCTGAATATATATACACATATCAAATTTCATTTGATTCCGTCAAAAACTCTAGTTTTTAGAGCGTTTTCAAGGAAATGTTGATGGACGGATCGACGGATTTGGGGCCGGGGCAATAACTCTGCTTCTAACGATCGAAAATAGCTCAAATTCGAACTTGATCTTCGTTTTATGAATATGTATACACATATCAAATTTCATTTGATTTCGTCAAAAACTCTAGTTTTTAGAGCGTTTACAAGCAAATGTTGATGGACAGACCGACGGATTTGGGGCAAGGGCAATAACTCTGCTTCTAACGATCGAAAATAGCTCAAATTCGAACTTGATCTTCGTTTTATGAATATGTATGCACGTATCAAATTTCATTTGATTCCGTCAAAAACTCTAGTTTTTAGAGCGTTTACGAGCAAATGTTGACGGCATGACGCACGAATGCTACAATATGCAACCTTTTCTTATGGGATTTTTCTTGTGAAACTTTTTATCGTTTCTTACGAGTGACACCTTCGATTACTTTTTTCCTTTGTGACTTTTTCTAACAATACGCATAAGGGGACTATTGTCCCAACCTAGCGTTTATGAGACTTTAAGTTTTCCGAGACTTTATTTCCAATGTTATATGAATGCATTTGGGACTATTTTCACGAACAGTCATGTCAGAAAAATTATCTCCCCCTAGACCACAGGGTTCAATAAAAACATTTTCACACATGCATGTGGGTCTTTCATCATACGGGACTTTCTACTGTATGCGACTATTTCTGTTCTTCGTATTTTGGCTTATGCATAACCAATAGGATTTTACTCTTTCTGTCTTTATGGGACTATGTGTTCAATTGTCTGCCCTTTGGCCACAAGATGTATTTAAAACATCCCTACAGTAGTATATGGGACTTTCATAGATAGGCAAGATAAAATGGAAATCTTATGAGACTTTTCCGCTATATGGGACTATAAACTTTCTTTTTTATTCTTTCGTGGCTTAACGAGAAAATCTCATCACAGCCCGTGGTAAATAGACAGACTAGCCGACCACTTTTATGAGACTTTTCCACTATATGGGACTATAATTTGGGACGCCATGTTATTTTTTTTATTCTTTCGTGGCTCACACATGCATGTGGGTCTTTCATCATATGAGACTTTTATACTTTATGCGACTATTTCTGTTCTTCGTATTTTGGCTTATGCATAACCAATAGGATTTTACTCTTTCTGTCTTTATGGGACTTACTGTTCAATTATCTGCCCTTTGGCCACAAGATGTATTTAAAACATCCCTACAGTAGTATATGGGACTTTCATAGATAGGCAAGATAAAATGGAAATCTTATGAGACTTTTCCGCTATATGGGACTATAAACTTTTTTTTTTTATTCTTTCGTGGCTTAACGAGAAAATCTCATCACAGCCCGTGGTAAATAGAGACTAGCCGACCACTTTTATGAGACTTTTCCACTATATGGGACTATAATTTGGGACGCCATGTTATTTTTTTTATTCTTTCGTGGCTCACACATGCATGTGGGTCTTTCATCATATGAGACTTTTCCACTTTATGGGACTATAAACTTTATGAGACTTTTCCACTATATGGGACTATAATTTGGGACGCCATGTTATCTTTTTTATTCTTTCGTGGTTCACACATTCATGTGGGTCTTTCATCATATGAGACTTTTATACTATATGAGACTATTTCTGATCTTCGTATTTTGGCTTATGCATAACCAATAGGATTTTACTCTTTCCGTCTTTATGTGACTTACTGTTCAATTATCTGCCCTTTGGCCACAAGATGTATTTAAAACATCCCTACAGTAGTATATGGGACTGTCATCACCAGTCAAGATAAAGTGAAAATTTTATGAGACTTTTCTGCTATATGGGACTATAAACTTTATGAGACTTTTCCGCTATATGGGACTATAAACTATCTTTTCTATTCTTTCGTGGCTTAACGAGATAATCTCACCACAGCCCGTGGTAAATAGACAAACTTTTTACCACTTCGCCCAACACATACTTTCCATTTCAGACTGAAAATTTTTATATTTATTTCCATATGCTATTTAGTATGTTTTCGAGTAATATTCTGGTCTGAGGGTGAAAGAAATGTTCCAGTGGTCTATTATTCAACTTTCTATTAAGAGGGAGGGGGGGGGGACCCCAGACACATAAGCTGTGTGTAATGACTTGCTAGTCCTCTGGGACTTCTGTGTTCGGTTATGAAGTAGTTAAGTAGTTGACAACATTCCCCAACCCCACGTCCATACATCTGTGTGCCTAGTCAAAACATCAAACTCATTCTCTATCCATGGGGAACCTTCATGCATATATTTATTCACTTAAGTAATTGGTAATAATTTTCTGAAGAACTATTACACAGAGAATGGTCTGCTGAATACCCCACCCCACCCCAGATCCTTGGATTTTGGAAGTATTTGACACAAAAAATGAGAAAATCTATGTTTGAGAAAATATTTTTTTTAGTCAGTATGATCTTAGACATAATTGGACACTAATAAGCCTTCTCATATAAATGTACTTTTGTAAGGTCATTTCAATTTTGCAGATCAAGGCATTTTTCTGTGCTAAAGACTAAAAGGCTAAAGACAATTTGGAGCTGAGTAGGCTAAACAAGATGTTATTTGTGATTTATATTAGATATTTTTTAAATGATATCTGTATAATGCTTCGATTTTTAAATGTTCACTTTTTTAAAGAATTTTTACGCATTCTGCCTTTCGTGGCACGGTTTTTGATATCTAGTAAGAAGAAAAATATTTAAACAGTTCATTTGTTTGTTCTGCAGTTTATCGTACTCTTTTTTTTAGCTTTCTTTGCTATTGGTTTGGTCTCATCTTCAAGTAGTTTACGTTTACCAGTTACTTCAGAAATATATAATTTCGGCAGGAATCATTTCTACATCTCCAGATTTTCCTTCTTCCTAATTTCTTTCTAACAATACAACTGAAGAGAAAAACAAAACAAATCATATCGATATGAATGGTCAATTGTTTCAAATGTCAAAATTATTTAAAATTTTAGACGCAATTCAAAGTCCCATCAAAACAATTCTAGTTTTATTGTATACGAATATTTTGTAGATTCCAGATGTAATGAGTTTGATAATTAAGAACACAACACACCCCATCTTCATTGAGGTAATTTCCAAAATAACAGAATAACTGAAAGATTATACATGGTTTCCTTGCCAGTCTTCTGTCCTGCATCACTGACAAGGGTTAAAAGAGAATTCCATAGCAGATACGCCGAAATCGAACCGTCCTCTTTTGTATGACAATTTAGGGTACTAAAGAGGAAATCCTTGTTGTAATTAGCTTATTTACGAGTTAATTAAGGACGTGTAATACTACTACCTCTACTTCCTTTTTATATAACATACATATACCAATTTTCAATCAAATCGGTTAAAAACTTCATTCTATCTTCTTAAGAAGCAAGTTTTAAAGGCAAAAATTAATATTAACAGGCTCTATTAAATAGAATCAGTATCATACCAAGTTTCAATAAATCAGATAATAATATTGTGGCTTCTCAGTGCACAGAGCCCAGGTTTATTGTCCCAAAAGTCCCCTTTTCCATGTCAGAATTAAGATCTGTTATCTTGTATGCATGCAATTGTGGACAGAAGACAGTGGCCATGAAAGCAAACTTCCACACAATAAGACGGAATCAAAATGAAATAGAGTTAACAACTCAACTTTTTACACAAATGAAACTATTTGGAGAGAGCCAATGTCATGCAGGTGAAGAACTACAGAATTTGTCTACTTAAAGAATTCAAAATATCAAATGATTCTCAAAATGCAAAGCTTCAGGACCATCATTTATTTTCAATATGAATGACTATTCACTTTTCTTCCTTAGAAACTTTCATTATTCATGACCTACAGAGTAATGTAGCATCACAATTTCAGATAAAACAATACTTGTGCATTTGAGACTAAAAGTATCAAACCTCTGGGAGATAACAACGAAATTTTCTTCTCACCTGTTGCCCATTTGACATCTTCTTGAAAACAATTCAAAGTGGAAACCATCCCTTTCTATGAAGCTTTTCTGAAAAATAAATTACAGTTGATACAGTCTCTAGATATAAGCTTACTGGCAATAATCCATTCGGTTTTCTCAAAACAAACCTTAAATTTCTGCATGAGTATTCAAATATTAAATTGGCTTAGAATAATTAACAGGAAAAATTTGAATTGTATTATTTGACTACTAGTGTGAGCACTAGCAGTCACAAACCCAAAAATCTCAGAAAATATTTTCAACGTTTTCAATGAACCTAGAAAAATTCAGTTTCATTTAGGTGATGTCATTGAATTTTTAGAAGAAACACTATTTTTAAGTTTCTGAGGCAAGCCATGTGCACAAGGGTGAAACAATATCTCGCTATTCGTTTCAATACAATACAAAAGTCACACACAGTACACAATTTTCTTTCATAAGATCAATGAATGACTTATTAACAAAACAAGGTTTTAAACACTATCAGAACTTTCAACATCTAATATCTTATCACTTACAATACTGCCTTTTGGCTTTGTGCAATAAAGCAGATGTCAAATGTTGAATCAAAGTTCAAATTACTGTATTGTTTCACCCCCAGTGTGTGTAAACAATCAAAATAATTGAAACTTGATGACTTATATAGAAAACACATATACAGAAAATGCATGATTATACGGGTATGATGGAAGGGAATGTGCAAATTTTGGGCAATTCCAGTAAATCTGAAGGCTATTAACATCAAGGCCAAAATCAAATTTGCTGAACATTCCCCTTTAAGTCATATTACTATAGTAGGATAAGCTTAAGTTACACTCTTTAATAATTTTTTTATAAGTTAACAAAGAAATAGAAGGATTATTTAATTCTGTAAGCTATATTACTTACTCTGCATCATCACTTTTCACATATATACATGTATATATACTCTTGCAGCTATCATCCCATGATGTAAAACTTTGGCCAACCAAAACACTGGAGTGTTTTTTTAATTTTGCCCAAACAAAATTTTTTAAGAGAATTAAATCAAATCAGTCTGAAAAAAAAAACAATAAATGACAATATAACTTTTGTACACAAGCACTGAGGAGAAGGGGGCAAGGGCCACTGTCAACATTTCCAAATGAAACTTTTTGCACTAATTTGCTAACCTTGGGGTCAAATGTGCGATCGCAGCTGAGGTTGAGATAATGACGTAATCCTCTTGTCATTCGGATGGGACAATAAACCAAGGCCATCGTCAGTTGGAAATTGATAAGAGTAGACAAATGATGCTGTACTGGCAAAATTTTTGTACACTGTGCATGGTCTTGTTCATCTCCAGTTTATCTTTCATTGGAATGAAAATACCAATAGGTTAATCACCATAGGCCTAAATTGAAATACCGGTAGCCTATTTAATATATGAGTTTTTCAGTAGTAGGTATATAGGTAAAATCGGTAAGCAGCTTCGACCATTCACCATAGACCATGACCATGTGCGACTTTTAATTTTATAAGCCAGTAAGCCACGTTCTAAAATTTGTTGGCCTCAGCAAAATATTAATTAGTCCTCTATTTTTTATCCAATTTTTATGATTTTGGTGACTATCCAAATCTTGTAGCTTTATCTAAAACTTGTAGGCAGAGAATTTTGAATTTCGAATTAGAATTAATTTGATTATGGTTTGACATTTTTGTTAATCAAAAGGCCATACCAATAACCTTTAATAACCTTCGAATTTTAAATGTATAATTTCTTAGACCTTGGCTATCATAGGTGTATTGTTATTTCTTTTGTAAAACTTTTGCAAATAAGGTTTAGAGGTATATCCTAATGCTAGGTTGGCATACACTGGTGCAAACTTAATTCCCATTTCTTGAACTATAAAAATGGATGAGGAAAAGCGTTATTAATGTCATCTGGGTACATATAAAATCAATATTTTATACTTTCCTGTCCAAGTAGTTATTGATATTCTACGTAACATGGAACACTAATATTGAATTAACTGAACGTTTGTGATGGATGCAAGTTTGTTCTCAAGCTATTGGTCACTTTGCAATAACGTTTCACCACACCACCACAGATCATGAGATTGAACTGATTTACAGTCTATCTTTCTAAAAAATAATACTACTAAATACTAAGTTATTGGGTATTGGACTACTGCATTCTAGCAGGTTCTTGATGACATGGCATTCTCAAAAATGAAATTACGTCTTGCATTTTTAAAGGCAAGTCCTGTGGAATTGGGATATTTCAATTTCTCTCAAGATGCACAATATGAACAGAAAACCGAGGTGATGACGAGTTAAGAAATGTTTTCATTATTTTGGCACTTTATTCATATAATTCTTTCATATAAAAATAATGTTCTTCTGGTTCAGACAACTTTTCCGGTTCAGTCACAGCCACAGCCACACCTTCCGGTTCAGTCACAGCCACAGCCACACCTTCCGGTTCAGCCACAGCCACACCTTCCGGTTCAGCCACAGCCCCACCCTCCAATTCAGCCACAGCCATACCTTCCTGTTCACCCACATCGTCTGTTTCCAATCTTAAAATAGAGTAAAGTTATGCATTCGGGATTTCATATTCATAGCAAATATTCATAAAACAATTAGTTTTTTGTGGAAGTAAGGATTGATTTTTCAAGATAATTTGGAAACTGGAGTTAATTAACTTTTAAGAGTTATTGATTTATGTGAATTACTTACATTTCCTCTATCTTATTTCCTAGTGCCGAATTTTTTACTGCAGAGTTAAATAACATGTTGTTTTCGGCGTAATTATTAAACTGATGTAAACAGACATATGAAATATCAAATTCCATGTCTTCTTCGTCTATTAGGTAACATGCGGGTCTGAAAAATAAGTTGCAGTGAATGACTAAGTTTTACTAAGATATTAACGTCTGATATTGTCTAACTAGGAGTGAATTTCAATTTTTAAAATAACAAAATTTCAATTAAGATCTCGGGTTCTCTTTTTAATAGAACATTTATTACTCACTTTTCCCATATGATACCTTTTATAACCATCTGTCGCCATTTGGCTTCTTCAATGACCTAAAAGTTAAAAAATTGGATAGATAAAGATAAAAATTGATGTTTTGGTAAAAGTACAATTCTGGTTCACTCAATTTGATAGATATATTTCATATTTTATGCAATAAATATTTTATATAATAATTCATTTAAATTCTTTGTCATTATTCTTTATTTGGAAATATTGCCAACATGCAGCCTAGTGAAAAAAGGTTTATTTGTTAGCCAAATAGTTAAATCATTATGGGAGGCGGGGGTTTAGTACGTTACGAAATAATAAGAATCAGGGTATGAGAATTGACTTACCTCAAATTTGGTCAAAGGTGTAGAGTTTAAGTCATTTCTGCCCCTGAATTCGCCAACCATAAGATTTGTTAATCTGCATTTTACACCTTGGTTTAGTTTTCTGCGTGTTTGGTCGTTCCACAATTTAACTGTGATGTTAACGTTTTTCGTTTCATCAGCAGTGTCTGGTCTTTGGTGGGAAATCTTGGGAAGAATTTATATTTCTTATCCCCTGTGTCAACCGTTTCTTTAATCTTAAAAAGGAAGGTAATTGGATAGATTTTTACTACATCTATATTCATAATAAGGTAATCTCCCCGTGACAATTATTAAAATTTTTCTTCCCATCGGTATATTGTAATGAAGGTTTGGTTATATTACATATACAATAGATAGAAAGTGAGTTTTTCAGACATAATCAACTTTATTTGATTGAAAGTTGTTCGTAGAAACAATTTTAGATTAGTAAAAGCTCAAGAATGTGCTTTGTGCGAAATATATCTACATCATGTAAATATCCCTCGACGGATATTCTCCGTTTTGGTTTAGCACAAATGGTATCAGCTATGGTAAGTATCGGGGGGGATTCATAAAGTCCGCCAGTTTAGTTTGATCTACTGGCATTTCTGGGCTCTGAAAAATCTAAAAAAAAAAATTCAAATTTTAAAGCAATGGGGATGAAATTAGGTTTCAGTTACTTATTCTTCAAATATTTAAACAATTGCAACCAGTTTTCTCATTGAAAATAAAACCCAATAAAAATTTGATGAATCTTACTGTTGAATTATCTGTGATTCTTAACGAGTCTCCATGTTGTGAGACTTTTGTTAATGTGTAGAATAAATTTGGTATAAATTTTTCACTTTTTTCGTGCGATATTATTAGCATGTAAACTCCAGATGCTGTAGCAATGTGTGTTATTGATGTTTTAGGTAATTTCTCAGGGGTGTACAGGATTTTCTTTTTAATCGTTGTCATCCGAAGTTTAAAAAAAAGTAAATCAGTTAAGGCATTGCATATTTTAAATACGTATTTCTTTTTAACAAAATAATTAATTCGCTTAAAATAATTCTTTTTAAAGAAATGTTTAATTGCTTAAGGGCTTAGAGGGATTATTAATTAATTAAACAATATAATTTCGGCTAACATGAATTCGTAACTGTTGACTTAGTCTTACCTTGTTGACTGTAGAGTAAGATATGATTATTGAGATCGAGTGGATTTTTATAGTATCTGTGTTGTATCATAGCATGATTTTCTTGTAATTTTGTCTTGGAGAATGAAGTCCGAATCATTCGGGACTCGTTTGGGTGATCCACTTTTATAATTTAATCTCAATTTCTTAAAAGTATTTTTTATATATTTCAATCAAATTTGTAAAAAAAAATAGCCAATTTCAAAAGAAAATCATTAAATAATCGATAAGAAGAAGCTGCGTCTATGATAAATAGCAAAACTAAAAAAATATGCTACACAAGAGTAAACCTATTGCTGAAATGTATTCAGTTATTGTTGAAATGCTACAACAAAAATTAATCCGAAAAAACAATTTTATTTATGTTACATGGAAAAATGTAGTTACCTCCCTTTGCAACAGCTCCTTTGCATTATACTGTCGTTATGCTATATATACATTTGTTACTGTGATATGTGAATATATACTGTTATTGTTGTTACATATTGCTCATTATTATGTTTAATCAAAACGTTTAAAACTAACTTTCTTGTGAATTCATACCGCAATGTCCCAAACATCACAGAATATTACATTCTGTTCATAAAGAAAAGTGAAAATAGAATTAGTTTCAATTTTGGATTAAATTTTGGCTATAGTTTAAATTTTTTAGCTTTATATTTTTAACATTATCGGGTATTATTTTGTAAATTAAGAATATTTAATTTTCGGTCTATATTAGTCATTTATTTATTCAATTTCAAGGGAGAGTTGTGAACATTTCTACGGATTAGATAAGCTAACAAGTTCGAAGATCTGAGACTAAAATTGTTAGGTCGAACGAATAATGAATATATCCGTTTAGACCATACCTCCTTTGATCTTAGTCGTGGTATAAACAACCAAAATGTTGATTAGACCACGGTGACGGGACTACTTTTTTTTTCATATATTAGACAAAACCAACACAAAACATTAATTTTTTATTATAAATTAAAATAAAGAGTAATGCTATTGGCATAATCCCACTAAATCATACGCGTATGTGAGGCGATTTGACATAACCCACACCGACCTGAAAGTAGTCACTTCAATACAAAATACTCGCATCAACCACTGTAGAAAATGTCGCGAGAAGACACCAAAATATCTGGTAGAAAACGATGTTGAAAATATTTTTTAAAATGCTTTTAAATTCATTTTCATCAATAAAAATTAATGAAATTGCTCTTAAATAACTTCTCATGGATATACATAACACAATTATTTGTAAATATGCCGTTTCTAAGAATTTTTATACCCCTGCATTTAAAACATACGTGTATGTTTTACTGGTACTATACTATAGGCGACGGATAATAAACAACAATGTTATAATGCGACTGGGGGTAAAAAAGACAAAAAGAGGGCTAGGAAGATTTTTTGGGGGAACGATCTAAAAAAAATGCAGTTAAAGAGTTTTTTGAGTCGAAATACAGGCTTTGAATTTTTCAGACCGCCGCATTTAAAACATACGCGCATGTTTGTTTTTGACAACTTGTTTACATGAATTTTCCTTTATTTCGTGAATTTATCCTGACCTCCGTATTTTAAACATACATGCATGGTTTGCTGTTTCTGACAATTGTTTATATGAAATTTCCTTGATTTTTAAATTTTTTCTGACCCCCGCATTTAAAACATACGTGCATGGTTTAACGGGACTATATATAGAGAGCGAGCGACTAAATAAAGCAATATTATGCTGCGACTGGGGGAAGGAGAACCCCGGGGAAGGGTCTTCCTTGGGGTAAATGAGAGCGAAAAAAGGGGTGAAGAAGTTTTTGGGGGAAACAATTTTAAAAATTTGCCGTTTTTGACAAAATTATATGATTATATTTTGATTTTTTTCTGACCCCCGCATTTAAAACATACGTGCATGGTTTACCGGGACTATATATAGAGAGCGGGCGACTAAATATTTAAAACCCTTTCCCTCGATAAATCCCTTGGGGCAAGACCCTCGGGATGCGGGTTTTAAATATTATAAAAACTTTCGGCCGTGTTGTATCCTATACCTATTTATTGTATGGTCGACAAAAGATATGTTTGTGCAACAAATTGAACGAAATGTTATATTGTGGTCATCAGTTTATTTTTTAAAAGTTACGTTGTCAAACGACTTCTTGCAATAGACCTACTTTAATTTTGTGTTCCATGTAACAAAGTGTTGTTTGAGGAGTCAGAGCTTAAAGAAACAGATCTCGATTTAAGGAGCATTTGCGGTGACCAATGTAATTGCTGGCATCATTTCAAATGTCAAAATGTCACTACTCCTGTTGATAACGAAAGCAATTGGCTGACCAGGGTTGGTGATTTTTTTGATTTTTTAAAAAAAATTAAAAAAATCGGATTTATTTTATTTAAATCAGATTTTTTAGATTTTTTTTTAAAACATAGACTTATAAATAACCCAAATGCCCCTTAAGTAGCCTTAATAGGCAGAACATTATCTGCAAATCATTAGCATGCACTAGGTTTTAGTAGAAAATTATCTGTGAATTCCCATAAAGTTAAAAATGAAAGATCCCTTTTGGATAATCCAGTTAATACCGGGAAAACTCAAGTTTTGGAAATTCTTAAACACTATAAGATGAACATTTTACACATATGAGTCATGAAGATGGTGTTCTCTGCTGTGTCCGCATCTTCTGGAGTAGAAAGAGTGTTCAGCACATATGGTTTGGTTCAGTCCAAGTTCAGAAACCGTCTTGGAACAGAAAGAGCTGCAAAACTGATGTTTGTATTCAAATCTATGAATATGAAACAATAACTTAGTAGATGGTTTTTACGAACAAAAACATGGTCTTGTTTTGTATTTGTTAACTGGCTGACTGTGAATGCAAAATTTAGAGAAAATTTTGTTCTTTTTAACTTTTTTTATGCTGATAACATATGTAGCTGGTTGTATTTAAATGTTTTTGTTTACAGTAGATATGAATATTTGTTGATTGTTTGTTGTTACAAAGAGAGAGAGAAAAAATCTTTGTCAATGTTTCCATGGGTTCCAAAAAAAAGTGATTTAAATAAATGATTTTTTTAAAAAAAATCTACGTGATTTACAACCCTGATTGACTCTGTACATCTTGCCTCTAAGATCTCACCTCTTCAGTACAACCTGTCACTGATTTACTTGATCAGTCAAAACTGGGACTCTAAACCAAATATTAACGATCCTAATTTCAAAAATGAAACCCGATATCCCACTTTTTTTTTTAAATCTTATAGCATATCAAGTCAGTATAACAGCTATTTTACAGCTCTTTTTATTATACAATTACGGAACTCCTAAGTAAAGGAACTGATATTCATTTCTTGTTTGATTCAAATAGGCCTAATATTATAAAATTAATTTATGGTTATAATGTTGCATTTAGCAATGATTCATTGATTTTCTTAGCTGACGTTAAGTTATCATTGTAACCTAGAAATTACAGTAATATCCAGGCCACACCGCGACGAGGTGCCAACTGTCATTGCCCATGAATTAAGTAAAAATTTAAAATACAGAAGGTACGCAAGTAGTACCAAAAAGGAAAAAGAGAATACAAAAAAAAAAAAAGGAAAAAAAAAGTAATAAGCAAAATGATCTACACTGGGTTTTAAAACAAATAACTACACAGCCATAAACTGAATGGCAATTATGAGTCAATACACATGGATGGATTGTGGATGAGATATATGTATATAGAAAAATAAAAAATAATGAAAACTAAGCTCGAAAGATCCAAACCGTAAAACAAATCTCGAAACTCATGTAAACACATTGGCAAAGCATTGGTAGCAGCTAATGAAATTTTCATTTAAGGAAGTAAATCGATAAATGAGTGAATATTTCATAATGAAAAGTGGTATCGGGTGTCTAAAAGAGTTAGCTTAGAAACATTTCAAAGTTCTTGAAGAGGTGGTAATATATTAACCAATGCACAGCATGTAACAATCTGGCAATTCCAAAAGGGACAATTCAGATTTTAATATTCTAAACCATTTTATTCGAGCAATTGCTATAGTATTTGTTTGTCTAACATACTTCTCAACCATTTGATTACCTTAAGCATCACTGGGAGGAATTGCCAAAAAACACCTTTTGGTAATCAGATCAGTTTTAATTTTGAACCCCCTGTCAGCCATGACGGTGTCATATGGTTCTAAAATGTCCATAACTACTGAAGTTCTGGCTATATATCGGGTGTCCCAAAAAAACGTCCACAACTCTGACGAAAAGTATCTCAGCTGCTAATGAGCCGATCTCATTCAAAATTCTTACAAATTTACTTCAACATGTCCATGGTAAACCCTGAAATTATGAAAGTCATCGAACAAAATTTGTACGAGTACTGCCTCGAACAAAATAGCATGTCAAAAAATTCAATATCAGATGTGACAAATTTGAACGAGATCGATTCTCCAACAACTGAGATACTTACCATCAAACTTGGGGACGTTTTTATTGGGAGACCCGATATATCTGAAGTTCGACCACCATAACAAGGTGCGACCCAAGATATAGCACCATTTGGGGTGATGGCAACAAGAAACTTAAACGTATGGCGATGCTTATAATCACTCCACAAATAAGCCATAGCTTCTAAAGATGACGGGGTCTCCAAAAATACCTCGGTACAATCAATTATGACACGTATAGGACACCTGAAAGCATCGGGTAACGTTGAATATGACCTTTTGACGGTCAAATAATTAGACAACTCAGTTCTTTTGACATTAGTTTTATCCAGGTTATCCAAATCTGAGAGATACGCGTAGCTAAAGTACAAAAACGAAAAGCAAGATCCTTCACAAGAAGACATAAACGGAGCCTCATGCATGTCATCAAAAATTCCTGTTCAAGTGATAATTTCCATTTCTGCAGATTCAAAGGCCCTTGCAAAAGATCTAAATGGTTTAAGTCTGCTGACAAAAATATGGGGAGCATCTTGCGACCTAACCATGTTAAGATGATCCTTAATAAGTCCAGCAGCATCTTGTCTATCATCAGTTTCAAGTCTGAAGAAAAAATAAACATACGCGAAATAGTTTCATTTGGAGAATAATAAAATGCATCAGTGCATCTTCTGTAATTTAGAAAAGGAAATAAGAATTTAAAAAATAGCGATGCCCCATCGTAATACGCCCACTTTTGTAATGGCAGCCAGGTCGTCCGGGAGGTCGACAAGAACTATCAGTAAATGAAACATCTGTCGAAAACCGTGCCATCAAGAATGTTTACAAAATTAAACGATTTTTGAGTGTTTACAACTACAAGTTAACAAGGGCAATAACCCATGAAATATTTTTCAATTCTTCTAATTTTCAATAGGGTTCATCCTTGGGTGATTATAAACACTCAAACCAAGTTTCATCAAAATCCATCAAGAAACCAGCTCTCTATTGTGTTCACAAAGTATTTTCAAAAACAAGGGCAATAACCCATCAAATATTTTTTGATTTGTCAGATTTTCATTAGGCTTCATCCTTGGACGATTATAAACACACACAATAATTTTTATCCAATTCCATCGAGAAACCAGCTCTCTATTGTGTTCACAACTTTGAGAGTGTTACGGGCTATAAAATTAACACATTTTAAAGAACAAGGGCAATAACTCATAAAATATTTGTCGATGTTTCTGATTTTCAATAGGGTTAATCCCAAGGTCATGACAAACACTCACACCAAGTTTCATCAAAATCCATCAAGAAACCAGCTCTCTATCGTGTTCACAAAGTATTTTCAAAAACAAGGGCAATAACCCATCAAATATTTTTCGATTTTTCTGATTTTCAATAGGCTTCTTCCTTGGATGATTATTAACACTCACAGAAAGTTTTATCAAAATCCATTAAGAAACCAGCTCTCTATTGTGTTCACAACTTTGAGAGTGTTACAGGCTATAAAATTAACACGTTTTAAAGAACAAGGGCAATTACTCATAAAATATTTATCGATGTTTCTGATTTTCAATAGGGTTAATTCTAAGTTCATGACAAACACTCACACCAAGTTTCATCAAAATCCATCAAGAAACCAGCTCTCTATCGTGTTCACAAAGTATTTTCAAAAACAAGGGCAATAACCCATTAAATATTTTTCGATTTTTCTGATTTTCAATAGGCTTCTTCCTTGGATGATTATAAACACTCACAATAATTTTTATCAAATTCCATCGAGAAACCAGCTCTCTATTGTGTTCACAACTTTGAGAGTGTTATGGGCTATAAAACTAACACGTTTTAAGGAACAAGGGCAATAACTCATAAAATATTTATCGATGTTTCTGATTTTCAATAGGGTTAGTCCCAAGGTCATGACAAACACTCACACCAAGTTTCATCAAAATCCATCATGAAACCAGCTCTCTATCGTGTTCACAAAGTATTTTCAAAAACAAGGGCAATAACCCATCAAATATTTTTCGATTTTTCTGATTTTCAATAGGCTTCTTCCTTGGATAATTATAAACACTCACAGCAAGTTTTATCAAAATCCATTAAGAAACCAGCTCTCTATTGTGTTCACAACTTTGAGAGTGTTACGGGCTATAAAATTAACACGTTTTAAGGAACAAGGGCAATAACTCATAAAAATAGTTATCGATGTTTCTGATTTTCAATAGGGTTAATCCCAAGGTCATGACAAACACTCACACCAAGTTTCATCAAAATCCATCAAGAAACCAGCTCTCTATCGTGTTCACAAAGTATTTCCAAAAACAAGGGCAATAACCCATCAAATATTTTTCGATTTTTCTGATTTTCAATAGGCTTCTTCCTTGGATGATTATAAACACTCACAGCAAGTTTTATCAAAAACCATCAAGAAACCAGCTCTCTATCGTGTTCACAACAATTGTGGACAGACAGACAGACAGACAGGGGCGACTACAATATACGCCCACATTTATGTGTGGGCGTATAAAAAGAGGCACAAAATAAAGACATTTTAAAGGTGATTTCATATGCTAACTAAGCTTAATTGACATGCGATCCAAACTCAAGATAAGTAACTGTAACGCGAACTGAACTGTGTCAGAATTTGGATCAGAAATGCGCCAATCGAGAATATGGTTCTTATTGCCTTACGACCCTTAAAGGGTGTGCTACCGACCTGATTATGGAACGCGACCCATAATCTGAAAGTCAGATGTAGACATAGTTTTCTGGATTTATCAGATTATTTAGGTAATCTGTTTTATAGTTATGCCACTAGGTTAGTCTAATTCTGTACAATAATCGCTTGATATGTCCATTTAATACACATGTACTTGTGTATATTGCTATATTGTATATCTTAAAAAAAATATCCAGTAGCCTGTGGTCATGTACTTGATCTCTAAATCATCAAACTTTGTACATTGATTTTTTTTTTGATTTTTTTTGTGTATCTATGTTTGTCCCCATGGGCTGGGTGTGAGACAGGACCGTTACCACTCGTGGTATAGGGCCTAATTCTGACCCATGTAAAATAAAGAGTTTATTATTATTACTATTATTATTATTAGTCTCCTGATGAATATTTACGCATTGGATAAATAGTGTAGCCTCTATTGTGTTCAAGAGCCTAGGAAAGGACTCGAGCTTTGTTTTAGCCACTTGCGTTTAAAAATTTATTATTATAAAAAACAATTATAAATTTTATATTATATGCATTGAATATTGTATTAAGATTTTGCAAATGCAAATTATAGGAAATTCGGAATAAGGTGGCCATTTCAGATTTAAAAAAAAAACTAAAAAGAAGATATAATTTGATTTTTAGTATGATAAGCGATCTATCTCGAAAGAGAGAGTTTTGAAATAGTTTATGTATCGTTGGTAATTACTCACCACTTCAGTAGGCATGTAAAGGCGAGCGTCAAAAGCATCCGGTATGTGTCCATTTGCCATTACATAAACAGCTCCAGCCCCACACAAGGCAAGCACCCTAGCACCATCCCAAACTCAATCCTTTTCCACAACAGGATTACAAATCCGAGTTCTATCTGCCTTAACGTAACGAAACCTGTAAAAACCATAACCACCAATGTTCAATTTAAGGGATACTACGTCTTAGAATGAACGAAAAAAAATAATTTTCAAATTTGGTCAATAGGAGTATAATATATTCATCAGGGGACAAACCTAAGTAATCTGATGAATCCAGAAAACTATGTTTAAATACAATAATTGATAAATGCCTTAATCCAATTTAATGCATTTATCAATAATAATCTGTAATTGTATGGAAAATTACATATTTTTATGGGTTTATTTGATTCTGTTTGTATACTTCGGACACTATTGATGAATATATACTCTTATTGACCAAGTTTGAGAGCTTAATTTTCTTGTTCATTCTAAGAGGTTGTATCGCTTTAAAGGGACAGTCTGAAATTTTTTTTAGGTCAAACTTTTTTCTTGCTCAAATTTGTGAAAACTATATACCAAAGTCTCTACCTTTATGTCCTATAATGTATCTGAAAGTTTTAACTTATAAAATCCAGCTGTTAATTTTTAAACGCTAAAGACATGCTAAAATATTTAAAAAATCTACGTAAGGTTTTTAAGTGTGTTATGTTTTTTGGACACTGATAGAAAACTACTGAACGGATTTGAGTATAATAAACGCCTATTGTAGGCTTGGGCCTATTACTGGGCTGGGCGTGCCCTGGCATTCTTGGTATTTAGTGGAGGCCCATCAGTGGTAATTCTTTCACAGGACATGTATGACTTTATAACCTGCGGCTATGCAAATAAACAGCCTTCCATTGATGATTTATAGGAACTCTGTAACCACTTGGGCATGGAGCAATGAACTTAGTTATACATATGAAGTATCTTGCGAATTAAAAAAGAAAACATTTTACTTTGCACAGACAATTTTTTCATTATTCATTATGGGCAATTGCAAACTAAATGTTTGGGACGTCTCAAATATATTTTATTGTATGTCAAAATCGAATATAAACACATTACACTTTTCGACATCATTATTTGGCGATAAAATATTACATCGTAATTTTCCTGATGCATGAAAATTCTTCCTGAACATAATTTTTTTTCTTTGTAATGGAATTTGTTTCTGGTATGATTTTTTTTTACTGAACGAAAAACGTCCTGACGTCCTGGTTCACCGCTGGTGGCACGAGGCTTGGCACGTTAGCGACCTTTGGATAACATTAGCTCTTTCTCTGAGTAAGATACTCGGCCTTCGGGAGGTTCTATGTCACCGAGTTGGAGCTGTTCGAGGTGTAATTGTAAGACCAATAGGCTACGTTGACGCATGGTTTGGCCGGAGGCTACGTTGACGCATGGTTTGGCCGGACGCACTAATTTTCTTGGAATTTTTAACAATTTTGCTATTGACTTGACCATACTTCACATAATAGACAAACAGAGGCCAATGCCTTGTAGACACTTGAAGTTTAAGTTGAAGAACAGTTAATGTGTTAGATTTGTCTTCAATTACATTGTCATTATTGATTTAAATTACATCTATTAAATTTTGCTGTAAAACATCTATTTTAAATGACTTACCTTGAGCACTTTCCTGAAATTTTTCTTTTGGTCCGCGGCATCCCAATACATGTTTACTAAACTGAAGCTGTGAAATCAAGGCTTCTTTATACAAATTGACATGCATACTTAACTGTTTGTGATGTATGTCTTCTCACAAGTCCAGAGACCACCAACGGTATTCAATTTGAAAGTTATACTTACCTTTTTTTGGTACTGATTTGTTTCAGTTGTTCTTTTCTTTTCTTTGTCTCAAAATTGATAGTTGTTGTTGAAAAAGAGAATGCTGCCTACCGACATGTCATCATCGTTCTGGTGCGGCTTTCCTGGCATTTTCCAACACATCCTCTCTTTGCTCAGATGTTAACTTTGCAAGCCAATCAGATGTCTTAATGTTAGACCACATAATAACGGATGCTAATGAACTTGTTGAGATGGGTGATTTTCTTCTCATTAAAAAATCTAATTGTGCAAAATCCCTTTCTGAACAAGTGTTAGTAAAAGGTACAGTCGAACCACTAATAGCATCTTGTTCAGAGGGGGAGAAATAATTACCCCTAGGAAGTTTGTCTTTAACATGCCTATCTAAAATAATTAACATACCACCTGAACACAAATCCAGAGCCATTTTTGTGTAAGTATCTAAAACAGGATCATCGTTAAAGAATACACTTTCATAAATGGAATTTTTATTTATACTTACCTCTTTGAACACTTGCTCTTACCTAAGAAGTGAAGATGAATCATTAGCCAACAGTTTAAGTTTTTCCTGTAAATTTACCAAAAAGTCATTAAGGGTGAGAATTATATTATCCGAAGATTCTACAATTCGCCATAATGGCGACAAATTTATTTAGTATTTCCAAAGCTCTGAATCCTGAAATATACGCCTCCTCCCTATTATCAAAATAAATACATTTTAACAAATCATTCGGATCTGCCCAATCATCTAAAAAGAAATAATACCAGAATTGTGGTGATAACAGCACCTGCAGCATAAAAATATGGTTAAAACGATGACCCCTGAATGAAATCAATCGGAAGGCCTCACCCTTTTCCTTTAAATAAGTCAAAAAATGTGAAGAAACTTTTCACAGCTATGTGATGTTAGTCGTGCAGCTCCACACTCAAAGACAAATGGTTTCGACTTTTTTTCAAAAATAGAGAGACACTTGTCAACTTCAGCTGCCATGTTTACAAAAACATGCATTTTACAAAACAACTAGCCATTCTACTCATTTCTGATCTGGGATTAACAGACAAGCCATCCCAGTTTTCAACAACATCTGGCAAAAGTATGCTTCTTAATTCTTCACATTGACGGTTGAAAACTGGATTGACTGATCTCTGATAAGCCATGGTAGAAACAATGCTTGTTACCAATTTTGACGTAGTATTTTCATCATTTTAACATTAAGAGAGATCTTCAATTTGCTATTTAAATGTTTCCATCAGGGTGGAAGCATCTGCAGCACCAATTTCAGCCAATCCACATGAAAGTGTTGTGATCTGGAGTAGTCACTTGAAATGGCGGTGAAATTTCGATGTTCCATCCTGATGGAGACAATTACCCTCATATAAATCTGTTTTCTTAAGTATAACTGAGCGACTCTTTTTGCTTCAAATAGTAGCCTAGATTTGACAACATTGCTCGGCAGACGAGACAAACTTTTTCTAGTTAAATTTTTCACAACCGTATTGATAACATCATTTACTTTTTTCTGACTCACCCCACATTTGGTACAAAATGTCATAATTGTTTCTCTTATTTCATTACAATATCTACCATTATAAAATGCATTAATGACTGGAGAATTAATCATATCTTGTAAGCTCTCAAATATTCCTCTATTCTGTTTTTTTTTTTTCTGTAATTTCTAATTTTAATATTTTTTTATTTTAATATCAATATCCTAAAGTAAAACAACTATTTATGCATTTTTTTTTTAGTCTGCAGACTTTTACTTGTAAGTTTCTTTTATCTTGCTTTAAATCTAAAATTGTGTCCTCTTTCTTGTCAATATCATTTTGATTTCGGGGAAGGGAGGGTTTAAATCTCACAAATGTACAGGCCTAGGATGGAACACATACTTTATTTAGAAATTGGGATCAAGGGTCTGCATTCTGGATTTCTAATCGATTTTCAGAAAAAAGGTGGGTAAAACATAAATTATCTAATAAGATTCCCCTAAAATGTCCGAAACATTTGGAAATGCCCCAAAAATGTGGAAAATTACAAAAATCGGACTTTTCGGATTATTTTTTGCTTAAACTTGAAAATTGCACAATCAATATCTTCATTTTGTACACTTGTCGTGTATGCAAATCCCTAACCGTTCAGCCGCCATTTTGAAAAAAGCAAACATCGAAAAAATACTACTTGTCCGTTATTTTTCATCTGATTTTTTCCAAACTTGTAATTTTGAAAAATATCTAAGCCCTCTAGAAACCTTTTTTTGGGAATTTGTCTTTGCACAACCTTCATTGAAAGTTTTTTTTGATGGGCCTTGAATATCAAGGCTGATAACTTTTAACATTTAACTTCTGCAACCTTTAATTTTCTGCCACACAATCGGCTTTGGCTACGCTTTCATTTGATACCAACATTTATTATTTTGGTCAAATACTTTTGATTGTTGAACAATTTAAATTTTCCACAAATTATTCAATTTGAAGATAAGCTATATTAATATTAATAATTTTAAACTTTATTTAACCCAACATTTTTTTTTTTTAAAATATGATATACTCTAATACCCCTTTCGCACTGCACAACTGAATTATTGAATTCGGTTATAACAGAATAGAAAAATCCGATTCAATTCGATTCGATTCGGTTCGGTTTGCTTTAGCACTGCAATCCTATCTGGATCGCCGCTTTCGCACTGCCAAAAAACTTATCTAGATTTCAGTAACATGTCACAAGATGTGACAAAAAACATTATCATATTATGATTCTCACCCCGGGTATTCCTTGTTTAACAATGTAACATATGAATATATTATCAATATCAGTTCCGGTTTCATCTTCCGATGGATATGCATTATTTCCCCTAAACAATTCGTGTACGTTATTCATCCTTTTCTTGTGCTTTTCAAGTATTTCCATTATATCGTCCCCACGAAGAGGAGACGCCATTTTGATGATCACGTGATAGTCTTATCCGGATAACTTCTTGTTTGCTTTCGCACTGCAACTTATCTGGATCGGATCCGGACGAAATCCACCTCTGGAGGTGAATTTTTCTATCTGGATAACTGCTGGTTATAACCGAATAAGTTTATTTGCCAGTGCGAAAGCAACTGGAAGTTATTCGGATAGAACTGGATCCGATCCAGATAACTTTTGCAGTGCGAAAGGGGTATAATTAGGCAAGATTATTTCAGTAAGTCACTTGCTTGTCATAAACTTGAAGGTAATAAATTTTGGGTTGAAAAAATAAGAACTGTCATTATAGTTCCTGAATCAATCAGGCTGACTGGGCGTGTTCACTGAAGATCTTCAGGGTTGTTTGTTCTTTGAAGGACATTAATTAGTTATAGGTGTTTAATTGAAATGAGATAGATCTCATAGAAAGCACGGTTAAATATGACTTCGTAGCCAGTCTAGACCCAATCTTGAGATTGTTAAAAATAGCCGTAGGTATTCTGGTGCTGTTCTATGGAATTCTCTTCCAGACAATATAAACAGTGTCACAAATGCATCCAGCTTCAAGAATCTCATAGCTATACATGTACGAGATAATTAGGTTTCTTTATTTTTTTTTTTTGTTGTTTTTTTTTTTCAGATACTTAAAACTATTTTACATAAAAAAATAATACAAATTTGTGCTCTCTTTTTTAGTTCCAGGTTTTGTTGAAATTAACCAGTAATATACTCCTCCTATTTCAGATGTTTCATGAATGTGAAATTATGAAAACTGAGTTCCAAATAAATTGATATTTTTTACTATTTGAAATGTTATTTGCCTAATACAGTAATTACAATCTTTACAATAATTACAAAGTTTCTTTCCCATGCATAGCAATCTATTCATTATGTTTTTATAAATTCTAAAATCATACTGTCAGAGGATGAGTTAACATTCTTAAGCTGGTCTTGAGTCTGGATAAATCCTACCTCCCCCTCCATAGACAAATATGGTCACGAAATGGAGAGGGGTTGGGTAGCCCGCTCGCAGAACTTACACTGACTTTTCGGCCATCCAAATTCTACTTTTTGTTTGTATTTAAAATGTCCATCCCATACACATGTACTTGTGTATTTTGTTCAAATTTGTAACCTTACAGTATCAATTATGTATTTAGTTTGTATATTATCATTATGCTCTGATTCCTTCACGACAATTTTTTTTTTCTTCCTTAACAAAAGATCTATCATTATGTATATAGTGTGTGCATTTGCTTTGAATACTTTAATATTTGTTTTTTTTTTTCTTTTTATTTTTTTTTTTCATGTCATCCATGTAATGGTTTTATTGTATTTTGTGTTTGTACTGTCCATAAGGGGCAGAATGGAAGACAGGCCTATCGGTGTGTACTCAGGATCTTATCTTGATGCTCATCGGTAATGTATGGCCTAATTGTCTACCCTTTTGTAATAAAGATATTATTATTATTATTATCCAGAAACTCTCATTTTGCAATCGCTTGGTTTTTTGGTTTGATTGATGTGGAGACATATACTTTTTCTATACGTGTGACGTTCATAATTAGTTCTGCTAAAATATATGTGTCTTATTGGGTACATTTTGACGAAAAGTCTACCCCGTAGTCTCGATTAGCCTGGGCGGATTTAAAAGTAAACAACGGACAAAATTTGAGGAAGGCAATGATTTTGTCTGAACAAGGTTTTTTACCGCATCTTATTAATACATGTTGTCAAAATAATAATCATCAGCGAGAAAGAACAGTAAAAAACTTTTGACCACGACGTCCCACCCGAGTTTCCATAGACTTTCGAAGTGAGTAGCATCAATTATTGAGAAAGAAATCGTTTTTCTTTCAGAAGGAATTCTTATCAAATTATTGGAAAATAGTGATCATTTGTAGACTTTATTAACATTAATTTCGAGAAAGTTCCACGTTCGAAGATTTGAGAAGGGCCGTTTGTTAAACTTACACCGAGCCGTATCCTAAAACACTTAACAGCACCGTAAAACTACACATGGATCATCATAATTCTATAATTCAGTCGCTAATTTGTATGGATTTGACGACTCAAAGGAATTAATCACTTTCAATGTCCACCTAGAAGAGAGTACAAATAAGCATGCGATCGGTATGCTACATACCAAGTACAGCCACCATGTCAGACCAGTCTTCATAAATCATCGTCCCACGCCAGATCAAGATCTTCAAAAACTAAAGCACAGATGTCAGTCGAATCAAAATTGAGAGCCGCTAGAGAAGAATTTAGAATGTTGAAGAGATAAGAAAACTTGAGTTTGCCCGAAAAGTTCAGCAGGCAGAAAACGAAGCAAAATTAGATCTATTGAAGAGTAGAAAAAAAAAACTAGCTGAAGCGATGGCCAGTGTCTACGACGATAAATCTGATCTGATCACCATAGATGAGGATTTCGAATCGGGGCTAGATCCACCCTTAGATCCTATTCAGACCACTCAAAACTGGATCAACATACAGGTAACGCCAAGATTACATGGTCAGCCTAAGATGTCAGGAAATCTAACAAGACATGTCAGTTCAATTCTTCATTAGTTGAAAAATCTCCAATTAAAACAGAGACGATTCTACTAAGATTTGAGAACGCATCAGCAACTGATCACCAAGCAACAACAGATCTTGTTCTGGCAAACCTAAGAGAAATTTAATGTTCGTCAACTACCCTTCGACTTTGAGTTATAACAACAAGAAATCAACAAGAAAATTGGTAGCATCACAAGCCAAGCAATGTCTACCAAAATGCAAGCCCGAAGAGTTTGCGGGTAATTCTGCAATATTCCTTCCTTGGAAGATTTCCTTCAAGAATCTAATCACAGAAGCCGATGTATCACCTGATCAAGAGCTTATTTTTTTTTATCTTGTAGACCTGATCAAGAGCTAATCTTCAGAAATACACCAGCGGTAAGCCGAAGGATTTAGTAAACTCCCTGCTAGCAATACTCATCTGGTCCAGATCTGACATGATCATGAAGTCAGATCTGTATCAGGTCTGGACAGCAAGATCAGAAATCGGCCGGGCGTGCTCATCCGAATTGGTCTTAGCCAGATCTGGTTGAAATATGGCAGCTAGATCTGTATCAGGTTTGGACCATCAGATCAGAAATCGGCCGGGCGTGCTCATCCGAGTTGGGCTGGCACCCAGATTTGGTAGCACCGGTAGATCATAATAAGCCTTGGGTCCAGTCTTAACCCCGACCTGGCATAGATATGAAACTCATCTGTTCCAGTTATAACCCAAGCCTGGCATAGATCTGAATACGCATCGGGTCCAGTTATAACCCAGAACTGGCATAGATCTGAACAGGCACCGGGTCCAGTCCTAGCCCCGACCTGGCATAGATCTGAATACTCATATGGTCCAGTTCTAACCCAGGCCTGGCATAGATGTGAATACTCATCTGGTCCAGTTCTACCCAGGACTGGCATAGATCTGAATACTCAACTGGTCCAGTTCTAACCCAGGACTAGCATAGATCTGATTACTCATCTGGTCCAGTCCTAGCCCCGACCCGGCATAAACCTGAATACTCATCTGGTCCAGTTCTAACCCAGGGCTGGCATTGATCTGAATACGCATCGGGTCCTGTTATAACCCAGGACTAGCATAGATCTGATTACTCATCTGGTCCAGTCCTAACCCAGGCCTGGTATAGATCTGAATACGCATCGGATCCAGTTAAAACCTAGACCTGGCATAGATCTGAATACGCATCTGGTATAGTTATAACTCAGGCCTTGCATAGATCTGAATACTCATCTGATCCAGTTCTAACCCAGGCCTGGCATATATCCGAATACTCACCTGGCCCAGTTAAAACCCTGGCCTGGCATATATCTGAATACTCATCTGGTCCAGTTATAACCCAGAACTAGCATAGATCTGAACACTCATCTGGTCCAGTTATAACCCAGGACTAGCATAGATCTGAACACTCATCTGGTCCAGTTTTAATCCAGGTCTGGTATTGATCTGAATACGCATCGGGTCTAGTTTAACACAGGACTGGAAATCAGATCTGAATACTCATCTGGAATGAGATTAAGTCTGATCCAGGCCTGTAAACCAGATCTGAATTTGGCCGGGTCGCTCACACGAGTTGGCCATAGCCAGATCTGGCTCAAGACTGACACACAGATCTAGTTACACTTTTTCAGATATGAATTAGAACAGGGGAGCAGTAGGCCAAAACTACGATGAAAATACTAATTTTTTATATCTAATGAACTATCAAAACACATTTGACAACTTAAACAGAACAATGATATTACAAAATATCACGATAGATTGATCGATCCAGGCCCGTAGGAATCAATTTCAATTTGTTGGAGTTGCTGAGAAAATTTGTGATAACGATCAACTCAACTTAATAAAGTTATTTAAGTAGCAAATATGTACAGAAGGTCTTGTGTAAACAATAACATGATGCAAACGAAAAAGTCAAATGGTGTACGAATAATTCAATGATAATTAATGAAAACAACTCTAAATGTATGCTTATAACTACTAAACAACGAAGATCTCGTTTGAATATCGATCAGCTTAATATTTCTATTAATAATTCCATAATTGAAAATGTTTCAAAATTTAAACTTTTGGGTGTTGTATTCAACAAGAATATGGATCGGAAAGATCATATAAATAATATCAAAAAAGTTATTAGTAGTAAACTTTACCAACTTAGAAAAATAAAATGTTTCTCATCTCAATCCTACCCTTCTATCTTTTATTAAGTTCATAATCAACCAATATTGAAGTCCAATTCGGGATAAATTTGATTCCAAATCTGCTAATATTATTAACAGACTTTTTTTTAAAAATAGCATCAAAATTAATTGTAGGAATATGTACTAATAAATCTATCATGTTAAATCCTTACAAAGTTTAATTGATAAATATCTTCTCCCGAAACAAACTAAATTCTCTGCTATGCACATCATTGTAATTAAATTTTTGTACTTTCTTATTTTTCCCTTCTGTACTATTTTTGTAGTGTACTTATATGTACGAAATAAAGTAGGCCTATATTATTATTTATTTATAAGTTCTTCAAAACTTATTGTATGCCTTTATATAGTATTCATAAACAAAAGGCAAATGTTACCTGAAAGTAATACAAAGTATGCTTATTGTATCTCAGTATATTTTTAATCGAACTGAATTTTTTTTCGGAGGGTTAATCAAAAACAAGAAGTACTTATTGTTAATCAAGAAGTTTGACCTAATTTTGGTGTGTGTCTTAAATAGTGCTCAATATTTCTAGCTGAAACTTTAAGAATACATTGGAGATTTTTTTCTCTACAATTAGGCGTTTAGTTTACTCAAATCCGTTCAGTAGTTTTTTAACATTATTCAAAAAGCATAACGAACTTAAATAGTTCGGCATTTTTTTAGCGTTTGAAAATAAACGGCTGATTTTTTTTAGTTTAAACTTTCGGATACCCTAGAAGTCACATTTTTCACAAATTTGAGAAAACAAAATGTTTGACCTAGAAAAAAATTCAGCTGATATCGCAAACTAGGTAGTTGTGTTAGAAATTAATTCTCCTCTTCTTGGTTTGTTTCGGGTTCCGTTGCTGTTTGAGTTTCCAAAGCGCGTTTCTTGCGCCCCCCCCCCCCCCCCCGTCCTATCTTTGGCCCCATCAAACCAATTGGTTAGCGCAACTCTATACTCTTTGTTTTGCGCCTCGGGGTTACTTTTTCTGACAGCATCTGCAAAGCATGACAGGTCAACAATAAATCAGAGAACATTATCTGCCAACCATGTAAACTTTTCTGTATGCTTATCAAGCACGTAGCCAGTTTTAATTCGGTAAGGATGGTGTGGGGCATGGTTGGCTGCATTCTGGTGCTTATAGTATTTGCTTGGGGCAGTATGCAAATTTTTATTATTACATTAATTGTAAATAACGCTTGAGAACATTTCAAAAATAATGTTATTTACTATATTTTTCAACCCGGTTTCCCTCTGTCAGTGATCAGTGATACAGGGCGGAGGGTTGACGTTGAAGTCGTTCTGATGGGACAATAAATCGAGGCCCCGTGCGTTATTGGCTGTGCACGATCCCTCGACAGTTGGAAATCGAAAATAAGAGCAGGCTAATGCCGCTGTCCTGGCAAAATTTCCCTCATTGCATGGCGTTTGCCCCTCCTCAATTAGTCCATAAAGGTGCAGAAAAGCATTTCATTTTACTTTCATTCGGGTGTTCCACAACTGAACGTACCCAAGTTTGAAGGTAAGTTTCTCAGCTATCGGTGAAGTGATCTTTCATTTCGCCGGGAGTGGTATACGAGAACGCGGAGAACGGTGATACAAAATGGCGGCGAATATAAACAATGAATGATATTCGTGTGTACATTTTTGTCATTATTGCAGTGCGTTCTAGCGAACGCACTGCTTTGTTTTCATAATGACTGTTTTTTTTTTGTCTATTTCTGGTCACGCTATTTCGGTATGAAGGGAACATACCACACATTATCTCAGATAGTGATTCCATTAACATCGTTGGCGGTAAATTTGTTAATGGAATCACTATGGTTCTGAACAAATTATGTGAAATTATAATTGACAACAATATATTTAAATCTTACATTGCCAGTTTTAGAATGGAAAACACTATAAATAAGATCTTTTAAACGTGCTTTAAGTTTACTATGTGGAATTGTAGTGTAAAGAGTTGAAAAATCAAAGGTTTGTATAGATGAAACTCTTGAAAGTGATTGAGACTGTAAATTTTCTAACAATTCTTTTGAATTTTTCAAAATCCACATTTGATGGATTCCATTGCGGGAGTATATAGTGTTGCAGTATTTCTGAACACCCTCTTTAACTGCAGTTAATATTGAAGTAAGTAATTTGGAAAGTGGCTTGGTTGAACAATGAGAAGAACCTGCTATATATCGCTGTTTATAAGGATTTTTGTGTAGTTTGGGTATCCAATACAGTAAAGGGAGATCTGTATTAACATCCCTACAAGGAGTTCTGAAAGTGGCAAGTACAGACTTGTGATTGGATAATATTTCATCCTTAGTAAAGTTAGTGCGTTTATATGTAGGATTAGGTATTGATACCCCACAGGAAAGTTCGTTGATCAAACAGTCATAATAATATTTTTTACAAACAAAAACTATGTTATTAGACGCTTTGTCAGCGGGAACAATAATGTATTTGTTATGCAAGTCGTCAAGATTCTCAATTACTTGGACATCGTTGAAAATCGACTTAGGACTATTGTTGACTGACTTGTGAAGTAAATAAATTTTACGTTTAATTAGACGTCTGATAGATTTAATCCATTCAGAGAGGGTGTCAGCAGTTACCTCCTCTTTCTTCGCCCATAATCTTGCATATTCCTCAACAGCATCCATAATAATTTTGAAATTTTGTTTCCATGTAAATGGTTGTGGTTCCCTATATTTAGGGCCTTTAGAAAATACATTACGTAATTCTAAATTTTGGATAATATTTAAATTACCGGTTATTACATGTCCGGCTGGATGATAGAGGAAAGGAGAAGTAGAGCAAGAACAAGACAAATGGTTATTTAAAATATCCTGTGTATTGATATTACTTAATGCATTACGGGAATTAAATATTTTAGATGCAATAGATTTAGTATAAGTGTAGGAAATTCGAGGTGGATCATGTGAGATGAGCATCGATACCTTTATTAGCGAATTTCAATTTAAGAAAGGTGTTGTTGGTGTTGGTCGATGCCTCGTCGTCTGTCGTGGCAAGTCGACGGTTAGCAATGTCAAGTATAATGGATACAACTCTGTATTCCTTGGAGGCAAAATCAGTAAAATTTGTATTAAGACATCCGTTTTTAAGTATTTTTAGCTTGGACAAAGGAATGGAATATAATTTAGAGCGGATATGATGCGTTCCCAGCGGTTTTTCTATAATATCTGAGAGGTCGTCAATAGAAATCTGATATATTTTTGGTGGTGTGTATTTACGATGTCCATGACTACGTTTTCTTCTAGAAAACTTGGTATATAAGTTCATAACATTGATTGAACTACACGCCGGGCTAGATAAATTACCTACACTTGATACATTGTCATTACATCCATATGGAATAGCCGTGCCTAGGGTCCGAATCCAGTATTCTTCGCGGCATCTTCGATATGGAGTGCTCAAAGTGGGACTGTTGGTATGGTGGTAAATTTTCTCTATAATAAAAACTCTCATGGAAAGAATAGAGTGATCAGGTTGGTTGAAATGTTGGTAGAGAATTTGATCGTTACCATTATTGATGCAGTGGCGATGTCCAGTTATGCGTTTATGTAAAGGACCTTTAGTTTCGCCGACATAAACGAGCCCACACAAAGAACATTCAATACCATAAATAACATTAGAAGATTTACAATTCAAACTATCAAAACCATGCGTAAAATATGTTTTATTTGTAAGTGAACTTGTGAATTGAGTATCAGTGTTCAGAATAGGACAAGTTTTACAATTTATTGATGAACATTTAGAAATAAGGCAATGGCACGAACTAGAACTGTTAAATATATCTGTGAGTTGAACAGTGCATGGTTTGATAGCGTTGAATGTGTCTATTTTATCATCAGAGGTCAAATGTAGATTACAGGCACCTAAAGGAATAACATCTCCAGGAACAATATCCGTGGATATGTCAACAACATCCCCCGTGCCCTTGGGAGTGTCGTGGCAGTTTTTTACCCTGAAACTGCCGACCAGTCGTAAATTGTAATTATGAGTACTATCATTTGCATTATTTTAGTGAAAATAGAAACTCTAAAACAAACCAAACAAAGCTTACTCATCTGTAGGAAGAAACGATCATCGCGCGTTGATATAAATATGAAAAATAGTTCGTCCAAGGAAACAGATAAGGAATATGTCGAAGAAGATTATGTAGAAGAAGATAAAATATCTTTGTGGTATTTCTGGGTGTGTTTCATACTATCCTTCACGTTGACAGTTATCTGTTTCACCTATATACTTTTATAATGTTTTTCTGCATATTGTTGTAAACTGGAAAGCAAGTGGACCACGGCCATGTACGCCTAACGAAACAGTCAGGATAAAACTAAACTTTCTCAAACATACATTCTAAGTTTTAACAAAAATAGTTGAAAACGTAGATAGTAATAGCATATTCAAGACTTTGAGGCAACGGCAATAACTCTAACGTTCGAAAAAAGCTAAAATTCGAACATTATCTTTGTTTTCTGAATATGTATATACCTACCGAATTTCATTTGATTCCATAAAAAATCTAGTTTTTAGAGCGTTTACAAGCAATTGATGTTGATAGAAGCACTCACTGTATAGAGGTTAAAGGGCAATAACTCCTCAAAACTCATGAAAGAGGCCTAAATCTTGAAAAAAGCTTTAATTTTAATCAGGAGTAAACTAAACTTTCTCAAACCTTTCGATTTAGGTCCAATAACATCAATTTTAATAACTCTGCTTGTAACAATCGAAAATAGCTCAAATTCGAACTTGATGTTCGTTTTATGAATATATATACACAATATATCAAATTCCATTTGTTTCCGTCAAAAACTCTAGTTTTTAGAGCGTTTACAAGCAAATGTTGATGGACGGACCGACGGATTTTGGGCAAGGGCAATAACTCGGCTTCTAACGATCGAAAATAGCTCAAATTCGAACTTGACTTTCATTTTATGAATATATATACACATATCAAATTTCATTTGTTTCCGTCAACAACTCTAGATTTTAGAGCGTTTACAAGCAAATGTTGATGGACGGACCGACGGATTTAGGGCAAGGGCAATTACTCGGCTTCTAACGATCGAAAATAGCTCAACTTGATCTTCGTTTTATGAATATGTATACACATATCAAATTTCATTTGATTCCGTAAAAAATGACAGTTTTTAGAGCGTTTACGAGCAAATGTTTACGGACGGACGGACAGGGGCGACGACAATATAAAAAGGGATGAAGAACTACAAAGATAGCATGCCGGGCAAGGTAACATACTCCCATTTCAGCAAATTTGAAAATTCAAAGTTGATTGCACCAGCATCGCACTTATCTGAGCTGATATTTAGATGAATCAAATCGAATAAAAACTCTTCTGCCTGAGCAGGTTTGGTTTATGTTTTTTCTTTGGAAAACTGACATTAACACCTAGAACTGTGAAAACTCGATCAAATACGTTATTACTCACATCACTGATTAATGCATCTAAAATAGTTTGATTCATGGTACATGGAATGGTAGTTGCGAACAAATTTATGGTAGCAAATGATGTGGATAATTCAGAGGTTTTGTCAGGGTTCCATTTTAACAATCGTTGACTGCAAACTGGTTTGATGGGCGTTGAATGGTAACTAGTATTAGGTATTAAGCTCTTCTTTGAAAAACATAGCTCAAGGCGAAGTGGTGTATGGTCTGAGTACACTTCGAGGTTTAAGATACTAATTTTAAGTACTGACGACAGATATATCGGATTAACCAAAGCATAGTCTATAACACTTGAACCATTTGGTGTAAAACATGTAAAGGAACCGGCTTCTAATCTTCCATTTAGAATGCAAAGTTCAACCAGCCATGCATGGCTTGACATTTGAAAGACTCCTTTGATATATACCCCCTTCATTTAATCAATCTTGTGAAAACTACTTAGACCATCCTTCGTTACAGAACTTCCTTCCTTAACGTGGAAAATACATCAAATTATGATATTCCTGAATAAAAATAAAATAAACATGCAGAGTAAACAATAAAAAAAGAATAAAAGATATCAAACAATTAAATGAACGTGACAACCAAAAATAACGGAAATTCTTTCGAAACGTAATAAACATTTCAAGAGTTGATTTACTCGATTAACGTATATATCGACTTGATTAGTTGCTACAATAAATGAGATGATTTGATTAGATACAGGATAAATGCTTTTTAGACCAAATCACCAAGGATAAATTAGGCTTTAATTTAGCTTTTTTCATAGGTTCAAGATACCGTAGGAGGAAAAAAAAGGCGGTTCATGAAATTTTTTGAAAATGAAGTACATGAGCCCGCCGTAACTGTTAAGTTGTGGGATGATCAGTGCGACCTACCCTGTCGCACTGACGTCAAAGTCAAGCTAGAAAATATAACGGTGAAAAAATTCAAGGACATCAATGACGTCAATTCTACACCTTTAACAAGGATAGGTAAGTTAAATAATGATGGAAAACTGTATCCGCTCTGCTTCAACAGGATCAGAATAAAAGTTGGTAGATGTTATGATCAGTGGGACGTATAAAAACAGTTTTGAAAAACATTCTTGAAATGTTATGCTGCTTACCACAATTTATGTTCAAAATAAGAATTCACTTGTTCATGACGTGATAAACCGATGTGATATGTTTGAAAAATTCAGCTTACATTAGTTTATCACTTAGGAAATAATACAAAGTATGCCATTCTAATTAAGTTTAATTCACATTTCAACTATCTCACCCTTCAATGAATTTACTAACGAGTTTTATGACGTCACTGACAGTGATCTCCATAAAGATCGATAGTTGCATCTGGTAGCATCCGAAACTATCGCGTCGTTCTTACGTCATTGAAATAACAGACCCGAACCTAGTTGAAGTTCATTAAAATTATTACGCCCGACAAAATATGTCGATTGAAGAAAACAGCCATGAAATTTTAATTAAGCCTTTGTATCACATGTACACATAATTTTCAGCATGTACAATTTTTAAATGACCGACATTTATATGTAAACTGTAATCAGCCAAATCACAAAATAGTCCGCGATAATTCAAGATTGCGACGCCAATGAAGAAAACATTTATTTACGCTTTAAATTTTTGAAAGTTAAGCTGGGAGTTCCAGAAATCGTTTTGAAGGACAAACAGGTTGAAACCTTGGAAGCTGTATACTACGGTGATGACTGTCACTGTTTTACCAACAGGCTATGGGAAAAGCTAGATTTTCCAGCTCTTACCTTGGACTTGGCTAACCAGGACGTAAGAACGACACGACATTTTCTGATGCGTCTTTCACTTTTACTTTGTTTACATAGTGACGTATTTGGTTGTTTAGTTTGTTAACATGTTTTCGGTAAAGAAAAGTAGAGTTCGGCTTTTAAAATGTCTCCTAGTTATCCTCATAAAACGTCATAAAACGCCACAGACGTAAGAATGGAAATGGCGCAAATTGATTTATTTAAAATGAATGAAAACACCGAATAGGAATTTTTCTCGAAATTTTGTGTGTCTTCAGATTATAACTTAATTTTGCCATTTCCTCCCAGTATAAACAAATAATTTGTTTCTCATTACATTTAATATTCCAGGTTTGTGAAGTGGCTTACGATGGTACAATAGAAATCGTGGGCATTGATTGGGATAGGTGAGTGGTTGCGTTTTCTACATAGAAGCCCTTGTTCTCTGGGCTTGTATGCATAAAACTTAACACTGAGTTAAATCAATTTTTAACCCTTGAAACTTCTTTTAATCAATAGATTAGGATTATCGTCCCACTCAGTTAAACGATTTAATGCTTTGTCCTTGTCGGATTCTCGAACCAAATTGGTTGACAACATTGTAGGTAATGATCAATCATTTTGAAGAAAAACAAATTAATATATTTGACTCGGTCTAATGATTTAATGGGCATGTAAATTCCAGATGCTGTAGCAATGTGGGTTATTGATGTTTTAGGTAATTTCTCAGGGGTGTACAGGATTTTCCCTTTAATCGTTGTCATCTGAAGATAAAAAAAAGTAATTCAGTTATGGCATTGCATATTATAAGTACGTATCGGATATTGCGTTAGAATAAAATTTCTTTTTTTACAAAATAATTGATTCGCTAAAATAATTTGTTTTAAAGAAATGTTTAATTGCTTAAGGGCTTACTGAGATTATTAATTAATTAAAGAATATAATTTCAGTAAACATAAATAACTGTTGACTTATACTAACCTTGTTGACTGTAGAGTAAGATATGATTAGTGAGATCGAGTGGATTTTTATAGTATCTGTGTTGTATCGTTGCATGATTTTCTTGTAATTTTGTCTTGGAGAATGAAATCCGAATCATTCGGGACTCGTTTGGATGATCCACATTTATAATTTTATCTCAATTTCTTAAAAGTATTTTTATACGCCCTCATCTCTCTATGAGGACGTATATTGTAGTCACCCCTGTCCGTCCGTCCGTCCGTCGGTCCGTCTTCACAGGACCATACTTATGCAAATAGTCATAAGTCCATCTGTTACTTATGCACACTTTTAGACTTATGCATTGCAGACCATAAGAAAGGTGTGGCCGACTTGTTTGTTCGGCCAATGCAAGCCTTAATAAGCGGACACCTTCAATGCAGTGCATAAAATATCGGATGCTTTTTGTCTGCAAGAGTTTTGTCCGTTTGGCGGCCATGACCGTGAAAGACGCTTTATATTGAGAGTTACTTCCCATTATTGTTAATCAAGATTATCCAGTACGCTTGCAAGTGTTGTGCATACAAGTTTAAAAGTTTTCCGCCATTTCGTTTGCGCATGTGCAGTCGACCTGTAACAAAAGAAATGAAAATGGAGGAAAACGTGGTTACAGAGGCGCTGGCTGGGATTTACATTATAGTTATTATACTATTTTTAATGTTTTCTGTTGTTCTGTATATTGCTGTTCAAACTGTTAAAGTAATTAGACGGATTAATTTTATAATGCAAGAGTGGGATACACTCTTTAGAAGATAAATATTCTATTCCTGTTTTGCCAACATTTTGCATACATTTGCGGTAAGTATTTTTAAATAAATTATGTCAATTTATATTATGTAAAATAAAGCTTAAATTTCAACGCTTAGATTATAGAGCTGTGTATGAGTGCCCAGATGTAAAACAAGATAAGGAAGCCAGAAAACCTACATCTGGCCGTCATGATGCATTTATAGGTACTGCAATGGTTATTGCCAAAGACTTTGACGGATTGACTATTTTATGCACAACTTTAAAATCTGATCATTAAATTTAAAATACATTTACTAGTACTGAAGTGTTAATATTACGACAAACTGATAGATTGTTGAATATCTTCTAGGCTCAACGTTTACATTCGGCCTCCAAAATATGTGCGTGTACTGCAGTGCTGAAGACAGCGACAGATTGGTAGTCTGTTATGTGTTCGTTATATATACTGACATGTATACCTACTGTCACTGCATTGATAAAGACAGTGACCAACTGGAACACGGGTACTTTACTGATAGATCGCTTTGGTAGACTGAATTAATTCATCTGGGGCCCATTTCTCAAAAAATCTTACGATACATTTTTGTCGTAAAGATGGTAGTTCTCAATGTAAAATTCCACACTTACGACAAAAACTGATCGTAAGATTTTTTGAGAAACGGGCCCCTGACCTTCAAAATACATGTACTGGAGTGCTTGACGGACAGAGAAATCGCTTCGTTTCTTGTCAGTAGACTGAATTAATTCATCTGACCTTCAAAATACATGTACTGCAGTGCTGAAGACTGACGGACAGAGAGATCGCTTCGTTTCTTGTGTAGTAGACTGAATTAATTCATCTGACCTTCAAAATACATGTACTACAGTGCTGAAGACTGACGGACAGAGAAATCGCTTCGTTTCTTGTCAGTAGACTGAATTAATTCACCTGACCTTCAAAATACATGTACTGGAGTGCTTGACGGACAGAGAGATCGCTTCGTTTCTTGTCAGTAGACTGAATTAATTCATCTGACCTTCAAAATACATGTACTGCAGTGCTGAAGACTGACGGACAGAGAGATCACTTCGTTTCTTAATTTGTAGACTGAATTAATTCATCTGACCTTCAAAATACATGTACTGCAGTGCTTGACGGACAGAGAAATCGCTTCGTTTCTTGTACCTCATGTTTTTTCTACACAAAATATATAAGACAAAACAAAAAAAACAAGATAACTCAAATTTTATTTATCGATTTTTGAGTTACGAAATTTGTAGCCCACTGAGGATCGTCTGAAATGGGGTTTCCTGTGGCGAATCGTCTTAAAATAAAATTTCCGGTGGCGAAGCGTCAAAAAGGGTTTGTATTTGAGTTTCTTCTTTACCGATATTATTCTTCCGACTTAGAAATAGTACTCTTTTGTGACGTAAACTCTATGAAATGTTCGCAATGAATTCTATATCCTAAATAGTGTTTATTGTCGATATTTATAATAACAAAAATCCTCGAAATTTGCTCGATAAACATGGCTGGTGGATAGCTACGTGATAATTTCATTGTTTTTTCTAAACAGAATTTTAAAATGTTAGCTGAAGTTGGTAAATTTCATCTTTATGTGAGTAAAAAGATGGAACGCGAACGTAACGACATTGCTTAGGCGTGATTGAGTAGCCTTTTAGTATGACATTGTGTTAGTTTGATTCGGTAGTTAAAAGTCTCGTACTCACCGGAAACGGAAATGAAAATCCGCTTAGCAAGCATTTTTTTCAGTTGCTATGTGACTGCCTTTCTGCGATGCAAGAGAGTAAAACTAGATGATATCGGTGAGATTTTACAATAAGTAGGCTATATTATTATTAATTGGATGATTGATGTGGATTGAAAATCCATTAATACCAGACTAGGCTACTAATTTTATTGTAAATTCACCGAACTTTTGATCGATTTTCGAACCAATTGTCCGACATCACCACACCACAGGGATTAGAGGCCCAGGCCCTGAGAGGGCCTAACATCTCATTATTATATAATATAATAATATACTCAAGGGAGCAAATCACTTCAAAAGAATATTTTGACTTTTTTTCTGTCAGATCAGTTCTCAAATTAATAACAGCATCCACAGGTCCCAGGATGGTTTTAGTACATGCCCAAGTCGGCCAAGAACGTTTGTGACGAATTGAATTCAAAGATTTCCCTCTACAACATGCATCCAAGCTCATCATAGTGCCATCACATGTACAGGGTTTGTGTGCATTTATTTTCTTACCAAAATACTATGAAGAAAAACATTGTTTGACACCACAGAGAAGACATCTTCAATGTGATTCCCATACAGTCTGAATAATAGTCCAACCAATGAATTGATTGCACACCAACACATAACAATATTTTTAATAATTAAAACAAAACAATATATTTTTAATAATTAATACATCTAATGCCTGCCACGGTATTCAATACACATTCATTCCTCCCATTACTTGCCTCTTTATCTACGATTAAAATTTCATACTTTGAACAAAAGGCGTTTAAAGAAATTTTCAGAAAATTCTGAACATAATCAGGCAATTAATGTTAAATAATGGGGTGGTCAGTGCAACCTACCGTGTAACACTGACGTGAAGGTCAAACTACAGAACATTTTGGTAAAGAAGTACAAAGATATCAACGACATTAATTGACACCGTTGACTCGAAAAACCACAAGATATATAATATGGAATAGCTGTTTACGCTTTGCTTGAGTTTGATCAGAATAAAAAATTAATAGGTATCTATATTTCAGATAAGCGTAAGCCTATTAAAGAACATGTACTTAAAAATGATAATCATATTTTCCAATTAGGTTGAGAAATTATATTCGTTCTCATTGCTACTTGAAACATATTTTAAATATGAGGCTATAGCCTTTGAACGTGATCATATCTCTAATCATCACTTTAAGTTAAAGGTTTAATATCCCTATTGGGAAAATATTATTTGATATTTATGTTATTAAAGCGAATTGAATTCACAATTGAAAATAGAAGCCAAGATGATTATATGAATTAAATGATAAAATCTATTTTATCAACCAAAATGATTTAAATTTTCAGGACAATAGTAACACTGACTCTAATATTAAAATAAAAAGACATTCTGTAGCAGTAGCCTGACCTGTTTTTATAATTTAAATAAATTAATTATGTAACATTTTCTAGAAGGGTTCTGATTATTGAAGTAAAATTATTTATCGAATGGTGTTTTACGGGAGATAAGTCGGTATTAAACAAAATATGATTTTTTGAAAAGAAATATATTAAAACTTATATTATATCTATTGTCAAACTAAATTATTTTTTTATTATACATTTCTGTATATGATTTACATACATTTCAGGGGCCGCGAAGCAGGGGGCCTGCCCCCCCCCCCTTTTTTTGGCAGTTATTTTTCTTTCTTTTTACATCAAAATATTTTTGTCATTTATAATTTTTTTTTGTAATTTCCGAAATCTGAAAATCAAGTGGCCGAAATCCGAGGAGTTTTGTGTTGGGGGTGATAGTGAGAAGTTGATTTTGAAAATTTTCAACTAAGGGCCCCTCCACTTTTAGAAACGGTCTGCATTTAAAATTTTACTTTTGAACTTGAATGTGTCCAGGTCATCTTATTAAATGTTTTTACTAAGACTAAGATACAAAAGGGAATAATTGATCTTACCTGCCAACGATAAACACTTGAGATAATAATATTCAGTAATCTGATCCGCCGTTTTTTACGTATACAAATGAATACGTCATCATTCCATATAAGGTATATCTTCTATTGTGTAGAAGTCTATTCTGCAAGGTTTTATAATACAGAGTGCGTAATGCAAAGTTACTAATGCATAATGCAAGGAGTAAATTGTTGGCTGCATTCGTGTGGCATTTCATTGGATTTTTGATAATACTTATACATTTTGCATTTTTACACATCGACACTTTGCAGCATTGACAAATGCATTTTGTAATTACGACATTGGTATTTAAACGTTGCAACACATTCGACAATATTGGCAACGTTATACCTCCATAAAAATGGAGCGGGTAGTTTGGAAAGGCAACATTGGAGTCAATTTTAAAAATGAATGGTTATCCCCCTATATATATAATATAATAAAACAATTCTTATGGAATACAATTACTAACTTTATTTGAGCGACGTTTCAACCAGTGTTCTCTGGTCTTTATCAAGCAATGAATAATATTACAAAGATTAACAAGCATATATATAGGTAAAGACAAAACAACATAACAAAACAAGGGATTAAAGAATATAATTACTGATAATTAATTAATAAGTTGATCATAGGCTCTGGGGATAAACACTCCAGGATCTCGGTTGATTGATGGATTATGTCTTTTGATTTGGATGGCTTCAATAATTTTTCTTTCTTTCTTGTTGCTTTTGTTAATAGCTAAAGTTATGGTTTCATTCCAATTGATTTTGTGGCCTGTGACTTTAATGTGTTCATGGATTGCTGATTGGTAGTTGGCTGAATTCGATTGATGATCTTTGATTCTTTTTTGAAGTGGTCTTTTCGTTTCGCCGATGTACTGTTCCCCACAAGAACAAAAAACTTGGTACACGCACCCTTTTGGGTCAGCTTTGTTCGTTGGTTGAAGTTTAACATTCGCATGAGTAATGTCTTTCAGAGTTCTTTGGCCAGTAAAAACGGTTTCAATTCCAGATTGTTTAAGCAATCTTTTGATTTTGTAAGATGAGTTCCCATTGAAGGGTATGAACGCTCTGATAGGAGGGGGTTCTGGTTTAGCTGTTGGTTTGGCTGTTACAGGTTTCATAGCTTTAGCAATTGTTTGGTTAGTAGAAAGATAGCTTGCCAGGCAAGGTAACATACGCCCACTTCAGCAAATTTAAATATTTGAAAAAGTTGATTGCACCATCGCACTTATTTGAGCTTATATTTAGATGAATCAATTCGAATGAAAACTGTAGCCTCTATCATGTACACAAGTTAATTTTAACGTTTTTTCACTAAGTCAAGGGCGAAAACTCATAAACTGACGTTTCGAAACGTACAATTCTCGAATTTATCCAAGTTATTATCAAGATGAATATACATACCAAGATTCATTCAAATCGGATAAAAACTCTAGCTTCTATTGCATACACAAGTTAATTTTAATGTTTTTTCATGAAGCCAAAGGCAATAACCCATAAACCGACGACTGAAATTGCGCCATTTTCGAACTCATCCGAGATATTATCAAGATGAATACATATACCAAGTTTCATTCGAATCGGATAAAAACTCTGGCTTCTATTGCGTACACAAGTTAATTTTAACGTTTTTTCACTAAGTCAAGGGCAATAACTCATAAACCGACGACTGGAATTGCGCCATTTTCGAACTCATCCGAGATATTATCAAGATGAATACATATACCAAGTTTCATTCGAATCGGATAAAACCTCTAGCCTCTATCGCGTACACAAGTTAATTTTAACGTTTTTTCACTAAGTCAAGGGCAATTACTCATAAACCGACGACTGGAATTACGCCATTTTCGAACTCATCCGAGATATTATCAAGATGAATACATATACCAAGTTTCATTCGAATCGGATAAAAACTCTGGCTTCTATTGTGTACACAAGTTAATTTTAATGTTTTTTCACTAAGTCAAGGGCAATAACTCATAAACCGACGACTGGAATTGCGCCATTTTCGAACTCATCCGAGATATTATCAAGATGAATACATACACCAAGTTTCATTCGAATCGGATAAAAACTCTGGCTTCTATCGCGTATACAAGTTAATTTTAACGTTTTTTCACTAAGTCAAGGGCAATAACTCATAAACCGACGACTGGAATTGCGCCATTTTCGAACTCATCCGAGATATTATCAAGATGAATACATACACCAAGTTTCATTCGAATCGGATAAAAACTCTGGCTTCTATCGCGTACACAAGTTAATTTTAACGTTTTTTCACTAAGTCAAGGGCAATAACTCAAAAACCGACGACTGGAATTGCGCCATTTTTGAACTCATCCGAGATATTATCAAGATGAATACATATACCAAGTTTCATTCGAATCGGATAAAAACTCTGGCTTCTATCGCGTACACAAGTTAATTTTAACGTTTTTTCACTAAGTCAAGGGCAATAACTCAAAAACCGACGACTGGAATTGCGCCATTTTTGAACTCATCCGAGATATTATCAAGATGAATGCATATACCAAGTTTCATTCGAATCGGATAAAAACTCTGGCTTTTATCTCGTACACAAGAAATTGTTGACAGACGGACGGACGGACGGACCGACGGACGGACAGGGGTGACGGCAATATACGTCCACATTTTCATGTGGGCGTATAAAAATGAAACGAAATGTATTAAGGAGCATCAGCACCTAATGGGCTATATCGGGTGTCGCAATAAAAACGTCCATAAGTTTGACGGTAAGTATCTCAGCTGTTGGTGAATCTATCTCTTTCATAATTCTCACAGATGTACTTCAACATGTCTGTTTCAGACCCTGAAAATATGAAAGTCATCGAATAAAAATTGTACGAGTACTGCCTCGAACAAAATAGCATGTCAAAAAATTCAATATCAGAGCAAACTATACATTTCATTTTGTGTCTATTGTGCTTTCACCACATCGACCTCCAATATCATTCATTTTCCACCCTGAAATGCTCTTACCGATCTCATCTCATAATTTCTCCCAAAAAGCAACCCTCCTGCCTTTCAGTTACTGTTCATCCAGTTTGTTCCACTGGTGATGGTAATGACTTAATGCAGTATGGGATTCTCTTAAGAAACAGGTGTACTGCACTTGGGTTAGAGAGACATACTGATTAAACAAGAACTGAAATGCAGGATGGTCGCTTCTCGAGCGGTACCTTTAGATGTGATCCGAGAGAGTTCATCAGGATGGAAAATGTTGGATATTGGTGGTTGTGGTAATGGCAAAGTGGACACAAATTCAAATATGTTAGTTGCTCTGATATTGAATATTTTGACATGCTATTTTGTTCGAGGCAATACAATTTTTGTTCAATGACTTTCATATTTTCAGGGTCTGGCACAGACATGTTAACGTACATTTGTTAGAATTTTGAAAGGGATTGGGTCATCAGCAGCTGAGATACTGTTCGTCAAAGTTGGGGACGTTTTTTTGAGACACCCGATATAGCTCCAGAACACGATACAAATAAACATGTCAAAACAAAACTATTAAATAGATAAAACTAAAACAATATCACAGAAAGAACAAAATTAAAAATTTTATCACAGTATAACACCACAGAGTGGTATTAAAACCCAGGCAAGGTAATATACGCCCACTGGCAGCTTTGTTGAAAAAGAACATTTGGCAGAAAACATCAACCTTCAAATATTCAACCTGTAGTCATAGTCATAGACCTACATTTCGTTCAGAACACTTTTTTTCTCGATGTCATCAAGGGTTAAGCATTCATCAAGTTTAGTCAAAATCCATCTCTGTTATGAGCTAAAAACTAAAACCTATTTTGAACAAGAAGGACAATAAGTCATATCAAATAGTTTTGGATTTTTGATAGGGTTTATCGTGTGATAATAAACAATTTCAATAGGTTTCATTAAAATCTAATCGAACAAGAATTGTGTCTTCTAGCGTATTTACAACCCAAAAATCAACGCGGTTTAAAGAACAACGGGCAATAATTCATATTAAATATTTTTCGATTCTTTGATTTTCAATTGGGTTCATTATCGGGTGATAATAAAACATTTCAGTAAGTTTCATCAAAATCCATAAAGAATTGTGACCTGTAGAGTGCTAACGAGCTAAACATCAAACGCGTTTTGAAGAACAAGGGCAACAATTCATATCAAATATTTTTTGATTTTCGATAAAGTTTATCCTTGGGTGATAATAAACATTATCAGTAAGTTTTGTAAAGAACTGTGACTTGTAGAGTGTTAACAAGCTAAAGCGTTTTAAAGAACAAGGGCGATAATTCATATTAAATATTTTTCGATTCTTTTGATTTTCGATAGGGTTCATCCTTGGGTGATAATAAACAATTTCAGCAAGTTTCATCAAATTCCGTAAAGAATTGTGACTTGTAGAGTGTTAACAAGCAATTGTGGACGGACCGACGGACATGGGTGACGGCAATATACGCTCCACATTTCATGTGGGCGTATAGAAACACATAAAACAAAAACTATGACAACGCATTTAAAATTTAATATACAGATTTGCCTGTATTAAAAATGCAATAACCTTATAAAGAGAAGGTTGTGCATGCAAACAAATGAAAAAGAGATCCAGCACGGTAGTGCTGGGATGTCAAAGGGTTGAGATGCCTGCACTCAATCAGAATTATATACAGTAGAGAGACATAACTCTTGTTTATTCCAGATTTTACCATTAAACTATAGTTTCGATATGTCTAACCGGTCCAAGTTATAAATAAAAGAAAATCAACGTGAAGCAACAGATTAAAGTGTTTCATTTCATGTGAAACAAAATCTGATTTGAATCATGTTGCCGTTCAGCTCAAACTTCGTCAGTGTTTGAGACTCGGTAATGATAAGTAGTCATCTTGACCGGTTAATGGGACATACAACTTTTGTTCGAAGATTGATTTTGAAGACACCTATTTCAAAAGCATGATTGTGGTAAGCTAAACTATGATTTATTCAATATGGCGATCACCAAATAGTATACGAGGTTAGCTAGCAGGCTAGTCTAGTTCCGGGGTTAATATTGGGATATTCTACTTTGCTTAATGATGCACCGTCAAATAGAGAAACAGACAAACTTGGCTAAGAAAACACCATCTCATTAATGATCAGTTCAGTTCTGCTCTGAACATCCTAATCTCTGTTCTTTAAAGATACTAATAGAATACAACTTGGTTACAGGGAGGTACCAAGAGATAGCGTATACTGCATTCAGTTTGTGAACATCAGTATATATAGTTTGCAATATCAGCATCTGCCGCTTGAAGCGAACGTTAACTTGTCATCTACAAACCAAACAATAGTGTGTAAAATGATTGTAGCCATATTTACATTTAAGACTTATCTTATATTTAATTCTTTATTCGATATAAATTGAACTATTTTTACTAATTTATAAGCAATATAGAAATACAGATACAACACGAAATAGTAACAATGGTATCATCATCGAAAAAAACAATAATAATGAATCAATACACACAATTATTAAAACCGACAATAATCAATGATTAAACTTATTACCGTCAGCTGTAAAATTAATACCTCGTGATCTAGTAATCTTATCCGGTTTTATAATCATTTACACACAGAATATAAGTGTTGGGTGTCATATTTTTAAATATTAACTATGACTTGTATTACATGCATATAGTTATACAAAGCTGCAAATTTGTAAAAAAAAATAGTTCTACTATAACATATTAACATTCTAGCTACTAAAACTGCAAATTTATAGAAATTATTTCTGCTATAACATATTAACAATCTAGCTACTAAAACTTACAAATTTATAGAAATATTTCTGCTATAACATTCTAGCTACTAAAACTGCAAGTATATGAAAAAAAAAATTCAGCTATAACATTCTAGCTACTAAACTGCAAATTCAAAGAAAATATTTCTGCTATAAGATTCTAGTTACTAAAACTGCAAATATATGAAAAAAATATTTCTGCTATAACATTATAGCTACTAAAGCTGCAAATTAATAGAAAATATTTCTGCTATAACATTCTTGCTACTAAAACTGCAAATTTATAGAAAATATTTCTGCTATAACATTCTAGCCAATAAAGCTGCAAATTCAAAGAAAATATTTCTGCTATAAGATTCTAGTTACTAAAACTTCAAATATGAAAAAAATATTTCTACTATAACATTCTAGCTACTAAAGCTGCAAATTTATAGCAATTTTTTCTGCTATAACATTCTAGCTACTAAAACTGCAAATTTATAGAAAATATTTCTACTATAACATTCTACCTACTAAAACTGCAAATTTATAGAAAATATTTCTGCTATAACATTCTAGCCAATAAAGCTGCAAATTCAAAGAAAATATTTCTGCTATAAGATTCTAGTTACTAAAACTTCAAATATGAAAAAAATATTTCTACTATAACATTCTAGCTACTAAAGCTGCAAATTTATAGCAATTTTTTCTGCTATAACATTCTAGCTACTAAAACTGCAAATTTATAGAAAATATTTCTACTATAACATTCTACCTACTAAAACTGCAAATTTATAGAAAATATTTTTACTATATCATTCTAGCTACTAAAACTGCAAATTTATAGAAAATATTTTTACTATATCATTCTAGCTACTAAAACTGCAAATTTATAGAAAATATTTCTACTATAACAATTAACATTCTAGCTACTAAAACTGCAAATTTATAGAAAATATTTCTGCTATAACATTCTAGCTTCAAATCATTCGTGAATTATAAAACTGTCTTCTAACTAAGAAGTATTTCCCCGGAGCTAGCAAATTTTATTCATGTACTTCCACACAAGATTCGGAACCACTCTGAGAGACCATACCTGTATATATAGTATTATCACGAGTAGACTCTGTTGTAGGTAAAGAGTAAACATCTTCTGTTTTGTTATCAGATTGACTGTTATCACGATATCTAACCATTGTGTATATTCTGAGACAGATTATAACTAGGATGAGAAGTAAAAATACAACACCTGAACTCCATCCTACTGTTGACCATACATTAGATTTAACATCATTTCCACCAACATGGTCTACTTCATCGTTAGTATTACTAGATTGAACAGCATTTTCACCAACACGACCTCCATTACCTTGGACACTAGATTTACTAGATTCAAAATTTTCACTAGTAGTATTGTGAGAAGTAGGAATGACGACGAAGGAAATAGCATTTTTGTGAAAACAGGAAATCCAGAAGGGTTTCAATGGATAAATATCATTTATAATCCTTGTTGAGATATTCCTGAAATATAAAAGTAGCAAGTCGCTACATAGCATATTCTTCGTTTTGTATATCAGATAAACAATTTGAACAAGAACATCAACTTTGATGTGTTTTTGATATGAACCGTATAAAATAGTATAATCTTAATAAGATAAGCATATTGTAATTAAGATAAGTGAACTTTGATGCCAGCACATCATGATACAGACATGTCATTATAGATGTATGCACATCACGATACAGACAAGTCATTGTTAATGTATGTACACTATGATACAGACAGGTCATTATTGATGTATGTACATCATGATACAGACAAGTCATTATTGATGTATGTACATCATGATACAGACAAGTCATTATTGATGAATGCACATCATGATACAGACATGTCATTATAGATGTATGCACATCATGATACAGACAAGTCATTGTTAATGTATGTACACTATGATACAGACAGGTCATTATTGATGTATGTACATCATGATACAGACAAGTCATTATTGATGTATGTACATCATGATACAGACAAGTCATTATTGATGTACATCATGATACAGAAGTCATTATTGAAGTATGTACATCACGATACAGACAGACCATTATTACAACGCAGATAATACACAATTGATTATTGATACCTATTGATTATTTCTCGGGAAGAAAATTTTCATCGATTTTCATCTCTCGGCATTAACTGTTATTTCTTTCAAAACAAGTAACAATTGATTTACCTTTTTGTTGAGAAGTACAGAACTTTATCAAATATTGTAATCTTGATGTACGAAATATCTTTAAGGGAATTCAACTCTTTCCAGTTTGCGAGATTCATATCGGTTGTAAAATACATGAACTCATACCAGTACACCGTTTCTTCTAAAATAAAGAAAGCATCAACGATTGGTTCGTATGTGTGAAATTTATTATGATGTTGATTGTTCGTTGTTTAATTTTGACACAGATGGTAAAATTTGTTAACACCTTTCAACCACTGAGCTAGATCGGACATATTCATGTAAAATGAATGCGGAAAAGTCTATCTGGTGTTGAATATTCTAAACAATTAAAAAACGAACGAACAAGAAAACTGATAATTAAATATCACAATTGTTATAATACTTACGATGAATAGTTGAAATAAGTGTGACGTGAGAGTATTCATTGATCACAATCTGATTTATATTAGAGTTTATAAGATATCTGCTTATCTGATATACACGTGGTCCATACCAATACAAACTACAAATATAACAATATTATACCATTATAGTATACCATATGGTATACCATTAAAAGAGTCCTTTCTGAAGTGAATTTGTTATGGCAATACTCAGGAAATAATTAGGATATGTCTATTCTGAATTACCAAAATATCTATATGAGTAGCAATTTTACATATCGTAATATTTCTTGTTATTTGTAAGATTGAACGAATTAGTTCAGATAACAATAGAACAATTACAGTACTAGAATGCTCGCATAAAAATATAACGTGCGGGTGTTTCCGATTTACTTGTGACGATTACATACTGTAAACAATTAAAAGTTCTAAAACATACCATGGCTCGTTATTATAAGTATCAGTATTTATTATTGATCTAGTAGGCTCGTATTTCTTTACATCTGGACTTCCGTAGCTAAATTGTCTTTTGTTCGTCTTAATATCAAACTTCATCAAGCCCCACCCGCTTGCAGCAAATATGATCTGACCATCGTATACGCAGAAATCCATCAAAGAAAACGTATATAAAGACACAGCACGCTGTAATAATTCTTACAAATGGAAAAAAAAGAGTGAAATTTAAGGATAATATTTGTCACCACAGCAACTGGAAGTTCAATTTTACTTCACAGTGATGACGTGGATATTTATAGTTGTGATTACTAATGCTAGGACTTGTATAACTATAAATTAACAGTACTGTATAAATAAAACTGTTAGTATATCTTACCTTGGAACACCAAACCATTTTTGAATTTCTTTGACAGATTAACTACCCCCTTGTTACCGTCTATAGCGAGTGAGAAATATCCGTTTCTTGTTATCCAGTACAGGACTCGTTGTTTCAAATCGGCTGTCAGAAATATAATATCACCATCTGAGCTGACATGATATTGTTGCCATACTTTATTATCACAAATACGTATTACGTTTTTTCCAGAAATAGAAGTAAAGATCATCGGATTTTCTGAAAATATGTTATTTTAAACACAATAAATCAAAATACACTTTCTTCAACAAAATCAATTTGCCAACAATCACTGCCTAAACTTTGTGTGACTCATTATGAAGACTGAACACTATAGTTTTGAAATGTGTAAAAAGTATCGGTTTTAATATTTCCTTTAACGAAGAGGCATAGCAATGTGTCGAGTTGTGACTTCGCAGGAAAAAAACCTTTGAAAGGTCGATACACATGAAAGATAACAGAGACATTGAAAAACAAAACAGATGATAACTACCTGAAGCAACATAAAACAATCCTAGAATTACAAACAGTACAACTATTTTAAACCTGGCGACATCAGTGACAGTCATCTTGTTAAATAAAATAAAATATATATTTATATGAAACAAGCTGATATTGTATGAAGAGTTAAATTACATCATTAATTCTATCATATTGTAATTATTCTAGAAAATGATGTTTCAACCAAACTTGATATTAGCCAACATTGACTTTCATTCTTACCGTAGTTTTCTTCTCTGATTATTACATCATTGATATTGAATGACCATTGACCAGTAAAAGTTACTTTATACAATTCTTAATTCTATCAAATTATAAATTTTGGAAAAAGCAAAGCAACACTGTTTTAATATCCCACTGCTCTGTACTTCATGGGTGAATGAAATGGTTATTGTGTATTTTCTGTCCATAGTTTATGAACCCACTTCAGTATCTCACATTAATATTATGTCAGTTGTTAAAGAGCGGGTTTCAGTTAGGTGCCTTCAATGAGAACGACTTCACTTTCTTATGTCTCGTAACGCAGGTTATGTCCAGCAACACAGGTGTCAGATTTTGATTGACAGGCCATCATTTAAACTTAAATTACCACAACAAATCGTCTAAAAACCTTTGAAGGTTTAATGGCTTGTTCAGACATTGTAAACTGAACATCGGGGTTGAAATTACACAGGCTAGAAAATTCGACCGCCGGGAAAAGAGCTGTGCTCAGTTCTAGTGCCATTCGCGAAGAATTGCAGTTGTATTCGATTCACCGTGCTGTATCCGTGTCGTGCGTGCTCCATCGAAATAATATAAGAAGTGTCTTGAACAACAAATCGAACGCATCCATCTCGCAGATTCACGTTGTGCTGTTAAATTTGGTCCTCTTTTACTTGTTGAATCCATGTTGCACTTCAGACAATAAGTGATCAATGACCGACAATGTTTAAGTTTTTATGTTGTTTTAGGAGTTACGAAAAAAAGCATGATGTGAAATATACATTAGTTCGAAATACTTACACTTGTTTGGGTCTGAGTGTAATTTACCTTTTATAAGACAATATCGGACAAAATAAATCATGATTTAAAAATTCAAAAGAAGTGGAAGTGAGGAAAGGAGGCATTGATCTAGAATCTGAATGTTTGGATGAAAAAATTAAAATTTTAAACGTTATATGAGATATAATGTAGATTAATATGCATATTAATTTTTATTTCACTTGATTCAATGTTCATATTCAATTTGAGGGATTAGTCATACCCTTGGTTGTTTGTTTGGTAAACACCCGCTTCAGTCCATATCGTAGACCTAGTCACACCCCCTAAATAAGATACTTTTATACCCTTGAAAATATAATGGACTGGTTGTGTATATGTTTTGACAGTACCCGGATGAGCCGAAATATCTCTGTTTGACTATAATTATCGTAACGACAGCGCATTGAATTTAACTTCAATGATAAAATTATTTTAATTAAGGAAATATAACGTAGGTAAATCAACGGTTGGCGATATAATACGTAAGAAATTTAAACATTCATATGAATCATGAATCAATTTGAGAACAACGCAAGTCTAACGATCTTGTAAATTTGACACAATAAATCAAAGTTTATAATTAATGGTTTACGCTTGCCCGTGTAAAAGTTATTCCTATATCTGGTCCACTAATTCATTGACCTTAATGATGGTGTGTGTATTTGACATTTCATCCTCACAAATGTTTACAATGTTACAAGTTACGGTAAATCGGCCACTCCTGAAAACCGGCCATATGAATTGGTCCCGTGCATGGCCGATTTCAGGAGTTTCACCTAAAAACGCAATTTCTTAACTTGTCCTGCTATAAAAACACCCCTTGACTCAGTAAAATGAACAAATGAAATCAATGTATCTTTTTAATATTAACTCTTGATATTTATTTTAAGGGAGGGGGGGGGGGGGGGGGGGCAAAGGCCCCATAATTACCCCCCCCAACCCCCCCCCCCCCCCACCCCCCTTGGCTGCGGGCCTGACCTGATTTTATTGACTAAACGTGTTACAGTGATATTATCTGCGTCAGTTGTTGTCGTTTAATTGATATCATATATCATAATAATTAAATAACAAATAGAAAACTAGAGCCAAATGTGGCACAGAGTGGGACTTTGAAAATGTGCAAATTGCTAAGGGAAATTTAAAAAAAATGGGCCCTGAACGTAAATCCGAAGTGTCAAAGAAGTCGACAACTTTTAAAATTTTTGAATTTTTGGAAAGGTTGTGAAACCGGAAGTAGTCACCAGACCTAACATTTGAACATAGCAGCTGAAAACCTTTATCAATAACCTTCAACCTACTGAAGGTCAAGGTCACTCAAGGTCAAATTTACGAGAAACAAGTCTTTAAAATTTGGAAATGCATACAGTAATAACACCGGAAGTTGACGCTAGACATCAAATATGAAAGTATAAATGAACAGCCAAAGTCAATGACCTTTGATCGTAAAAAGGTCAATGTCAACAAAGGTCAAGGTCAAAACCGGAAAAAAAATATTTTTTTAACCTTGTTCCCTTTTTTGAACTACAAAACCGAAATCAATGAGCCTTTAACACAAGCTGAATAAAGCAATGCTGTAACTGTATGAAATGTCATTTTTAAAAAAAAATAATAAACTTTACCTTTTTTTTGATAAACAAATTTTTAACAAAAACAAAATTTCCCCGGATGTGCCACGCCCACGTCAGATTTTTTGATGTGACTTTATTTCTATTATTAATATCTATTAATGCCTCAATTTTCAAAGCTTTACATCCATTAGTTAACGAGATATACAATCATAAATGTCAAAAAAGGTCAAAATCTATTATCGGAAATTTTGAAATTCGTAAACCTTGTTCCCTTTTTTGAACTATTCAACCGAAACATCTGAGAATTTGATATAATTGAGCTTAAGTAATGAGGTAAGTGTATCCAGAAGCATTTTTCAAAAAAATTGAATTCTATATATATTTTTTCCAGACAACAAAATTTAAACAAAATGAAAATTTTACCCGGATGTGCCACGCCCACGTCAATAATTTTTGATTCATACATCTGTAAGGGGTAAGTTCAAATTATGTTTCAAATTTGAAGCTTCTATATCTTATAGATCACGAGATATGCATACATCAAAGTCAAACACATCAAAAAGTCGAGTTAATGTTTCCAAAATTGCAAAATATAGAAAAATTCAAATTTTATATTTCAATCCACTGTGATATATTGTTTGAAAGAGCTCGTAAAGCACATTCAGAATCTGAAAAAAATAACTCTCTAAGTGAATTAGGTCACGTGCTAGAGCAGTCCAAAGTTGTCAATTTTGCTGTTTTTGGACAGCTATAAAACCGGAAGTTGATGCCGGAGGTAAAATATTAAAGTATCATCTGGTAGCCAAGGTCGATGACCTTTGACCTACTTAAGGTCAAGGTCATCAAATGTCAAGGTCACGAGATATGAGCCTTCAAAAATTGAAAAAATTCAACTTGAAATTGCAAAAAAGCAAATTCGAAATTCAAAAATCGGCTTCCTAGTTTTTCCCACAATTTTTATGTTCTTTCATTTGACACCAAAATCATTTAAATCGGATAAGCCGTTAGGTCGGAATAGCAAATGACATGTTTCAGGAAAATCAAAATGGCGGCTTAAATGTCATTCCAATTTTCGATCTTTTAACCGCACACTTGTCCCATAACTAGAGCTATCGATCAGTACAAGTTTCGTTAAAAAATATCAATTACAGCGGAAGTGGGTCAACCGGAAGTTTGCACTTTCATAACGTGTAAACCGGAAGTGGCGCAAAAGTTTTGACTGCGCAGTTTTATTTACTAACTTGTTCTCTATTTTCAATAAAAATTTCAGATGAATCGGACAAATAGCAAAGAAAATAGAAAAAATGGCCAAAAATTGCAAAAGTTTAGATGCAAAAAGTGTGCAACGAATATTTGAAAATCAAATTTTTTGAACTCATAGTTGATTGGGATTTCGCTACAGATTCTATAAATGAAAACCCGAGCAAAATCGGTCCAAAATTGCACCTTCCAGGCCCCAAAAACCATTTTTTGCACATTTTGCAAATGCACCACTTCCAGTTTTGCAAAAATGTTTCAATTTATATTTATGCAATACCTCGAAAAAAAGTAAAATATGGAGCAGTAAACAGGTTGCTGCAGCTGTTGTAGTTTAGGCTGTGTACTGATTGTAAAAAACGAAAAAAAAAAAAAAACTAGAGCCACATGTGGCACAGAGTGGGACTTTGCAAATGTGCAAATTGCTAAGGGAAATTTTAAAAATATGGGCCCTGAACGAAAATCCGAAGTGTCAAAGAAGTTGAGAACTTTTAAAAAATTTTAATTTTTGGAAAGGTTGTGAAACCGGAAGTAGTCACAAGACCTAATATTTGAACGTATCAGCTGAAAGCCTTTATCAATAACCTTCAACCTACTGAAGGTCAAGGTCACTCAAGGTCAAATTCGCGAGAAACAAGTCTTTAAAATTTAGATATGCATACAGTTATAACACCGGAAGTTAAACGCTAGACTTCAAATATGAAAGTATAAATGAACAGCCAAAGTCAATAACGTTTGATCCTAAGAAAGTTCAAGGTCAACAAAGGTCAAGGTCAAAAATGAAAAAAATATTTTTTTTTAATCTTGTTCCCTTTTTTGAACTACATAGCCGAAATCAATGAGACTTTAACATAAGCTGAATAAAGCAATGCTGTAACTGTATGCAAGGTCATTTTTTGAAAAAAAAAATTAAACTTTACCTTTGTTTTGATAAATTTTTTTTTAACAAAAACAAAATTTTAACCGGATGTGCCACGCCCACGTGAGATTTTTTGATGTGACTTTATTAACATTAATAATATATATGAAGGCCCAAATTTTCAAGCCTTTACATCCATTGGTTAACGAGATATACAATCAAAAATGTCAAAAAAAATTCAAAATATATTATCGGAAATTTTGAAATTCGTAAACCTTGTTCCCTTTTTTGAACTATTCAACCGAAACATCTGAGATTTTGATATAATTGAGCTAAAGTAATGAGGTAAGTGTGCGTAGAAGCATTTTTCAAAAAAAAATAATTATATATATATTTTTTCCAGACAACAAAATTTAAACAAAATGAAAATTTTACCCGGATGTGCCACGCCCACGTCAATATTTTTTGCTGAATAAATCTGTATGTGGTATGTTCAATTATGTTTCAAGTTTGAAGCTTCTATAACTTGTAGATCACGAGATATGCATACATCAAAGTCAAAATTTTAAAAAGTCGGGTTAAGGTTTCCAAAATTGCAAAATATAGAAAAATTTAAATTTTATATTTCAATGAATTGTGATATATCGTTCGAAAGAGCTCGTAAAGCACATTCAGAATCTGAAAAAAAAAAACTCTCTAAGTGAATTAGGTCACGTGCTAGAGCAGTCCAAAGTTGTCAATTTTGCTGTTTTTGGACAGCTATAAAACCGGAAGTTGATGCCGGAGGTCAAATATTAAAGTATCATCTGGTAGCCAAGGTCAATGACCTTTGACCTACTTAAGGTCAAGGTCTTTAAAGGTCAAGGTCACGAGATATGAGCCTTCAAAAATTGAAAAAAATTCAACTTGAAATTGCAAAAAAGCAAAATCGAAATTCGAAAATCCACTTCCAAGAATTTTCTCTAATTTTTATGTTCTTTCATTTGACACCAAAATTTTGAAATTCTGTTCAGCCAAATTGGCTGAATAAAAATCGAAGAGTTTTAGGGAAATCAAAATGGCGGTTGAAATATCATTGCAATTTTCGATCTTTTAACCGCACACTTGTCCCATAACTGCAGCTACCGATCAGTACAAGTTTCGTTAAAAAATATCAATTACAGCGGAAGTGGGTCAACCGGAAGTTTGCACCCTTATAACGTGTAAACCGGAAGTGGTGCAAAACTTTTGACTGCGCAGTTTTATTTACTATCTTCTTCTCTATTTTCAATAAAAATTTCAGATGAATCGGACAAATAGCAAAGAAAATAGCAAAAACGGCCAAAAATTGCAAAAGTTTAGATCCAAAAAGTGTGCAACGAATATTTGAAAATCAAATTTTTTGAACTCATAGTTGATTCGGAATTCGCTACAGATTCTAAAAATGAAAACCCGAGCAAAATCGGTTCAAAATTGCACCTTCCAGGCCCCAAAAACCACTTTTTGCACATTTTGCAGATGCACTACTTTCGGTTATGCAAAAATGTTCCAATTTATATTTATGCAATACCTCGAAAAAAAGTAAAACATGGAGCAGTAAAAAGGTTGCTGCAGCTGTTGTAGTTTAGGCTGTGTACTGATTGTAAAAAACGAAAAAAAAAAAAAAAAAACATTTCGAAAACAAACTGGGACTTTGCGGTAGCAAAGTCCCACAACTAGAGCCACATGTGGCACAGAGTGGGACTTTGCAAATGTGCTAATTGCTAAGGGAAATTTTAAAAAAATGGACCCTGAAATCCGAAATCCGAAGTGTCAAAGAAGTCGACAACTTTTAAAATTTTTGAATTTTTGGAAAGGTTGTGAAACCGGAAGTAGTCACCAGACATAACATTTGAACATAACAGAAGGTCAAGGTCACTGAAGGTCAAATTCACGAGGAACAAGTCTTTAAAAATTGGTAATGCATACTGTAATAACAACGGAAGTTGACGCTAGACATCAAATATGAAAATATAATTGAACAGCCAAAGTCAATGAGCTTTGATCCTAAAAAGGTCAAGGTCAACAAAGGTCAAGGTCAAAAAAGAAATTTTTTATTTTTTTAATCCTGTTCCCTTTTTGGAACTACAAAGCCGAAATTTATGAACCTTTAACATAAGCTTACTAAAGCAATGCTGTAACGGAATGTAAGGTCATTTATTGAAAAAAAAAAAGAATTTTTAACTTTTTTTCGATAAACAAAATTTTGACAAAAACAGAATTTTACCCGGATGTGCCACGCCCACGTTAGATTTTTTTATGTGACTTTATTTATATTAATAATATCTTACTATGGCTAAATTAGCAAACCTTTGCATGTATTGGTTAACGAGATATACAATCATAAATGTCAAAAAAGGTCAAAATCTATAATCGGAAATTTTGAAATTAATAAACCTTGTTCCCTTTTTTGAACTATACAGCCAAAATAGCTGAGATTATGATATAATATAGCTAAAGTAATGAGGTTGGTGTGTGCAGAAGCATTTTTCAAAAAAATGTAGTGTATATGGATTTTTTCCAGACAACAAAATGTAAACAAAATTAAAATTTAACCCGGATGTGCCACGCCCATGTCAATTTTTTTTTTGATGGATACATTGGTATGGGGTATGTTCACTTATGTTTAAATTTTCAAGCCTCTAAATTTAATAGATCATAAACTATGCATATATTAAAGTAAAAAAATTCAAAAATTCGGGTAAAGGTTTTCAAAATTGCAAAATTTAAGAAAAAAACTAATTTTGCATTACAATACATTGTGATATATCGTTCGAAAGAGCTCATGAAGCCCATTCAGAATATGCAAAAATGAACCCTCTAGGTTAATTAGGTCACCTGTAGGAGCAGTACAAAGTTGCGAATTTGGCTATTTTTGGACACCTATAAAACCGGAAGTTGATATCGGAGGTCAAATATTAAAGTATCATCAGGTAGCCAAGGTCAATGACCTTTGACCTACTAAAGGCCAAGGTCATCAAAGGTCAAGGTCACGAGATATAAGCCTTCAAATATTGAAAAAATTCAATTGCAATTTGCAAAAAAGCAAAATCGAAATTCAAAAATCGGCTTCCTGAGAATTCCCACAATTTTTATCTTCTTTCATTTGACACCAAAATCATTTAAATCGGATAAGCCGTAAGGTCGGAATAGCAAATGACATGTTTCAGGAAAATCAAAATGGCGGCTGAAATATTATTGCGATTTTCGATCTTTTTACCGCACACTTGTCCCATAACTCTAGCTACCGATCAGTACAAGTTTCGTTAAAAAATATCAATTACAGCGGAAGTGGGTCAACCGGAAGTTTGCACCCTTATTACGTGTAAACCGGAAGTGGCGCAAAACTTTTGACAACGCAGTTTTATTTACTACGTTGTTCTCTATCTTCAATAAAGATTTCAGATAAATCGGACAAATAGCAAAGAAAATAGAAAAAGTGGTCAAAAATTGCAAAAGTTTAGATGCAAAATGTGTGCATCGAATGTTTGAAAATCAATTTTTTTTAACTCATAGTTAATTGGGATTTCGCTACAGATTCTAAAAATGAAACCTCGAGCAAAATCGGCCCAAAAATGTAGCTTCCAGAGTTGAAAAACCTGTTTTTACTCATGTTGCAATGTGCATCTTGCACTTGTGCAAAACTGTTCCAATTTATATTTATGCAATACCTCGAAAAAAAGTAGCATATAGAGTTGTAAAAAGGTTGCTGCAGCTGTTATAGTTTAGGCTGGGTGCCCTGTGTAAAAAACGAAAAAAAAAAAAAAAAAAAAACATTTCGAAAACAAACTGGGACTTTGCGGAAGCAAAGTCCCACAAAAAAAAAAACATTTCGAAAACAAACTGGGACTTTGCGGTAGCAAAGTCCCACAACTAGAGCCACATGTGGCACAGAGTGGGACTTTGCAAATCTGCAAATTTGCTAAAAGCAATCTGTAAAAAAACTTGAACCTGAACGAAAATCCCACGTGCAAAAGAAGTCGAAAAGTTTTTTATGGATGATCGTGAAACCGGAAGTGATCACCAGACCTGGCGTATGAACGTACCAGTGAATACCCTATGTCAATGACCTTAAACCTACTCAAGGTCAAGTTCGCTTAAGGTCGAAGTCACGAGATACAAGTCTTTGAAATTTATAAACTTTCAAAATGCATACAGTAATAATACCGGAAGTTGACGCTAGACATCATAAATGAAAGTATAAATGAACAGCTAAAGACAATGACCTTTGATCCTAGAAAGGTCAATATCAACAAAGGTGAAGGTCAAAAACAATTTTTTTTTTTTTTAAGCCTGTTCCCTTTTTTGACAAAAACAAAACTTTACCCGGTTGTGCCACGCCCACGTCAGATTTTTTTGATGTGAATTAATTTATATTAATAATATCTTACGATGGCTAAATTATCAAGCTTTTACATCTATTGGCTAACGGGATATACAATCATAAATGTCAGAAAAGGTCCCTTTTTGGACTATACAGCCGAAATAGCTGAGATATTTATATAATTCAGCTAAAGTAATGAGGTTGGTGTGTGCAGAAGCATTTTTCAAAATAAAATTTAGTCTATATGGATTTTTTCCAGACAACAAAATGTAAACAAAATAAAAATTTAACCCGGATGTGCCACGCCATGTCAATTTTTTTTGTAAGTATACATTTATATGGGGTATGTTCAATTATGTTCAAATTTTCAAGCCTCTAAATGTAATAGATCATAAACTATACATATATTAAAGTAAAAAAATTCAAAAAATCGGGTAACGGTTTTCAAAATTGCAATATTTAAAAAAAAAATTTGCATTAGAATACAGTGTGATATATCGTTCGAAAGAGCTCATAAAGCCGAATATGCAAAAATGAATTAGGTCACGTGCTAGAGCAATCCAAAGTTGTAAATTTCGCTGTTTTCGGACAGCTATAAAACCGGAAGTTGATATCGGAGGTAAAATATTAAAGTATCATCTGGTAGCCAAGGTCGATGACCTTTGGTCTAGTAAACGTCAAGGGCATCAAAGGTCAAGGTCACGAAGATATAGGCCTTCAAATGTGGAAAAATTCAATCGCACATTGCAAAGAAGCAAAATCAAAATTCGGCTTCCTGAGAATTCCCACAATTTTTATGTTCTTTCATTTGACATCACAATCATTAAAATCGGACCAGCAGTTATGTCGGAATAGCAAATGACATGTTTCAAGAAAATAACAAGTGGTTGCCTAGCAATATACGCCCACTTACTACATAAATTGTCAATATATCAAGGAATGTTACTATCTTAATTTTTGTTGGATGGTGTTCAGATTTGAATTCATCCAATATCTTGTTAATATAAAGCATCTAATTTCATAACTAATAAAACTCCGTAAATATTTGTCGAATCGATCCGGAATTCAAAATTGTCCAAGATTTTATGGATGTTATCCTACACACAAAAGTTTATTGAATTCTTACCACAACTGTGGTCTCTATCACGTTCACAAGTCATTTTTGACATATTTTAGGTGAAAAACTTCGTAAATATTTGTTGAATCGATCCAGAATTCGATTTTGTCCAAGATCTTAAGGATATAATCCTACACACAAAATCTTATTCAAATCAAACAAAAACTGTCTCTATCTCGTTCACAAGCCATTTTGAACACATTTTGGGTGTAAAACTCCGTGAATTTTAGTCGAATCAAACCTAAATTCGAACTTATGTATATAATCCTACATTCAAAATTTTATTCAAATCCAACCAAAACTGTGGTCTCTATCTCGTTCACAAGCCATTTAAACATATTTTGGGTGAAAAACTCCGTGAATTTTAATCGAATCAAACCCAAATTCGAACTTGTCCGAGATCTTATGAATATAATCCTACATTCAAAATTTTATTCAAATCCAACCAAAACTGTGGTCTCTATCTCGTTCACAAGCCATTTAAACATATTTTGGGTGAAAAACTCCGTGAATTTTAATCGAATCAAACCCAAATTCGAACTTGTCCGAGATCTTATGAATATAATCCTACATTCAAAATTTTATTCAAATCCAACCAAAACTGTGGTCTCTATCGCGTTTACAAGCCATTTTTAACATATTTTGGGTGTAAAACTCCGTGAATTGTAATCGAATCAAACCCAAATTCGAACTTGTCCGAGATCTTATGAATATAATCCTACATTCAAAATTTTATTCAAATCCAACCAAAACTGTGGTCTCTATCGCGTTTACAAGCCATTTTTAACGTATTTTGGGTGTAAAACTCCGTGAATTTTTGTCGAATCGAACTTGTCTGAGATCTTTTGAATATAATCCTACACATAAAATTGTATTTAAATTAAAGCAAAACCGTGGTCTTTATTGCGTTCACAAGCCAATTGTGGACAGATCGACGGACGGACAGGGGCGACGGCAATGTACGACCACATTTCAATGTGGGCGTATAAAAATGGCGCTTTAGTATCATTCTAACTTTTGATCTTTTTACCGCACACTTATCCCATAACTCTAGCTACCGATCAGTACAACCGGAAGTAATTGAATGTTATAACAAAGGGAACTAACAATTAACGAAAATGCGAATCCTCGGAAAACCGACATCCCCTCTAAACCGACATTATTACCTGGTCCCACACACGGTCGGTTTTGAGGGGTTTCACTGTACAAGTTTCGTTAAAAAATATTAATTACAGCGGAAGTGGGTCAAGAGGAAGTTTGCACCCTTATAACGTGTAAACCGAAAGTGGCGCAAAACTTTTGACTGCGCAGTTTTATTTACTACCTAGTTCTCTATTTTCAATAAAGATTTCAGATAAATCGGACAATTATCAAAGAAAATAGAAAAAATGGCAAAAAATTGCAAAAGTTTAAATGCAAAATGTGTGCAACGAATATTTGAAAATCAAATCTTTTGAACACATAGTTAATAAGGAATTCGCTACAGATTCTAAAAAAGGAAACCCGAGCAAAATCATTCTTAAATTGCACCTTCCAGGCCCCAAAAACCACTTTTTTCACATTTTGCAAATGCACTACTTTCGGTTTTGCAAAAATGTTCCAATTTATATATTATATGCAATACCTCGAAAAAAAGTAAAATATGGAGCAGTAAAAAGCAAAAAGTAAAAAAGCTGTTGTAGTTTAGGTTGTGTGCCCTGTGTAAAAAACGTCACACAATAAAAGTTTCCATATAAATTAATTTTCTTCATAAAATATACAACATATAAATTAACATATACTTATATACAATGGGATTATATATGTACAAGTTGTGCAACGAATATTTGAAAATCAAATCTTTTGAACACAAAGTTAATAAGGAATTCGCTACAGATTCTAAAAAAGGAAACCCGAGCAAAATCATTCTTAAATTGCACCTTCCCGGTCCCAAAAACCACTTTTTTTAGGTTGTGTGCCCTGTGTAAAAAACAAAAACGGAAAAAAGTCTCACAATAAAAGTTTCCAAATAAATTAATTGTCTTCATGAAATATACAACATATAAATTAACATATACTTATATACAATGGGATTATATATGTACAAGTTGTTTTACACGGATAACAATTTTGGTTTCATGAATTTCTTTTCTCCCAGCTGGTCCTTAGCCAAGCCTTGTGGCATTGTTCTTTCTAGGTTCAATAGATAGGACATCCCGAAACCTTAGAGTTCTCTGATAATTGTATCTCATATATATTTTAACTATCCTTTTTGTTTAAATCACTCGAAATGTATATACAGTAAGAACATATTTATTGTTAAAATAATGTTCATTATGAAATTGCAAAAGTTGAAAAAGTGGTCAAGAAAAAGTGCTCCAAAAGTCAGCAAGATTTTTCTCAAAATTATATTGTTAAACTTTGTCTCGTGGACAATCGATTAGAGAAATATGCAAAGTCAGTCCGATCAAAATCGGTTGAAAAATAAAGGAGATAATGGCCAAAACATCAAAACCCATATGTTGTCATACCTCATTTCCGGTTGGTAGGGTATGCGTCATTTTACATTTAAACAATACCGAGTAGTAGATTATCGTGGGAAATCTTGAGAGATTATATGTGGCATGTGTAGCTTTGGCTGGGCGCTCTTACCAGAAAGCGAAAAAAAAAAACAAACTAGAACCATGAATGGTACCATGCCGTGCGCATCCGGTTTCGTCCATTGGTGAAAAGTGACACCTTTCAATCCATGATGTCAGGTTTACAGAAGAAAGCTTGTTTTACATTAAAATGCAGAAGGTACAAAATTTTAAAACGCACAATTTTGAATTCGGTAGTGAAAAGTAGAAAAACCAGTTCACACACGGTAGTCAAAAATTGAAATTAACATTTCATGTTCGGTAGTGAAAAGTCATCTGATTAAAAAAGGCGTAATCACAGTTTGATATACATCAGTAGAAAACGCATATCACAAAATTTCTAAGATTTGTAAATAAGTTCTAAAGTGCAAGAAAGGACACGTGAAAGAGCCAAATCTCAATTTAGAACTTCATAGTTTGAAATACAGATCGAATTTTATCAATACATATTTCATTCAAAGAAAATATATCTTAATGTTTCTTTTAAACAGTTACAATGTAAAAAAAGATACATTAATGATAACGTATCGCCCAAACGCAGCTTTATGTCAAAATGTAGTACTCTCCCTTCAACTAGAACGCACTGCAAAAAGGAAATATGTACCAGGAGATATTTCGGAAACAATAAAAGTTTATTTACAGGAATCTAGACAACGCCAGGATGAGGCAATTGTAAGAAATGAAAGGATGCACGAGGATAGGATTAAGGCCTATAAAGGTGATGAGAATGTGCTGAGAGATTTTCTGAATGAAAAACAAAAATAGTTTATCAAGATGATACTTTTTTGTGTAACTGGTTTTGTAAACTTAATCGAGGTGGGATCGCTGATGGCATCAATTTAAATTTTTCCTATATTCAGTCAGGGGGCCGTGGTGGCTCAGTGAGTCAAGACGTCTGCTCGCTAACCTGAAGGTCCAGGGTTCGATCCCGGCATGGGTTGAGATGATACATTCGGATATTTCAACCTGTTTCCCCTTGTCAGTGATGCAGGTCTTAGGGTCTGGAATGGTAAAAGTGTCTAGTCGTTCTGATGGGACAATAAACCGAGGCCCTGAGTGCTACAGACTGCATATTAAAGATCCCTCTACAGTTGGAAATCAATAATAGGAGTAGGCTAATGCCACTGTCCTGGCAAAATTTCCCTAATTGCACATTGCATGGCGTTTAGCCCAATTAGGTGCAAAAGAGCAGGGGTAAAACTACATTTCATTTCATTTTTATTTAGTCAGATCGAGTTTTATATGCAGCTTTTGCAATAATTAAATAATAATACAATAGTGGAATAGCAAGAAAAAACCAAAATATGCATATGAAAGACTTTATTACAAATTGAAGAAAAATGTATCAGAGCAGATTTTGTGTTATATTTAAGAAATCCCTCAGCTTCATTATCATCTATCTGATATAAAATATCTACTTCATTGACATCACCATCTTCGTTGTCCAAAAAGTCATCTAATGCATCATGCTCTATTATGCAAAACACAACACATCATTATAATTTGAACTGAAGTTTCTATTTTAATAGTGTCTAAATATTTTAATCGCCGAAATCTTCATTTGAGCAGTGCAAAAGCTCTTTCCACGACAACTCGATTAGAAGAATGGCACTGGTTATATTTTCTTTCCTGGGCATTAAGGTGTCCATTATTTCTGTATGGCGTGAGTAACCACCTTTTAATTGGAGATGCTGCATCAGCTAAAATATGATGCACCATGTTACACATTTGTAAGCCATTTGTCCACAAGTCTGATTGTTTTAACACTCTGGAATCATGTACACTTCCAGGATATCCAGCATATACATGTGAAAACAGCATATTATGTCTGGACACAGCCTGAACTTGGATTGAGTGAAATGCTTTACGGTTAACATAAGACTGTGGATGTGCTGAAGGTGCTTTAATTTGTATATGTGTGTCATCCAGGGCTCCAACTATACCAAGGAATCCATTTCTTCGTTGAAAACAAACGACTTCCTCCTGCATTTCTTGATGAGTTGGTCACGAAATAATTTTTGTTTTCAAATTATTGAGAATTGTGGCTATTACTCTATTCCTACACAGAATTACTGAAGATTCTGAAACACCAAACCTATCTGCAATCCTTCTTATGGTGTCTTGTCCACCAACATACCATAATGTTATCAATAACTGTCTTGACACCGAAACTGCATCTTTGCCACCTGTCTGAGTAGGCTGTAATTCAGGACATTCCCTTAAATACATGCAAGTTCTGTGAGGCGGCTAAGATCAAATTTTCATAAGAATTGTGCATTTAGTGATAAAAGCTTCAAAATTGGACATTATGTACTTGAACATGTATGGAATGATTTCAGATATGGAGGCACTCTAACTTTTGGCTGTATGCGCATGCATCTGCATGCGCAGTAGACTAAGAAACGTAACGTAATTCCATCACGTTTACCTTAAATGATGAGTACTATTAACCATTAGAAATAAATACATTCATAAATAACCGAGTAATTGTACATAAAAACATTGAAAAAATGTTTGACCAATAATAATTATAATATAAAAACAACTAGAACCGAGAAGACGGTACCGAGCAGTGCGCAACCCACCCGATACATGGATGAAATGTCACATTTTCAACCAATGATAAGAGTTTTACATAATAATATAAAAGCGTACTTGTCAAATTACTCACTCTCTTTTGTGTGTCAGTAGAAAGTGCACTGCAAGATATGTTTGCAGGGATAATAAAATGGATGCAAAACTACAAGAAGTAAACAGAAAGATTAACTGTGAAAACTTTAGCTTCTCGAACTCATCCGATATATTATCAAGATAAATACATACCAAGCTTCATTCAAATCGGACAAAAACTCTAGTCTCTATCGCGTGTACAAGAAATTGTTGACGGACGGACCGACGGACAGACAGGGTGACGGCAATATACGTCCATATTTTCATGTGGGTGTATAAAAAGGCAGATAAAATGAATTCAGAAATACCAGCAGACAGACTAATTAAAAGGGTGCAGAACTACAAGCAGTCAGACCAAATAAAAGGGGCGCACGGCTACCAGTATACAGGCAGGGTTAACTAAAAGGGATGCGGAAATACCAGCAGACAGACAAACGAAACACGTACAGTTACAATGGAATTCGGCATATTACTTTCAAATTCTAAAACGCAAACTGATTAAAATATCTACTATTATATATCAAGTGGAGATAAAGCATAATAAGAAAAGACGATTTTTTGTGACGTACGTGAATTAGGTTCAAACTGACAATTTTCATTTGGCTATAAAACAAGAATTAAATATTGGACAACAAAAATGAATTCACCATTGGATAGATCTCATTTCAGGCAATAACTTTTGTTCGGATCATAAGGTCAACAAATGGCATGGTCACAAGTTATGAGCTTTAAAAGGGTTACAATATTTGCTGAATATCTTATACCGGAAATAGACAAACACCATAATCGAAATTAGCAATTCAGCTGCCCTCATTTTGTTGGCAATAGCTTGAAAATGCCATAAACATTAAAATTATATAAATCGGATGTCGATTTAAAGAAAACATGTTCATTTCAAGATGGTGGCCAGCGTGTTACTTCAGGTTACGATTTTGTCATATTTTTTTTTTGTTAGTCATTTCTTTCATATCTTAAGAAGAAATTGTTACCTATCTTATGAAATCCGTAATCAATTAACACGTGTTCTTTTCCCGCCAAAAAAACACTTAGAGTTACTATAGAACAAAGAACAAAATTCCAAATAGCAATTTTGATCAAAATATCTAGTGTTATATATCACTAGAAAGAGAAGATAAAGCGTAATAAGAAAAGAAAATATTTTGTGACGTGACAGAGCTGTTCAAAGTTCAAACTAAAATTTGTTAAATGGCAATAAAACCGGAAGTAAATATTGGACAACAAAAATGAATACACCGTTGAGTAGTTCTCATCATGGGCAATAACTTTTGTTCAGGTCATAAGGTCACCCAAATCCAAGGTAACGTGTAATAAGCTTTGAAAATTTTTGTCATTTCTGAATATCTTTTACCGGAAGTAGGCAAACATCATAATCGAAATTGGCTGTCATCATTTTGTTGGCCATAGATTGAAAATGCCCTAGACATCAATATTATACAAATCAGATGATACCCTGTTCACTTCTCTCGATTTACAGAAAACATGTTCATCTCAAGATTGTGGCCAGCGGGTTACTTCCGGTTACGATTTTATCATATATTTTTCTTTGTTAGTCATGTTCTTCCATATCTTAAGAAGAAATTGTTACCTATCTTAAGAAATCCGTAATTCAGATAACACGTGTTTTTTTCCCGCCAAAAAAACCACGCAGAGTTACTATAGAACAAAGAATAAAATTCGAAAAAGCAATTTTGATCGAAATATCTAGTGTTATACATTTTTGGAAACTGGAGATAAAGCGTGATAATAATAAATGATAATTTGTGACGTACATGAATTAGGTCACGTGACAGAGCTGTTTAAAGTCAAAACTCGACATTTTCAAATGGCTATAAAACCGGAAGTAGACATCGGACAACAAAAATGAATACATCAGTTGATAGATCTCATCAAGGGCAATGACTTTTGTTCAGGTCACAAGGTCACTAAAGGTCAAGGTCACAAGATATGAGCCTTAAAAGTTTTGACTATTTCCGAAAATTTTAAACCGGAAATAAAAAAAAATCTGAATCGAAATTAAAAAATCGGCTTCCCATGTTTTGTTAGCAATCGACTGTAGATTCCATAGACATCATTTTTATTCAAATCGAATGATTCCCTGATTCTGAATATCGATTTAAAGAAGAATCAGTCATTTCAAGATGGCGACTGATATGAAATATCTGGGTCAGATTTTTTCATTCCATATTCAGACAATGGTTATATCTAGCACATTGCAAAACGATTTTTTCGAATATCTTAATTATTCCGGAAGTTGAAATTTCAACTTTACAACCGAATGACGTCAAAACCGGAAGTGATATAAAAATTTTGAAAATACCATTTAGTTAGAAATCAAAATGTTTATACACCTGTAAGTTTTCAAATTGATCGAAATAAAATTGCAAAAGTTAAAAAAAAGGTTAAAAGAGTGCTCCAAAAAGTCAGCAGAGAATGTCTAAAAGTGCATTTATGTTGAAAGCTATTATGTAGACATTAGAATAATGAAATAAACAAAAAAGGTTTTATCAAAATCGGTTCAAAAACAGAGGTAAAAAAGGTAAAAGACATAAAATGGGGTTTTCTGTCATATGTCATTTCCGGTTAGACAAAAAAACGCCATTTTACATTTAAGCAACACCGAGAAGTTAGTGGTTGTAGGAAAACATGTGAGATAATGTGTGGCATGCTCCCTTCATACCGAATTAGCGTGACCAGAAGTAGACAAAAAAAAAAAAAAGTCATTATGAAAACAAAGCAGTGCGTTCGCTAGAACGCACTGCAATGAATTCTCCCTATATTCAAAATGGCGTCTAGCAGACAGCTTTTTGGAATAGAGAACTCACTAACAAAAGGTATGTATACTTGTATTAATAAAAATCCGTACAAGCAAAACAATTCCGTTAATCAAAAATCTCGTCCAGAGCATGACAAAATCGAGTGCAAGAATTATATAGTAGTGGACTTCCCATACGAGAAGTACCATCAGGTGTTTCGAAAAGAGTAAGCATGGTCTGTTTCGCGCGCGACACCCGCCACTACTATAAAGGTCAAAATCATGAGGTGCAACGAGATCAATTCATGCCTGACTAAACAAATCTGCCAAAATGCAAGTAACAGATTTGTCGTATTTGACAAGGAGTTCTCCATAACGACCATAAAATTTTCTAAAAGAAATTTTAAGTTTGTGTGTCAAGTAACCCTGTTTCAGTAATTTCATGGTTAATATTCGACCCCTTGCAAGAAAGTCCTTATAAAAAGAACAAGCTCTAGCATAGCGGATCAGTTGTGAAATGTACGTGCCATAAGCAGGCGATTGTGGTATGTTACTGCACATGAATGGAAAATTAACAATAGGAAAATCAAAGTCGTCACGTTTGTCATACAATCTGACACAAAGATCATGGTTGTTTTCAATTTCGAGAAGCAAATCCAAATAGGATGCTTTAGTCTTAGAATCAGTAGTGTCTTTAATTTCCAACTCTCCTGGGTAGATTATATCTACGAAGTCTCGAAGTATCTTTTATGACAAATATTTACTGAAATAAAGTTAATATGTAGCAAAAATACACTAGATCAATAAAACAAATGTTAAAGCAATAAATGATAACTAAAACTCAAAGTATATTTAAATATTTACCCACTTCAATCATCAGTGCCAATCAAGGGAGATAACTCACATTTGCCTAGGACAAGGGAGCAGTCATTTAATTAAACTTATTATGTTTCAAGAGGCATATGAAAACTATTTTCTTCTTTCTTTATTTATTTTTATACGCCCTCATCTCTCAATGAAGACGTATATTGTCGTCACCCCTGTCCGTCCGTCTGTCGATCCGTCCGTCCGTCCGTCCGTCGGTCCGTCCGTCCGTCCGTCCGCCGGTCCGTCCGTCAACATTTGCTCGTAAATGCTCTAAAAACTAGTTTTTGACGGATTCAAATTAAATTTGATATGTGTATACATATTCATAACACGAAGATCAAGTTCGAATTTGAGCTATTTTCGATCGTTAGAAGTAGAGTTATTGCCCTTGCCCCGAATCTTGAATATGCTATTACTTATGGTGGCTGATAACGTCCTTTTTCGATCTTCGCACTTTTGCGTTATGAAGACAAAAAAATGAAAAGCGAAGATGCGAAGATGCGAAGATGCGAAGTTGTCTGGCTCAAAACGGCCACTTCGAAGCAAATAACCTTCGCATCTTCGCTTTTCATTTTACATTTCTACTTTATAATTTTCATAATTTCAAGACGCGAAGATGCGAAGTGGCCGCTTTGAGCCAGTCATCTTCGCATCTTCGCATCTTCGCATCTTCGTGTTACATTTTTTATATATCAATTTCGAAAAATATGATAACGCGAAGATACGAAGATGCGAAGATGACTGGCTCAAAGCGGCCACTTCGCATCTTCGCTTCTTGAAATTATGAAAATTATAAAGTAGAAATGAAAAATGAAAAGCGAAGATGCGAAGGTTATTTGCTTCGCATCTTCGTATCTTCGCTTTTTGACTCGAGTAAAAAATGACAACGCGAAGATGCGAAGTGGACGTTTTGAGCCAGACAACTTCGCATCTTCGCTTTTCATTTTTTTTGTCTTCATAACGCAAAAGTGCGAAGATCGAAAAAGGACGATATCAGCCACCATAATTACTATCTTAGTTTTCAACCGATTTTGATGAAACTTAAAATGGATGTTATTGGACCTAAATCGAAAGGGTTAGGAAACTTTAGTTTATTTATGATTAGAATTAAAACTTTTTCAAGATTTTGGCCTCATCAGTTTTGAGGAGTTATTGCCTTTTAACCTCTATACAGTTCTTCTATCAACATCAATTGCTTGTAAACACTTTAAAAACTAGAATTATTTATGGAATCAAATGAAATTCGGCATGTAGATACATATTCAGAAAACAAATATAAAGTTCGAATTTGAGCTATTTTCGACCGTTAGAAGCAGAGTTATTGCCCTTGCCTCAAAGTCTTGAATATGCCATTACTAGCTTAGTTTTCAACCAATTTTGATGAATCTTAAAATGGATGTTATTGGACCTAAATCTAAAGATTTGAGAAAGTTTAGTTTACTCCTTATTAAATTTCAGGCTTTTTTGTTTATGGCGTATATGGCTGTGGTCCACTATCTTTTCTTTAATTATGTAAATGAAACGCCTCATTTAAATCTTATGCCAATTTTATTTTTCACTTACAAGTGCAGTGAAAGTTACACCGGAAGTAATATCCTATGCATAAGATGTAAAACGTGAATTTCATGCCCAACATTGTAACGAAATATGTCAAAATTCAAAATCATAGACCCTTTGAAAGCAGATAATGTTTCGCAACTGGGAACTGTGTATCATCGGTCAAGAACAGAAGAACGAGTCTCTTCAGTGCCCTGCACAAACCAAGCGGAAAGATGTAGGTAGTGGTTACAAGTCATTTGCTGATAATCTTAGTGGTTTTGTTAATCTGAAAGATGTTAAGAGCTTACAGTTAGCTAGGAAAATAGATGATGGATCAGGTGTTGAGTCTTCTCTTACTGTTAAACAGGCGAAGTGGCACAAAACATGCATACTACTCTTTAACAATAAAATGCTTCAAAGAGCCGAAAAAAGATCATCGAAAGAATCAACTACAGAATCGGAAATAGGGCCTAATATTTGCAAGCGCACACGATCTCTTTCTTCAGTGACATCAGATACCCAAAAAGCTTGGTGTTTTTTCTGTGGACTTCCTGCTGCTGCATCTGATGTTCTTCACGAAGCTGCAACATTTGAGTTAGACAAACGTGTACGAGAATGCGCAACACTACTCCAACTTGTTAGTAAAATTAAGTATGGGTGATATGGTTGCCTTGGAAGCCAAAAATCATAGTAAGTGTTTAGTATCCCTGTATAATAGGACACGAAGAGCCAAGCTAACAGAAGAATATGTTACTGATGATGAAAGGAAGATGTCTGGAATAGTTTTCGCTGAACTAGTGATGTATATGGAGGATAATCGCATGGAACATGGAACAGCTCCGGTCTTCAAACTCGCAGATCTTGCACATCTTTATGAATCAAGATTGCGGCAGTTTGGAATTGATCAATTTGATTGAAGGAGCGATTGCTCGTCCAGTTTCCAGATTTGCAAGCAATTAATAGGGGTCGAGATGTTCTACTTGTCTTCAATAAAGATATTGGTTATGGTCTAGAAAAAGTGTGTGAAAGTGACAATGACTCTGATGCTGTTCAATTGGCAAAAGCTGCACAGATTGTACGCAAACAGTTGTTAACCGATAATAAACCATTTGATGGCTCATTCCATAAAAGAAGTCAACAGGATTCTGTCCCAAGTTTATTGATTGCTTTAGTAAGAATGATACTAGAAGGTGCCAACATCAAAGACCAAAGCCATGAATCGTCAACTCAGGCGACACTGACTGTATCACGACTTTTAAAGTACAACTGTGTCAATCACGTGCGCTCAGCACCAACATCTGCAACTCCTACAAGGCACAACCTGGATAAGGAAACCCCAATCGCTACTTACATTGGATTGATGCTTCATGCTCAGACTCGGAAACGAGAGTTGGTTGACAAATTGCATGCTCTTGGCATAGGCATTTCGTATGACAGAGTTCTTCGTATCTCAACTGATTTAGGCAACAGAGTGTGTGAACACTTCGAGAAAGAAAATGTAGTGTGCCCACTTTCAATGCAACGTCAAGTATTCACAACTGCTGCTGTAGACAACATTGATCACAACCCAAGTTCGACAACAGCTAAAGATTTGTTTCACGGTACTGGCATATCACTGTTTCAACACTGCAATGTTCATCCAATTACTTCTATGAGCGGACATTTCAGTTCAAAGGCTGTAAACCATTTACCACATTACTACACCCATGTTCCATCTGTTTCTGCAGAGATCAAAGGATTAAATATACCAAATGGGAAATTGACAAGCCTGCACAGAAATAACTACCAGAATCACGTGGACGAGGAGATGAAATGACTGGAGCAAACAAGATTAGTGATAAAAACAACAGATGAAATCCCACACATGAATATATCTTGGGCCGCCTATCATGCTCACAAGGGGTTAGGTAATAAGAACATTATTTCCAAGACAGCTCTTCTTCCTCTGTTCCAGGAAAGTGCCCATACAGTGTCAATGATCAAACACGCAATGGATGTAGTGAACAGTGCAGTACATCATTTGAATCCAGGACAGCCTTGCATCATTACATTTGACCAGCCTTTGTGTGCCATAGCTAAGCAAATTCAATGGAAATGGCCTGAGAAGTATGATAAAAACAAATTTGTCATCATGTTTGGAGGTCTTCATATTGCGATGGCTGCCTTAAAAACGGCTGGTGACTGGATGAAAGGAAGCGGATGGGTACAGGCACTTGTACAGGCAGAGATTGCTACAGTAGGAACAGCAGAGTCCTTCATCAAGGCAACGCATGTTGCACGCACAAGACGAGCTCATCAAATCACAGCAGCTGCATTGGATAGTTTACAACATACAGCATATGAAATATATGTTGCTTCTCCTACTCTAGAAGACAATGTTCCTTTGGATTTTGATGCTTGGTGTGAGAAAAAAAGAGATTGCTCTCCAATGTTTCAATATATTGGAACTGTGCATTCTATCTTATGTGCGTTCACTAAGAGAAGCTAACTTTGCTATGTACTTGGATGTGCTAACAGAACTGGTTCCATGGTTCTTTGCCCTAGATCACACTAACTATGCAAGATGGATACCAATACATCTCAAAGACATGTTTGAGTTGGCAGACAAACATCCAGAAGTAGCGGATGCATTTGATCATGGTCATTTCACAGTACAGAAATCAAAGCGTGCGTTCTCAGCTATTTCGATTGACCAAGCCCATGAGCAAAACAATGCCTTTATAAAAGGGGATGGCGGTGCTGTAGGACTAACAGGAAATCCTAGTGCTCTTAGACGTTGGATGATTTCTGGGCCAGAAGTGTCTAGGGTGATCAGAGAATTTGAGGATGCCTTACACCAAAAGGGAAAAGAAATGGAACTCCACCATGATCAGACTGAAAGTGTTCAGAAAGATTTTGCTAAAGATGTTCGTTCTCTTGTTGCTGTAATTAAAGAATTCGGAAACCCCTTTGAGGAGGACAGTCCAGATTTGCTTGTTCTTGATACCAGAGCAATAGCAGGTGACGAGGTTCTGAAATCTGTAAAGTCTGTTCAACAATTGGGAAAAGATCAGTTTGATTCCTTTACGAAAGAACGTCTAGTGGAAAGAACAAAACCTATAAGCAGTGTAATTTCACGTAATAATCTAACCTTGTTGGGCAACTCAACCTTGAAGACTGTAAAGACTAATAAACAAGAACTGAAAGCTCTGAAAAGTGACATGGAACTCTTCTCTAAGATGTACATTGGGTGTCAGACACGTGGCGGAAATCTAGATGAGTTTTTCCGTCATGAAAATCAGACGTTTCCACCGTCTCTTTCCGATGCTGGATCACGGCATATCAGAAGCGCCTTGCGTTACTAGTTTGATAATAGACGGAGCTGTAATTGTTCAAATGTTGAAAACTGGAACAGTCAAAACATTTGATGAATATGCTAATAAAGTATTCATACCGCACATCCATGCGCAACTACTTAAAGGCTAGCGCACACGAGAGCTCCCAGCTCAGCAAAATTTCATTCGTGGCTGTCAGCTCAGCTCGTAGCTTTCGTTTGTTTCCGCGCACACGCTAAGCTTAGAGCTTTCATAGACTTGGTGTCGAGTCATAAATATCTAAAATTAACAAGCTCACGTGACATTATAAAGTGACTTGAACAAAATATCGGACGTCGACAACCCTTCGAATGATTCAGAATATGTAAAAAAATTACTTCTTCTTTTGTTGTTGCGTCCTTGCGATAATTGCTTCAGATACAAACTCACATTCACCGATGGGCCGATTATTTTTAGTTTGATGACGTGCTAGCGCATGCGCTCAAGATGAAAGTTGAAAGCTAAGAGCTTTCGACTGCGCACACGGTAAGGTATTTTTCATTCGAGGAAAAATTATCAAACACGACAGATAATTTCCTTAACGCCTCGAATAAAAAAAACCTTACGTAAACTCCGCGCACACGAGAGCTACGAGCTGAGCTGACAGCCATGAATGAAATTTTTCTCAGCTGGGAGCTCTCGTGTGCGCTAGCCTTGAGGTGACACGTTTGGATATGATTTGGGATAGATACATCAACAACAGTTTGAAAGCAACAGTCAGAGCTCAAAGAGGCGTGGGTACTCGTAGACGTGTAATTGGCAGTGCAACTATACCTGGGAACTGGCAGAGCTTTTTACACGAAGATAGCAACAAGGAGGAACTTTTTCGATTTCTATCCAAGGCTTTTATGCAGACTGTTCAGGAGCTGGACAAGGAAGTAGTTGTAACTGACGGCGAACAGCTTTTGTGCGTTCCACAGCAACTTGACATGTCATCACTTGCACCTTGCAATCACGAGGAAGCAGATAGTCGAATTATGCTACACGTTTCTCATGCTGTTTGTCATGGCCATAGCAAGATTATGATACGAACAGTAGACACAGATGTTGTTGTGCTCGCAGTTATGGTTTCCCAGAAATTATTACCAATTAATTTAGAACTGTGGTTAGCCTTCGGGGTCGGAAAAAGTTTTCGCTACTTGGCAGCTCATGAAATCAAAGACTGTCTTGGACCCGAGAGATCATGTGCCCTTCCAATGTTTCATGCACTGACAGGATGTGACACTGTATCATCCTTTGCAAGGCATGGAAAAAGGACAGCCTTGATTACGTGGCAAGTATTTCCAGAGGTCACGCCAGCTTTAGTCGAGCTGTCCTGTGCTCCTGAATGTATCTCAGATACTGCTATGAAGATCATTGAGAAGTTCATCATATTGATGTATGACAGGACAAGTCTAGACGTTAATGTTGATGATGCCAGAAGAAGACTATTTGCCAAAAAAACTTCAATTCATGCCATTCCACCAACGCATGCAGCACTTGTACAACAAGTCAGAAGGGCAGCTTACCAGGCCGGCCATATATGGGGACAGTCACATATTCCACTACCTGAACTCCCATCTCCTGCTGAATGGGGTGGTAACTGGAGGAAAATGGACATTATGTTACTTACTGGACGACTCTGGATCAAGCATCGAAGTCTTGTCAAGAATTGATTTCTTGTGGATGTCGAAAGGGGTGCAACAACCGCTGCAAGTGCAAATCGTCATCACTTAAATGCACAGGACTCTGTGTGAGGGCCATTGCTCATAAACTTGCTTTGTTATTTGTTTTAGACATTTATCCTTGATGTGGGTCAGTATTATTTGTTGAAATTGATGTTTTAGAAATTGTTTGGTTGTTTTAAAGTTGTAACAATAACCAAATATGGTGACATTTATTTATCCACTGCGCATGCGCATAAATTTTCAAATTTTGAGTGCCTCCATATCTAAAATTTTTCATAATACATTAGTCTAACTATGTTTTAAGTTTCATGCTTTTATCATCAAATGCACAATTTCTCGGCTTAGTCGCCTCGCTATCTCAAATGTTGCCGGATTCATTCTAAACATTCTTCTAAATGATAGCTCATCATACTCTGGGACAACGTCTTCCACATATCCATATATCTTGGAACGAGGTTCAATTCCACTACAAAATAGAAAGATATAATTGAAGTTATGAAAAGAATTTACAGTAATAATTTTTTAGACCAAGGTCACTACACAGGCACTAGATATTGAAGATATAACGCCGAGGCTCAGGGGTGAGCAAGTCTAGTAAGAACAAGTTGGCGACTTTCCAACCTTTATATTCTTTTACACTACATACAAATTTTTTTTTTACCAGAATATGGACTCTGGTGCCTGTGGGTCAGTAGGCCTAAGGAGCAATCTACGGGATCTCTTTTTTAGCATTAACCTTTGCGGGTTGTTCATATTCACGTATAATATGCCTATATCGAAGTTTCGAAGTTCATAAAAACTGATATATTGCTCAAATCTACTTAATATTAACAGTGGAGATACCTAAAATAAACATACATACGTTAAATTTGTAATCAATGCTAGTATAGGGAGTAGATCTTCTTCTATTTCTTCGTTTTCACTTTCTTCATTTAGCAGAGCTAATCCAACAACAGCCCCAACCTCCATTTTGAATGTACTATTTCCGGTTCCGTGTCGTTCGATTGACTTCTAGAATTGGAATATACAGAACCAGTCCAGAACTCGCCAATCGAGCGGGCCCCATGTTATATCTCTTAGTTTATTCATAGAACAACTTCCGGTTTCTGCAAGAATTTATAGTAATTTAAAAGCCATGATAAACGAGATTTAATTCGAACGGAACATCCAGTCCCCCTGCCACAGTATCACTTAGACTTAGGGTCAACTTGTCCTAGAGGAGAAACTAGGTCAACCATAAATTGAAACAGAAGTTCATTAGACGATGAGTAGACTAAGACTTCCAGTCTTATACATTTCTATGGTTTATTTGTTTAGAGTGATAGTCATAGGCGTACGAGCTGGGGGTGCAGGGGGGGCAATTGCCCCCCCCCCCCCCCAGTGATTTTCATGAAGGAAATTAAAAAAAATAAAATCGTTCGGAAATAATGTAATCAGGCAGATGGCAAGAAGTTTTTGGAATTAGGGGTAGGGTGGGGGTCGACTTGTCGGGCAAATATATTTCGTTGTCGGGCAAATGAGCATTAGTTGTCGGGCAAATCGGTTTTGCCCCCCGCTCAACAAACGCCCCGTACGCCTATGGTGATAGTCACTCACAATAAGTTTATATAGCAGCTCCTATGTTTGTATTACGTCCGATGTTGTTACAAGAATATATGTCTTGACATTTATTATAAAAATATTTTTCAGTGCCATTATTTCATACAAGAGAAAACACACACATACAGTTACTAATGAAGAAATTTACAATTTTATAAGGGGCAATTTATTAATAAATGTATTGTGTTATATATTATTAGAAAGAAAAGATCGAGCATAGTAAGGGAATTGAACTCTTTTCGGTTTTCTAGATTCATATCCGTTGTAAAATACATGTTATCATACCAGTACACCGTTTGTTCTAAAATAAAGAAAGCATCAACGATTGGTTCGTATGTGTGAAATTTATTGTGATGTCGATTGTTCGTTGTTTAATTTTGACACAGATGGTAAAATTTGTTAACACCTTTCAACCATTGTGCTAGATCGGACATATTCATGTAAAATGAATGCGGAAAAGAGTATCTGGTGTTGAAGATTCTAAACAATTAAAAAAAGAACGAACAAAAAAACTGATCATTAAATATCACAATTGTTATAATACTTACGATGAATAGTTGAAATAAGTGTGACGTGAGAGTATTTATTGATCACAATCTGATTTATATTAGAGTTTATAAGATATCTGCTTATCTGATATTCACGTGGTCCATAACAATACAAACTACAAATATAACAATATTATACCATTATAGTATACCATATGGTATACCATTAAAACAGTCCTTTCTGAAGTGAATTTATTATGTCAATACTCAGGAAATAATTAGGATATGTCTATTCTGAATTACCAAAATATCTATATGAGTAGCAATTTTACATATCGTAATATTTCTTGTTATTTGTTAGATTGAACGAATTAGTTCAGATAACAATAGAACAATTACATTATTAGAATGCTCGCATAAAAATATAAAGCTAGGCTTATGTCGGCTTGCGACGCTCCTCGACTGTCGGTATCTAGCTGGATCTGATAATTCGGAGCGCTCAGGTCGGATGCGACGCTCCTCGACGGATCTCGACGGATACAGCGGCAACTGGTTTTCGCTAATCGTAAATAGCGATTACGACTGTCTGCGACTGTCTACGGCTCGTTCAATTTTCGACGTACATGTGATACATTTCAATATGGCGACGCCCATGAACCTTCACGTTGTAAGATTTTGTGTGTGCATTTTTAATTTTGTTTTAAGTTTTGCAACGCTTTCGTGGTACTTGGCCTAACTGTATAGTCATATTTTAACCCCATATTTCAGTGTTGATATGATTATTTCACTCAATTCTCATGAAAGACTTGTACAAACTAAGGAAAACAACTTCATGAAATACTACACATATAATCTATGAAAGATTAATTCTGGTCAATTGTAGTTGAGTGAAATATTTCTTTTTTCAGACTCGGGATTATTTGAGATACTAACGCCACCAAGCAGGGACTAAAATAAGCGCGCGTTGATTGGCTAATATCTACGACTCAGTTGCGTCGCGGAGTAGGTTTGACTCAGGTCGCTACGATCGCTTACGATCGTCGGTAACTACCTGGATCTCGTAGGCCAGAGTAGAACATGCGCGACTCACTGGAACTGGCTGGATCTCAGTTGCCGACAGTCGCAAGGAGGCTAGTTGCGTCGTAAGCCAACTCAGGTCGGCAGAAACTGTCAACCTATCATAGGCCGACAGTTGCGGCAACTGACTGGATCTGCCAGTTGCCGACAATCGAGGAGCGTCGCAAGCCGACATAAGCCTAGCTTAACGTGCGGGTGTTTCCGATTTACTTGTGACGATTACATACTGTAAAAAATTAAAAGTTCTAAAACATACCATGGTTCGTTATTATAAGTATCAGTATTTATTATTGAACTAGTAGGCTCGTATTTCTTTACATCTGGACTTCCGTAGCTAAATTGTCTTGTGTTCGTCTTAATATCAAACTTCATCAAGCCCCACTCGCTTGCAGCAAATATGATCTGACCATCGTATACGCAGAAATCCATCATATAAATCTTATATAAAGACACAGCACGTTGTAATAATTCTTACAAATGGAAAAAAAGAGTGAAATTTAAGGATAATATTTGTCACCACAGCAACTGGAAGTTCAATTTTACTTCACAGTGATGACGTGGATATTTATAGTTGTGATTACTAATGCTAGGACTTGTATAACTATAAATTAACAGTACTGTATAAATAAAACTGTTAGTATATCTTACCTTGGAACACCAAACCATTTTTGAATTTCTTTGACAGATTAACTACCCCCTTGTTACCGTCTATAGCGAGTGAGAAATATCCGTTTCTTGTTATCCAGTACAGGACTCGTTGATTCAAATCGGCTGTCAGAAATATAATATCACAATCTGAGCTGACATGATATTGTTGCCATACTTTATTATCACAAATACGTATTACGTTTTTTCCAGAAATAGAAGTAAAGATCATCGGATTTTCTGAAAATATGTTATTTTAAACACAATAAATCAAAATACACTTTCTTCAACAAAATCAATTTGCCAACAATCACTGTCGAAACTTTGTGTGACTCATTATGAAGACTGAACACTATAGTTTTGAAATGTGTAAAAAGTATCGGTTTTAATATTTCCTTTAACGAAGAGGCATAACAATGTGTCGAGTTGTGACTTCGCAGGAAAAAAACCTTTGAAAGGTCGATACACATGAAAGATAACAGAGACATTGAAAAACAAAACAGATGATAACTACCTGAAGCAACATAAAACAATCCTAGAATTACAAACAGTACAACTATTTTAAACCTGGCGACATCAGTGACAGTCATCTTGTTAAATAAAATAAAATATATATTTATATGAAACAAGCCGATATTGTATGAAGAGTTAAATTACATCATTAATTCTATCATATTGTAATTATTCTAGAAAATGATGTTTCAACCAAACTTGATATTAGCCAACATTGACTTTCATTCTTACCGTAGTTTTCTTCTCTGATTATTACATCATTGATATTGAATGACCATTGACCAGTAAAAGTTACTTTATACAATTCTTAATTCTATCAAATTATAAATTTTGGAAAAAGCAAAGCAACACTGTTTTAATATCCCACTGCTCTGTACTTTATGGGTGAGTGAAATGGTTATTGTGTATTTTCTGTCCATAGTTTATGAACCCACTTTAGTATCTCACATTAATATATGTCAGTTGTTAAAGAGCGGGTTTCAGTTAGGTGCCTTCAATGAGAACGACTTCACTTTCTTATGTCTCGTAACGCAGGTTATGTCCAGCAACACAGGTGTCAGATTTTGATTGACAGGCCATCATTTAAACTTAAATTACCACAACAAATCGTCTTAAAACCTTTGAAGGTTTAATGGCTTGTTCAGACATTGTAAACTGAACATCGGGGTTGAAATTACACAGGCTAGAAAATTCGACCGCCACGCACAGAGCTGTGCTCAGTTCTAGTGCCATTCGCAAAGAATTGCCGGTGTATTCGATTCACCGTGCTGTATCCGTGTCGTGCGTGCTCCTTCATCGAAATAATATAAGAAGTGTCTTGAACAACAAATCGAACGCATCCGTCTCGCAGATTCACGTTTCGTTTATTTGTAAACAAATAACTTTTTTCTGATAATTTAATTATCGTAACGACAGCGCATTGAATTTAACTTCAATGATAAAATTATTTTAATTAAGGAAATATAACGTAGGTAAATCATGAATCAATTTGAGAACAACGCAAGTCTAACGATCTTGTAAATTTGACACAATAAATCAAAGTTTATAATTAATGGTTTACGCTTGCCCGTGTAAAAGTTATTCCTATATCTGGTCCACTAATTCATTGACCTTAATGATGGTGTGTATTTGACATTTCATCCTCACAAATGTTTACAATGTTACAAGTTACGGTAAATCGGCCACTCCTGAAAACAATCCATATGAATTGGTCCCGTGCATGGCCGATTTTCAGGAGTTTCACCTAAAAACGCAAATTCTTAACTTGTCCTGCTATAAAAACACCTCTTGACTCAGTAAAATGAATTAATGTATCTTTTTAAAATTAACTCTTGAGATTTATTTTAGGGGGGGGGACAAGATTTGAATTGGCGGGGGGTCTCAAAGGCCCCATAATTCCTCCCCCCCCCCCCCCCCTTGGCTACGGGCCTGACCTGATTTTATTGACTAAACGTGTTACAGTGATATTATCTGCGTCAGTTGTTGTCGTTTAATTGATATCATATATTATAATAATTAAATAACAAATAGAAAACTAGTGGCACAGAGTGGGACTTTGCAAATCTGCAAATTTGCTAAAAGCAATCTGTAAAAAAAACTTGAACCTGAACGAAAATCCCATGTGCAAAAGAAGTCGAAAACTTTACTTTTTTATGGATGATCGTGAAACCGGAAGTGATCACCAGACCTGACGTATGAACGTACCAGTGAATACCCTATGTCAATGACCTTAAACCTACTCAAGGTCAAGTTCGCTTTAGGTCGAAGTCACGAGATACAAGTCTTTGAAATTTATAAACTTTCAAAATGCATAAAGTAATAATACCGGAAGTTGACGCTGGACATCAAAAATGAAAGTATAAATGAACAGCTAAAGACAATGACCTGTTGATCCTAAAAAGGTCAATATCAACAAAGGTCAAGGTCAAAAACGAAATTTTTTTTTTTTTAACCCTGTTCCCTTTTTTGACAAAAACAAAACTTTACCAGATTTTTTTGATGTGACTTTATTTATATTAATAATATCTTACGATGGCTAAATTATCAAGCCTTTACATCTATTGGCTTACGAGATATACAATCATAAATGTCAGAAAAGGTCCCTTTTTGGACTATACAGCCGAAATAGCTGAGATATTGATATAATTGAGCTAAAGTAATGAGGTTGGTGTGTGCAGAAGCATTTTTCAAAAAAAAAATGTAGTCTATATGGATTTTTTCCAGACAACAAAATGTAAACAAATTAAAAATTTAACCCGGATGTGCCACGCCCATGTCAATTTTTTTTGTAAGTATACATTTATATGGGGTATGTTCAATTATGTTCAAATTTTCAAGCCTCTAAATTTAATAGATCATAAACTATACATAGATTAAAGTAAACAAATTCAAAAAATCGGGTAGAGGTTTTCAAAATTGCAATATTTAAAAAAAAAAAATTTTGCATTACAATACAGTGTGATATATCGTTCGAAAGAGCTCATAAAGCCGAATATGCAAAAATGAACTCTCTAAGTGAATTAGGTCACGTGCTAGAGCAATCCAAAGTTGTAAATTTCGCTGTTTTCGGACAGCTATAAAACCGGAAGTTGATATCGGAGGTAAAATATTAAAGTATCATCTGGTAGCCAAGGTCGATGACCTTTGGTCTATTAAAGTTCTGATTTTTTGAGTAGGCAACTATCATTTTCTGCTTATAAACATGGGGAAATTTCTCTTGAAGACTCTTGTAGTGGGTATGAACTATCTTGCTTGCTCGATTACTGGTTGTATTAAACGGGACAACAAAGGGTGCTATGCCTGCAAAATGTTGAATATTGAGTCCTATAGGTCTTGCTGTATTCAATGTCTCAATCCAGTAGGCTTCTCTGGATTGTCTGAATTTGGTGGTTTCATCTTCCGGTAAATCAATTTCTATACGTTCAATTGGGGTTAGGGTGAGATCGTTTATTAAATTTTCATCGAGGTTGAAATGATTAGAAACGGGCTTGTCTTTCTTTAATTTTATATCTGATCTATGGGCATTGAATCAAGTGCGTAAATTATTCTTAGTTTCTCCTACATATTGTTTTGGGCTATTTTTTACATGAAATTAAATAAATTACATTTGAGCTATCACGTGACAAATGCTCCTGGATCGGATACCTTTTATTAGTAAAGCTACTCATAAAATAATGTGTTTCAGCTACAAAGGGACACGTTTTGCATCTATTTGACAAACATGGGGCACACCTTAAACTTGGAGGAACTTCGGCATATAGTCTAGTCCTCGCTGCTATTTGCGCTAAAGTGGAGTTTTTTATGTTTCGTAAAAATCGTTTTGAGTATCCACGCTAAACACAATAAATCAAAATACACTTTCTTCAACAAAATCAATTTGCCAACAATCACTGTCGAAACTTTGTGTGACTCATTATGAAGACTGAACACTATAGTTTTGAAATGTGTGAAAGGTATCGGTTTTAATATTTCCTTTAACGAAGAGGCATAGCAATGTGTCGACTTGTGACTTCGCAGGAAAAAACCTTTGAAAGGTCGATACACATGAAAGATAACAGAGACATTGAAAAACAAAACAGATGATATCTACCTGAAGCAACATAAAACAATCCTAGAATTACAAACAGTACAACTATTTTAAACCTGGCGACATCAGTTACAGTCATCTTGTTAAATAAAATAAAATATATATTTATATGAAACAAGCCGATATTGTATGAAGAGTTAAATTACATCATTAATTCTATCATATTGTAATTATTCTAGAAAATGACGTTTCAACCAAACTTGATATTAGCCAACATTGACTTTCATTCTTACCGTAGTTTTCTTCTCTGATTATTACATCATTGATATTGAATGACCATTGACCAGTAAAAGTTACTTTATACAATTCTTAATTCTATCAAATTATAAATTTTGGAAAAAGCAAAGCAACACTGTTTTAATATCCCACTGCTCTGTACTTTATGGGTGAGTGAAATGGTTATTGTGTATTTTCTGTCCATAGTTTATGAACCCACTTCAGTATCTCACATTAATATATGTCAGTTGTTAAAGAGCGGGTTTCAGTTAGGTGCCTTCAATGAGAACGACTTCACTTTCTTATGTCTCGTAACGCAGGTTATGTCCAGCAACACAGGTGTCAGATTTTGATTGACAGGCCATCATTTAAACTTAAATTACCACAACAAATCGTCTTAAAACCTTTGAAGGTTTAATGGCTTGTTCAGACATTGTAAACTGAACATCGGGGTTGAAATTACACAGGCTAGAAAATTCGACCGCCACGCACAGAGCTGTGCTCAGTTCTAGTGCCATTCGCGAAGAATTGCAGTTGTATTCGATTCACCGTGCTATATCCGTGTCGTGCGTGCTCCTTCATCGAAATAATATAAGAAGTGTCTTGAACAACAAATCGAACGCATCCATCTCGCAGATTCACGTTTCGTTTATTTGTAAACAAATAACTTTTTTCTGATAATTTAATTATCGTAACGACAGCGCATTGAATTTAACTTCAATGATAAAATTATTTTTATTAAGGAAATATAACGTAGGTAAATCAACGGTTGGCGATATAATACGTAAGAAATTTAAACATTCATATGGCATGTGATACATTATAATATGGCGGCGCCCACGAACCTTCACGTTGTAAGTTTTTGTGTGTGCATTTTTAATTTTTTTAAGTTTTTTTACAACGCTTTCGTGGTACTAACTAACTGTGACAGTGACTAACTGTATTCATATTTCAACCCCATATTTCAGTGTTGATATGATTATTTCACAGTTGCCGACAGTCGCAAGGAGGGTTGTTGTATCGTAAGCCAACTCAGGTCGGCAGAAACTGTCAGCCTACCGTACTGACTGGATCTACCAGTTGCCGACAATCGAGGAGCTTCACAAGCCGACATAAGCCTAGCTTAATACTTGAATATTCGAGAATGATTAAAAAGATAGCTTGCCAGGCAAGGTAACATACGCCCACTTCAGCAAATTTAAATATTTGAAAAAGTTGATGGCACCATCGCACTTATTTGAGATGATATTCAAATGAATCAATTCGAATGAAAACTCTTGCCTCTATCTTGTACACAAGTTAATTTAAACCTTTTTTCACTAAGTCAAGGTCAATAACTCATAAACCATCATGCATTGAGGGTTACCTTTATATCATTCAGAGAAAAGATGGCATATTTTCCCTATCAATGAGATAGTTATGAATTAAGATGAAAACATATTGTAAGCAAACTTGGTCTTTTACCGAAAACCAATGTATTTTTCAGACAAAGACATTAATTTCACAGAGGATTACAAAATAAAATGAAACTTTTTATTCCTGTCAGACAATGTAAAGCAGCTAATATCTTAAAGATAGCTTTTGTCGCAATATCATCATTCAGGAATGTTCCATTAACTTGCATGAGTTATTTTTTATTGCTTTTTGCATGTGTAAAATTTTCTTTTGCACGTGTTTGCATGAGTTATTTTTCTTCGCTTTTTGCAAGTGTTTGGATATGTTATTTTTCTTTGCTTTTCAGATGACTTTTTCAGTTTGCTGCACATAAATTTCAAGGGGTATTTCATGTGAAACTTTGTTTACTTTGATGTGATAAATTGTAGTTAAGATGCATTGCCATCAAACTATGATTCAAAATTTTGAATAATAGATTTTATTTTGCGTCTGTAATCTGTTGCATATTGTTTGCTGACTTGCAATGGTTTGTTTTTCAAGACTAATTCAGCATTCATGCAGACATGAACACCACAACCATTTGAATTTCTTTGCAGTGTGACTGATTTTTCATAGATTTTATTCCAAGGTGTATTACTATTTTCTAAGATTTGCAGGAAGGTTTCTAATTTCAACAAAATGTTGTTGCCTTTTACAAAATTATTAATGGAATCGTAGTATCTAATAATTTTGTCATTTGCAAAAATTATCACTAAACTCCAGTGATTTGCTGTGTGTATACCATGTAATACGTTACTATGTTTTGTTGCTTGTATATTTCTATTGCATTTACAAGGTTACTTTCGATGCGAAGATACATATAAGTATCCATTGCAAGAGTATTTTTACCTTCATTATTTGCATTTCTTTCAAGAATTTTCAAATCTTGTTTAGAGGATTTTTTTTCTTTGCTTCAGGTTTTATTTTTGGATTTCGTTTGCTAGAGCTGACAGTAATATTAATCAGTTTATGATCTGAATAATAATTTTCATATGTAGCACATTGAGTGTATATTTCAGGAATATTGCTAAATATCAAATCAATTCAGTTCCAGCTTCAGTTGTTGGAGCATGTATTTGTTGCTGAAACGTTTTCAAATAATTTTCAATTTGTTTGCATTCTTTAGAGTATGCTTGTAGATTAAAATCTCCAAGTATTACAGTGAATTCATTTTCAGTCATTTTCGATCTTGCATATTCTAAGGCATTTACCAAATCTTTAACAAGTATCTTAGGAGGTTTATAGACTCCTAATATTTGCAAGGGTTTTACATTGCTTTCATGTTTCATATTCATGATAATCAGAGACATTTCAACTCCCTGTGAATTTACATTTTGTACTTTGGTACTTTGCAATTGAAATATATTTTCTTTGATATAAATTGCCATTCCATGTAGAGATTTACTATTTTCAGTGGTGGAATCATTTCTATACAATCGAAAACCAGGAATATCATATATTCCATCTTGCTTTAGCTTTAACCTTGTTTCAGAGATTATTATTACAGAGGAGTTTACAAATACTGGGTGAATTTTCACGTGTTCAAAGTATTTTTGTAAGGATCTTGCATTTTGTTAAGAAATAACTATTTCATTTTCAGAACACACTGGAAAATCAGGTGTGCGAAATTTCAGAATTCTTTCATTGCGTAGAGAGTTCATTTCTTATGTGCAGTCCTTCCAGGGTTTTAACTCGACTCAAACCCAGATAGTGAATATGAGCCATCTTGCGACCATCAAAGTCAACAACAACTTTATTTAAGGTGTCACCCTGTGACCGGTGAATAGTTTTAGCTGCTGAAGGTCTTAATGGTATTTGCATTCTCATTAACTCTGCACTTTTAAATTTGCCAATTCTGATTTGCCTTGAGATAGGTTTCACTGGTAATCATCACCAGCTTGCGTTGAATAAAATCGTGCTAAGGTTTGATAAATTGCAGTTGTTACAAAACTTTTGCCAACTCCAGCCCCACCACTGAGGAATCTAAATATTTGGGTTTCTGAAGTTTTGATTATATTTACTGTGTCATATACAAATCGTAATTGCTTTTCATTTAAAGTGCTCATCAACTGAAGATATTCAGTTTCGGGCATTTCGTAAACAGTAATTTCACTTTCTTTATCCACTTTGGGTATTCCAAGTTCTGAGCTTATATCATATTCAAAATTTAAAGGCTCATTTTTCTTTTTCAAAATTTCTCTTTCTGCATTTTCTTCGAATTCATCTTCCCTTTCTATATGTTGCGTTTGTGGTGCTTGTTCATCCCAAGCATTTTCGGGGTCAGCTTCAGCAAGCATTGCAATTTCAACTTCTGCTCTATGATTTTCATATTGTTGCTGTAATATTGCTATGGTTTCTTTTTCAATTTCAAATCTTTCAGCAAAGGTTTCACAATTTCCAATGAGATCTGTTTCTTCATTTCTGTATGGTGTATATAACATTAATAGTTCTCTATAATGTTTTTCTGGGTCTTTATCTTTATTGAAGCTTACATATCTTATTACTCGTGGAGTTTTTCTTGCTTTTTCTTGTGTATTTTCAATTTCTTGTGTATTTTCAATTTCTTCATCAGAATTATGATCAATCTGATTTTCTTTCAGTGCTCCAGTTTCATCAGCTTTGTTGGAACGTTTTACAAATTTCTTTCTCGTATCATATTTTGCAACATATTCTGCTAAACATACATTTTCTAGCTTTGCGTTTCTATTCCTATATCTTCTCAATACATTGCTAGATTGAATATTTTCATCGTCATCTTCAAGATTTTCTAATTGGTCTTTGCTTTTCAGAAGTTGTACTCTTTCATTTGGTGGTGAAGTATTGATGAATACAACTTCTCTTGAAGGTTTTCTCATGGGTAATTGCAGTATGATGTACACTGCTTCCTGTGCACTTATTTCTACATTATTTAAAAATTTATTTCCAATTACTTTTACTTGCTCTTTTACACCATAATTTCCATTTCTTACTTCTTGACATGCTTTTCTTAGTAGATCACTTATACCTCTTTGTGATTTTGCAATGTATGATGCTATGTACCTAGCGCATGCATAGACATCCAGAACAAACTGAATGTCATGATTTGCTTGCCAAGCTTGCATTAAAAACCTGTTATATGAATTTATGCGTAATTCATCAGGATTTCTTTTCAAAAATACAGTTGGTCTTGTTACTGAAGACTTTATTGCTAAAATATAATCATCATGATTAAGGTTTACTGTTTCTAGGAATTCATCAAATGATATGTCCTCACCTTTAATCATATCATCCATGGTTTCTTATAATTTTCTTTGTGTTTTCTAACTTCACTTTCTTTTGCATTTTCATCAAATGGTTTCAATATTACAGTGTTTTTCATTGGAGGTTGTGGAAATCCAAACCGACAAATTTTCTGTTTTTTTCGTTTGCACGTGTGAGAATGCTTGTGAGTTTGGTATGACACCAATTTCTGTATGTTTTCATTTTCAGTTTCTTTCTTGCATGTCATTACTTTATCAATAAATTGACAAACTTCTGTGTTGAAACTCGACTCTATAGAAGTAATCAACTACTTTTCCAATGGGTGAATTTTCTTTCTTGAGAATTTCTTTAAATAATAAATTTACTTGGTAATCAAATTGCCTTGTGCATGTTACTGGATCAGATGACACTAATCTGCATTTCGTTTCCCAATGAAAGTTTTCTATTTCTTCATCAGTATAATCTTTCTGGTCTTGAACTTTGCCAAGTATGCGTAGCAAATGTTTCCAGTGAGTTTCTGCAGCTGAGAAGCTACAAAAGAATGTTGCTGGACCAAGTTGCCTTATCATTGCAAATAAATCACTTTTTGCTTTCTTAAAGTATGGAGGTGACCCTCTCAAAGTTTTCAGGATCATATAACCTTCATCAAAATTTATTATTTTGTTTATTGCAGTGGGGTTTTTTTTGTCTCCTGCTGTTAATTTTTTTCCTTGTGTTTTATTTTTACGAATTGCAATTTGAGCATTACCAATCATAATTTTCGTTTGCAGTTTCTTCAACTTGAAGAAAATATTTTCAGGGCTATTTGCAGCTCTTCTATCATTTCTTCTCAATTCAGATTTGCATATTTCACTGTAATAAGCTTTCACTTCTCTTTTATCATTTGTTTTGCGAGCGTTTCCATAAAATATATTTGGGAATGCCAATTCTTCTGAATTTTTATCCATAAATATACTCAAAGGAAAATTGCCTTCTCCAGGTGCAAATGCATGAAGTTTTTCTTTCTCGTTATTTTCAATGAAGTCAGGAGCACTTAACATGGTGTCTTTGGTGCTCCCAACATTTTCATTTTCATCTTCACTCCAATCATCATCGGAATTGCAAGAGTTTTTTTCTTTTTCTTCATTTTTTGCATTGATTTCATTTTGCTTATGTTTGTCATTATTGCACGAATTTCTTTGATTTCATTTCCTTCATTTTCAAGTGTTTCTATTGCGTCTTCTTCTTTTTCTTCTATTTCATTTTGCCAATTTTCATTTAATATGATACCTTCACTTTTGTAAAGTGTACCATTTTTCTGTAGCCATTCAGCTGCTTCCATCATTTTATAGGGTCTTACATTTTCAGTCATTACAGCGTGGTTATATTTCAGTTGTCTTTTTAATTGCGCTGCAATGGTCATAGTGTCATCTGTTGCACGTGGTAACATTTTTTACAGTGTCTGTTACGTTGGCTGGTACATTTACTACATTGCCTCTTATTTTCAATTGTTTGCCACGTGGAGCAGCATATATTTTCATGAATGGTATCCTTGGTGACAGTAAACGCCATTCTAAAGGATGTAATTCCACATTCTTATGTTTTTCAGGGAATTTCATTCCATTGATAATAGAACAAGGTGGCACCTTATTTTTTCTAATGTATTTTTCACATGAACCACAAGTGTAGCCAGTGCCTTCATTTGTTAAACACATTGTTGCAGTTTCATTGATTGCTTTTAAACTTGCTGAGCTCTTTACACTATGTTTATACCATAATTGATGGCAACATTCACATGTCAGAGTTGGCCCATCTTTAATTTTCTTGTGAAACTCATGAATGAGTTCTTCTATTTCCATTGATTTACTTGCATCTCTTTTTTCTTTGCGTAAATTAGATTCCCTTTCATTTTCAGATTTCTTAAATTCTGGGTTTTTTTTTTCTTTCTTCAAAAGAGTTTCAGTGATCTTTTCATTTACTTTGAAATGAACATCCTTGCGTTTGATTTGTTTTGCTTTTACTTCTGAATCTATTTTACGGTATTCTGGATTTTTTCTTTTTTCTTGCTATAGGGGAGTTTCTCTTTCTCTTTCAGTTGCAGTGTATTCTGGATTTTTTCTTTTTTCTTGCTTGAGAGGAGTTTCTCTTTCTCTTTCAGTTGCAGTGTATTCAGGGTTTTTTCTTTTTTCTTTCTTTTGAGGAGTTTCTCTTTCTCTTTCAGTTGCAGTGTATTCAAGGTTTTTTCTTTTTTCTTTCTTCAAAAGAGTTTCAGTGACCTTTTCATTTACTTTGAAATGAACATCCTTGCGTTTGATTTGTTTTGCTTTTACTTCTGAATCTATTTTACGGTATTCTGGATTTTTTTCTTTTTTCCTTTTTTAAAGGAGTTTCCCTTTCTCTTTCAGTTGCAGTGTATTCTGTTTTTTTTCTTTTTTTCTTTTTTTAAAGGAGTTTCCCGTGATCTTTCAGTTGCAGTGTATTCAAGGTCTTTTCTTTTTTCCTTTTTTAAAGGAGTTTCCCTTTCTCTTTCAGTTGCAGTGTATTCTGGATTTTTTCTTTTTTCTTTCTTGGACTTTGATTCTAGCTTTCTTTCCTTACAGCGAAACTGTGACATGGATCTTTGCTTGCGTTTATAATCTTTTAAATATTCACTGCGATCTTTCTCTTTCAAATGTTTCTCTAACTCTGCTAGTTTCATTGCTTTAGTTTGTTTCTTTGCATATTGAAAATATTTATCCAAATTACTATTCATTTTCCTTGCTTCATCAGTTACTGTGTTTTCTGGAGTATTGATTGGTATTTCAATTACAGTATCAAAATCTTTTGTAGTCTCATCTTTCTTTTCCATTTCATCAATTTCATTTGTCAAATTGCATGTGTTACACTTGCTCCTGGTTACTTCATTGCTAATTTTTTCGTATATTTCATCACATTTCTCGATGTCTTCTTCTTTTCTCTTTGTTGCCATTGATTTCTTGTTGCATTTCCTTCTCTGTTCAAAACTTTTCTTCTTTAGTCTTGGCATTGTTCATAGTTCTTCTGAAAATATAAAGAAAAACTGTTATTTAATTGAAATCAAAGCGATCTTGTTAAAATTTGAAAATCATGACATAGCAAGCATTCTACTGTAAGACAGACATTGTCTCTGCCTACCATATAGCTCGGCACGGCATGGGTGCTAATCCCTGTAAGACAGACATTGTCTCCGCCTACCATATAGCTCAGCACGGCAGGGGCGCTAATCCCTGTAAGACAGACATTGTCTCTGCCTACCATATAGCCGGCACGGCAGGGGCGCTAATCCCTGTAAGACAGATATTGTCTCCGCCTACCATATAGCTTGGCACGGCAGGGGCGCTTATCCCTGTAAGACAGACATTGTCTCTGCCTCCTCTACTGAAAATAAGAAGAAAAAAAAAGCACATACCTCATTTCCATATCATATAATAATGCACTTTGGTCTTGTAAATACACCAGTTAATTTTAACGTTTTTTCACTAAGTCAAGGACAGAAATTCTTAATCCGACAACAGGAATCGCGCAATTTTTTAAACTCATCCAGTTATTATCAAGATGAATACACATACCAAGTTACATTCAAATATTCATCCAGTTATTATCAAGATGAATACACATACCAAGTTTTATTCAAATTGGATAAAAACTCTAGCCTTTATCAAATACACAAGTTAATTTTAACGTTTTTTAACTAAATCAAGGGCAATAACTCATAAACCAACGACTGCAATCATGCCATTTTCCAAGAACTTTTCCAAGATAATATCAAGATGAATACACATACCAAGTTTCATTCAAATCAGATAAAAACTCTAGCTTCTATCGCGTACACAAGTTAATTTTAATGTTTTTTCACTAAGTCAAGGGCAATAACTCATAAACCGATAACTGGAATTTCACCATTTTCGAACTCCTCCGAGATATTATAAAGATGAATACACATACCAAGTTTCATTCAAATCGGATGAAAACTCTAGCTTCTATCGCGTACACAAGTTTACTTTAATGTTTTTTACTAAGTCAAGGGCAATAACTCATAACCGACAACTGGAATCGCGCTATTTTCGAACTCCCCTGAGATATTATCAAGATAAATACACATACCAAGTTTCATTCAAATCGGATACAAACTCTTGTCTCTATCGTGTACACAAGAAATTGTTGACGGACGGACGGACCGACGGACGGACAGGGGTGACGGCAATATACGTCCACATTTTCATGTGGGCGTATACAAATGGCAGACGATATTGATATGGTGTTTGTTGATGTTATTTTGGAAGTAAGATATAAATGAAAATTTTCATATTCTGTTTATTTTATAACATTATCACAAAATTGATTTACCTATTTAACGAGTTGCCACCTTGTAATAGCGATAAAAAATGTTATTCTTTGTGAGATTTGTTGAGATTGATAAAGCCTAGCCTGAGTTGCTTACTGTTTAAAAAACTTATTGAGTTATTGTGTACTTAATAAAGTCAGTCTTTGAGATCTTTTTCGTTTATTATGACAAATATGGGACTACTGTATGTTCTGGATGTTTCAGGAATTCCTGGTTATTGAGAATGTTGATTTTTTTCCAACAGTGAAGAAAAGTGAAGAAGAAGGTCAGGTAAATAAGTGTCCAATAATGCCATAATGGTAATGTCAATACCGGTATAGCCTACCCATTTTCAATTTAAAGGGGAATTTTTAGCATTTTCGAGGGTTGATTTTGGTCTTACATAGCCATAAATCAATAGCCTCCAGAAGTACTACACAAAAATCACACAATCCGTTCAATTATACCCCTACAGATGTCTGACCAAATAAATGCTACATACTAAGACCAGAAAACTCTTGTTAAAACCTTTATTGTATTGGCAGTATTAGTATATTTCATTATATTCTACCTCTTTAATTCATCTATTATAAAACTGTAAGCCTAAAAGGATTAGTTTCATTAATTATAATTCTATATTTGTTTGCCAGTTGAATTAAAAATATCATTCAATTTCAGGATCCGTGCAGTTCAATTTAAAAGGGGATGTTCAGCATTTTTGAGAGTCGATATATATAAATAGCCTCCAGAAGTACTAGATCTGCAGGAAAATCACAGAATCCCTTCAATTATACAAATACCTAAACATTTATCTTTCATTTTTTTGTTTATGTGTACTGTTTTCTAAGCATAGACTTACTAAACAACAAGTGGTATTTTAAACTTTCAAATGCTAATAATTATGACTACACATGGATTTGAAGGCTTAAATTTCAAGGGAGAGTTGGGGTGGATTAAAATAACTTTAAAATTCCTAGTTCTGAGATCAAAATTTTATTGGGTGAACAGTTAGTAAACATATCCTTTAAAAAAGTATGATTAAATAATAAATTATTCATTCCCTGCAAAACACAAATCCAACCTTTATTTTTGATAGTGAAAATACAGGCAAAGCTCATTTTTCTTATTGGTGAATAGGTTTATGATGTATTGTAATTTATTTTCAAGTTAATAGTTTATTTTTGATTTATTGTTACTTGAATTTTATTTTTATTGTGATCTAGTAAGATATTCACGAAGACTGGTAAATGGGTGATTTTTATTGAATGCCTTGTATTCTTGCATATGTATGATGTTCAATATATATATTCAGTTATTGTTTGGAATTATCAAATATGATAAAAATAAATTCTATGAAGTGAAATTGAGTTTTACATATAGTTTTTTCTGCACATTTTGTGCTAATGAGGACCAGCAAATGACATGCAGTGTGCAATTGGGCAATTTTTACAGGACAGTGTCATTATCCTACTCATATTTTGATATCCAACTTTCGAGGGATATTTATCATGCTCAGTCTGTAACATACAGAACCTCCAATAATTGGTTCATTGTAGTAGTCATCTCATCTCATTCTGGGAAAGAACAATTGTTTTAACCCCCTGACCCACTGCGGCCCTCTGATGTTGTATCTGTCATTTTAATTAAATCTAAGAAAAATAAGTTTTTACCACACAGTTTTTATCATATTTTTTCCAGATGAATTTAATAATGAATTATTAAATTTTGTATACACATCCTCACCACAACATGAGTCCAATGCTGAGAAAAGTTGAAAATTATTTCATTCATCTTTGGACAGTATTGTTGAGAAAATTAAAAAAAAAAAAAATCAAATTGAAAGAAATTTTTCTTTTGTTAAAGTACTTAAAAAACTTATTCACATTAATATTTTTTTTCAAACTCAAAGTCAACCGGATTCTGTCAAAGGCATTGACAGTGATGAAAGAGACATAATTGCATATAGGAGGAAGCATAGTAGGGAAACTTTTAAAACTGTACTGGTACTAGCTGTAGAATACTTATTGCCTGCAAAAGAGTAAACAATTTTATAAACATAATATTATCTGCAAGGAATAAAACCAGTAGACATTCCATCATAAATCCTTCCAGTACTAGCATATAGGATCCCCAAATCACTGCATTGACTTGCAGTAATTTATTGACTTGACAATTCTATTAATAATAAATCATTTTTTTTGTCTGACAATTAGGCATAAATGCACTTTGTTAAATCAACTTAAAAGATTCATAAAGCTGTGACTATAACTTATAAGGTTGTTTCATATACTTACTACTTGTTTTTGGGAGTATTTAGTGTAGTTGAAATAGATTGTTCTGGTAAAAATAATGTTGATATAATACCAACATGACGTAATACACATCTTTTTCTTATGCCTGGAATGAATAAATAATAATTAGACTGTTCTATAGCAAATTGGTGTAAATGCAAGGTAATTTTCAGTAGAAAATAGTATGGGCAAGGGTCAATTTCAAGTGAAAATGTTCCAAGGAAAAGTCATTTTATGGACTCAAAGTCTTCCTTGAACAAATGATGTATAATTGACAATAATATTTTGAATATATGTGAATGAAAGAAAACAATCAATTAAAAACTCACTGCATGAGGTCATTAATACAGTAATCCTATATCATTTTAGAAAATACATACTGATAGTAAAATATCAAATCAAGAAATAACAGTTGTAAAAACGTTGTAAAATTAAATTTTCTGTCATAATTTTTAAATTAACTTCTTTTGTTATTGTAAGTTAACAAAAGACCCCCAAGTAGAAATTCGGTCAAGTATAAATTTAAACGGAAGTTCAATAGACTAAGAGAAGTCTCAGACTTCCAGTCTTATACATTTCTACGATTAAAGGGATTGTAAAGAGGTTTTCTAGCCTTTGTGTGTGTATCAGGAACACTTAACTTCTATTTGAGACATTCAAACGTTCCATCCGAGTTTGACGTTTTCTGTGAGACGTTGAGTAAATAGGATGATCGCGTAAAAGGCGTTATACACAGAGTTATTATAAGTCTATGGTGTTAAAACATTTAACGCCATAGTCACACCTGGTTACGTTTTTCTTGAATAACAGGAACCTCGGGCATCTGACGGACAGTTTGAATGTCTCAAATAGAAGCTGGAAGTGTCCCTGATACACACACACACAGGCTAAAAAACCTCTTTACAATCCCCTTATGTAGCTCAAAAGTCATAGAATAAGAAACTTTATGCCACTATCTTTACTATTTTTCAGTTCATCTGTGACCGATACATCTTCAGAAACAACTGACACGGATACGGCAACCAATATGTGTGCGGAAAAGGATAGCGATTACCTTATGGAAGTTAGCTACGAATATTGAGTACAGAACACTGGCTCATCTGTTTGGCATTGGTCGAAGCACTGTAGAGAAGATAGTACTGGAAGCATGCAAAGTTATTGCTGAAAAGCTGAGTTGTGATTATGTTAAACTCCCTGAAGGAAACGATATGATCAACAATATTCAACGTTTTGAAGGTAAATGGGGTTTCCCACAATGCTGTGGTGCTATTGATGGCACACATATTCCTATTGTGGCACAAGACACCCATCCTAAGGATTATTATAATCGAAAAGGGTGGATGAGCATCAATGTTCAGGCTGTTGTGAGCTCAAATTACCGTTTTATTGATGCAACAATTGGCTGACCTGGTAGTGTTCATGATGCTCGAGTTCTTGCACAGTCAGCTCTATACAGTCAAGCTGAAGATAATTGTTTACTACCAGACAATAGACGTAACATAAGTAATGTTTCAGTGCCACTGGTTTTGCTTGGTGATGCTGCGTACCCCCTCTTAACTTAGCTGATGACGCCTTTCCGCGACACTAGAAATCTCTCTGATGCACAAAAAACCTACAATTATCGACACAGTCGTGCTCGCATGGTCGTTGAAAATGCAGTTGGCCGTTTGAAAGGTCGTTGGAGAATTCTCCTTAAAAGGGTAGACTGTCGTCTGGACTCTATACCAAACATAGTGCTTGCCTGTATGACTCTACACAATATTTGTGAATACATACGATTGGAGAAGCATACGATGCTCAACATGATGAGGAAATTCAGTTCAATCGCCAGGACCCATTGCAATCAGAAATGACCTAAAGACATACTTATAATGAACAGTAAACTTTGTATTCACTCAATCCGATGTATGCTTCAGTTCCTTCATTTTCAGGTGAAGGCTAAGTGGAAAAGTTTTCTAATCAGAGGATTCTAAAAGGTGATCATCTGCCTTTGCAAAAATGGGACATTAAAATAATCATGAATATCAATTACATTTTTAATGTATGCAATACATAACAAAAAATATCAAGTTAAAACCAATAAAAAACGAACAATTCACTGTAAATTTACTTATCATTTAGGTACTGAGAAAAATGTGAACTAGTGCTACATTTACTGTACCATAAAAATCATGTTTTTTTGCACACAATAAAGTTAGTGCTCTTCATAAAAAGTGTATATATATATATATAGATTCTTGAATGACATTTAGACGCAGAAAGTATAAATAAATCAACGTAACTTTATGGACGATACTACCTGTTTGTTCTTACTTTGCCCTTAAAACAATTGTAACATTGTAATGAGAATAAACAGAGGTATCATACATTGAGTTATGTTCATTGAATTAGTGTAAATAGATTTCTGCATAGTTGTTACCTCCTTTGTAAAAATTGTTATGCATTAGCATGCATACAAATCTCTTTCATTGTATGCATTATTTCTGACAAGCTAGATGATTCTGAATCCTTGGTTTGAAAATTATATGCAAAGCTTGGATATGAATTTCATCATCAATGTCTCCATAACCTTTCAATTCTAAAATGTAAAAGTTTTACAATATGCAAAACAACCCACATAATCACATAACAAGTACGATCACAATGTTCGTTCATTGACATACACATAGCTATGTTCTCAATCCTCAATAAACTGATGTTATAGCATGTGTTGTATCAAAATTCATCTAGTCATTACAACAAGGGAACCAAGAAATGGAATCATCACTGGAAGTTTAGTGTCATATATTATATTTAAAGACATTAACAAGCAATATCATACCTTTGATTGTGCACGCTTCTGCCAGCAATAAAACTACCAGAACCTTTGTTTAATAGCATGAATTCGGCAACTTTAGTATTTTCACCTCCCTTGTCTGTCCTCACACGTTCTGGAATTCCCCACTCCTCTGCAGCTTTTTCAAAAGCTCGTAAAACTGTTGTGGCTTGGTTGGTTGTGTTGACATCAAGGAAAACTTTAAGTCTCGAAAAACCATCTATCCCTCCATGAATAATAAAACTTACACCTAAAAAAGATCACATTGATTACCTACATGCCAGGATGGACATTCGGACCACGCTATTGGCTTTTATTCAATAATTTCTATTGAATCAAAATATAAGCTCTAAAATAGTACTGAGAGCTTTAGAAATTCTAGGAGTTAATAGAAATTACCATCAATGAAAAAAGTCGCATTATCTAATTGTTCACATTATTCAGATCATACATGATACTATTTACACTACACGTTCAGTACATTTCCGTCAAAAACATAAGTATGGTATGAAGCTTTGTGCTTTTACTCTTAAATTTATCACATAAAGGGGTTAGGCCTACCATAATTTACAAAAAGTCTCCTACCTTATAAGTTTATGGACATTATATTGGCGTCGATGCATTCGTCTCACATTTTAAAAAAGACGTCTGAATAAAATACCTTCTGCATCTACTTTTCTTAGCACATCTACTACACGAAATCTCTGGATCCTATACTCACTGTCTTTAAGCAACGCTATTATGCTTCTATAACCAGCATCAGGGAAAGTTTTTACAAGTTTCATTAGCTGTTCATCATCTATGTCGCTGTAATTACACTTAAAAGTTTTGCAACATCCCGGATTGTAAAATCACAATCGAGCAAACTCTCTAACGTTTCCTTCCATATTACGTAGGATGGTCTACCTCTACTTCCAGAAAAAAATAAAGGGGGTTTCATTTCTCCATTAAACGCACTATCTGTCCCGATTAGATCGATTTCTTTTTGAAAGGAAGTCAGTCCAGATGTAAACATATCGATAACAGTATTAATACTCGAAGTCGATTCCGTTTCTTCCAATATTTCAGACAACTGGCTCAACATATCATGGTGACGTCTATATCTGTCGACAATGTTTGATTATTTGGCTGGTAATTTTCTAAATTATGAATAATTTTTGTCATTTTCTCATGTGAAAGTCTTTTCATGGAACTAACCAAATTCAACTCCATCATGAATACTTAATCCGGATGTTTAACTTACGATTTCATCTATAGTCTCAGATGTATCAGATAAAGTCAGCGATTGCAGCGCCACTTGTCGTCATAATGATAGCGTTCTCTTGAAATGCGAGAAATGTTTTTCAACTTTTGTTCGGTAAACTTCATTCGGCGTTATGAAGTGGGCATTATTAGTTCGGCTTGATCGTTAATTTGTTCATAAAACGAAGATCAAGTTCGTATTTGAGCTATTTTCGTTCGTTAGAAGCAGAGTTATTGCCCTTGACCCAAATCTTAAATATGCTACTCTATTAGTTTTCAACCGATTTTGATGAAACTTAAAATGGATGTTATTGGACCTAAATCGAAAGGTTTGAGCAAGTTTAGTTTTATCCTGATTAAATTTAATACTTTTTCGTTAGGCGTATATGGCCGTGGTCCACTATCCAGTTTACAACAATATGCACAGAAAAACATTACATAAGTATATAGGTGAAACAGATAACTGTCAACGTGAAAGAGAGTATGAAACACACCCAGAAATACCACAAAGATATTTTATCTTCTTCTACATAATCTTCTTCGACATATTCCTTATCAGTTTCCATGGACGAACTATTTTTCATATTTGGATCAACGCGCGATGATCGTTTCTTCGTACAGATGTGTAAACTTTGTTTGGTTTGTTTTAGAGTTTCTTTTTTCACTAAAATAATGCAAATGATAGTATATAAAGCACTCAATCCTTGTAATATCATGATATAGACGGATAAAACTGATATGGATGCGGATGTTTTGGGTAAAGTACCACTGACGACATTCAGAAATACGGTGTAGGATAAGAGTATGGTGACTGCTACAGACACTGTCTCTCCTGATGATGCCGGAATGAGAATTACCATTGGATTTAATAAAGCAGAGACAACGAGTGGGGTAATCAGTGTGATCAAGTAAAAATCTGGTAGTCTTTTAACGGTAAATTGAAATTGTACAGCTGATTTGCCGAATTTCTGTGTTATTTGACCAGCGCTACTTATTACCTTCCACTGACCATTAGAAACATCACTCGACAACAATTCAAAACCTATAAAATTGGTTTTATCAGATGTCATATACTTGTCTATGATATGAAATCCACAAACTTGTACATCGAATGGAAACTTGGTAATATCCATCATACACTCTATCTTTGCATACATTCCTTGCTCCAGAAGAACCATGCCTGTATAGTTTACTGATAACAGCGATCGGTCGTTCACTTGTATATTGAAGTCACCTATCGAATTAAATATTCCAAAATGTGGTGTCCACAATGTCGATGGTAATAGTGTAAGATGTTTTATATCATCATGCAAATTAGGATCCCATGATAGAAATTCGTCAATCCAGTATATCTCTATCCAATAGCTGAAGGTCATCACCTGTTCACTCTCAATTAAAATAATTTCAGCATAATTTAAAGATAAATGATACTCTATTTTTGTATAAGTGTTATTGACTGGTCTGGACACAGGATCATAGCGTTCAGGATTCAATAATTCCCTTTTCAGTTTTAAATTAGCTTTGTACTCCGCTAATGAACTTGCAATGAAGAGAACGAACATTGTTGATATAAAATGATTCTTCATATCAAGCGTTGCTAATTGCGTTGCAGCCTTCTTTTCATCTAAAACGAGTGAAGGAACTCTGATACTGATATACAAGAATGCCCACCCACTTTTATTTGATGCAAGTTATAATTAAACAACAAATCTAATAACTGTTTGGATATTTAATTGTTAGCTATTTAGTTTTTATTTATTCTGTTTAATCGGAAGTGAACCATATTTACAAAGATCTACATATGAAGTGAATTCTGTACTTTACCCATTATTTTATTATTTACACAATATATTGACTAGTGATAAAAACTATATTATTCTACATAACGAGTGCTTGTCGTGTAGATGTAAATGGGTTACGTGTTTTAATGTATTTAGATATGTCCTATTCGTGGAAGGAACTGTTTGTAAATAATCAGGGAATTGTGAAATGAAATATTGACCAAACTACTGTAAAGACATTATTTTCTGCATATCGGGTTTCTGCATATCGGAAACATCGATAGCATTTTCTATCAGACGTCCGTGGTTCCACCAATCCTACTAAAACTATGTGCTTGATGACGACATTAAGCCCGATCCGATCTGCATCGCTATTCACCTCAACAATTGTTTTATAATTGGTTGTGAGCGTTAGTGTATTTTACTTCTCTTGCGTACCATGTTTTTATAGTAAGTGAATATCAAGCACGTAACCGCAATTAATCAAGTCATCAATTTTCTCTGCAAACATTTTTCCAGTTAAATATTGAAAACAAATAACCAATTAATAAAGTAATATCTAGGAAAGATCAACAAATTCCTCGTTGTATGAAATTAAAGGGACAGTCTGAATTTTTTTTAGGTCAAAAATTTTTTTTACTCAAATTTGTGAAAACTTTGCACCAAAATCTGTAACTATGTGCCCTTTAATGTATCTGAAAGTTTTAACTAAAACAATCCAGCCGTTAATTTTTAAACACTAAAAACACGCTAATTTGTTTAAAAACCTTACATAAAGTTTTTAAGTGCGTTATGTGTTTTGGACGCTGATAGGAAACTACTGAACGGATTTGAGTAAAATAAACGCCTAATTGTAGAGAAATGTCCCTCTTGTGTATTTAAAAGGTTTCAGCTAGAAATATTGAGCCATTTAAAGGGCAAACACCAAAACTAGGTCAAATTGCTTAATTAACAATTAGTACTCCCTGTTTGTAATTAACCCTTTAAAACTAAATTCAGTTTGATCAAGAAGATATAGAGATACATTAAGCATACTTTAAAAATACTCTCAGGTAGCATTTGCGATTTTTTTTTATAATGGAAACTTTTTCAAAAAAGCAGAATGGCCCTTTAAATATGATTTTGTTTGATGACATTATCACTTGTTCAGTAATAGATGAATGATGCAGTAGCAGCCGTGGTGTCCTATCTTTGGACCCAGAAACTACGGTGTTAGATTTAAAACGTCGGAGTTTCCGCAGTTCAGAATTGAAGGGGTTAGAATAACACCCGAGGTTAACTCCAATTTTTAGATTTTGGTCTATGAATTGAAAGTAGATTATTGTCTGTTTCTTCCAGTTAAAAATAATCACCTTTATGATTATCCAGGCTTTTATTCATATATTTGTTGTTCAAAATCATATTAGGCTTAACTCCTTTTAGGAGTTAGCCTTGTTGTCATTCTAACTTTACCAGTAGGCCTTTAAAATGGCCGACATCAGAAAACAATGAAAATGGAATATTTAGGTAGTTAATTTATATTCTAATCCAATTTTTTGTTCCTTCTATCTTATATTTACCCGTGAATTCTGTCAGAAAGCTGAATTGGTGAAAACTCTTACTTTTACATTCATTTGCGTAAAATTTCAAATTGGACTTGTTTTTATTCTTAACAAATTGCCATGGTTATCATAGTCCTGAATCATACATTACCAAGTTTTGTAATAACTTTCAATGCTATTGGTCTGACAACTGCATTGGAAGAGAAGGCAAACTGTTCTTTTCCAATTCACACACCCCTTTCAAATCCCCCCACGTCTTTAGACATCTAATTACATTTAAACATTTCTCATCCCAAGTTAACTGAAAATAAAGTTTAATTGGATATTGCATGATTAGACAAAATATTATATAAGTTATACAAGAAATGCTAATCTATCTGTTGTGGTTTTGGTATATCCATTGTATATTTGAGATAATTTGTATATTATAAGAATCCTACTCTATCTTAGGGGTTTAATCATCAAAATACCAACTGTTTGTTGATAAATGGTGACACGTTTATTCAAATGACCATTTGGAAGTACACGTCTATAAAAATGACTTGACTAAGTACAACTGAAAATACCTGTTCACTGAATATCTTTTGTATAATGCTGTCATATTCATGTTCAGAATTTCAGTTAGAACCATTTGACTGCATCATATTGTTAATCAGCTTGGAATCAAAAGGTTCATGTGCAAATATGTCATTATTAGCGGTATTTAATTCAAAACAGTCGTTTAGATTTATGAAACCTGGTCTTGAAATTCTAATCTTCCAGTCAGAAAGCTTGGTGGGGGCACAGGGAGGATCATTCTGATCAACAGAGAAATTCTACCTATCGGAGATATTACTCTGACCTATTGACCAACCATGTTTTAAATAGTTCACGCGTAGAAATTTTTCTCTCGAAAACCAGAAATGAGACGAAACGACTTCATGTAAACATACCAAATGTCTCAAGATAGATTTCACACCACTCAAAACAATTTATACAAACACATATGAAGAGAATGTATTTTATTTGATCCATACTAAGTGAAAAAGAATAAAAATTTAAGCAGACTAATGTTAATGAGTTCGAAACAACTCATAATGGTGCGAAATGTCTTTAATCGTCTTTCCGGTTTCTAGTCCCGTAAATCAAAAACGCCTCCGCTATTAAAAAGAGTTCTGTACTGCAACTTCTTCAGTAAATACACCCTGTTGAATTTGGGAATATTTTTAGTATTTAAGAACTTATTGATATCCTATAGACGTTTTAATATTAAATTTGATGCATACTTTATCGTTCAACGAATATCGTTGGCGTCATGGCTGGTGATTAGGTTCGTGTTTTTATCTGCGACACATACGGAGCTAGAAAAGATGCGAAGTTTTGTATGAGGGAGGATGGGCGGGGCTAATCTCTTTAAAATCCATCGGGGGGCTTAGAGACGATGTGAGGGGTTGGGGTGGTGGCTTTTGCCAATTTTCAAGTCCGGAGGGGGACATTCGGAGTATTGGCGGACTTATGCATCTCAATCCTCCAGCCAGTGGGATGGGAGTAGGTGGTTTTAGAAGGAAAGGGGGGGGGGTGCACATATTTTATAGGAATGAATAGAGGTCTAGAACAGTAATGGGGTATTCACGTTTGCTCGATTTTATTGATCTTAAATAACCGCCGTAAGCATTAACACTCTCAATTGAATTTTATTGTGAACTATTCACCCAAATTAAACAAGAAAAAACAGAAAATGAACAAACAGATGTGAAACTATCTTTACATAAAACCGTAAAACAACAATGTTCATTTAATCATGCAAATACTTCTAGGAATGAGGGGGGGGGGGGGGGGGGTGGTGATAACATGGATTCTGACTTTCTTCTTAATCCTTTGATACTTAATCATTCATTCATAATATTCTAAAGGGCATGAATTTCAACATATCTTTCATTTTTTCTTCTGTTAAAGTACTTTGTTTTATTGTTTTGACCTCTAATTTTCCTTGTGGTGATGTTACCTGGTCTGTATTTATCCTTTTTGATGTGCACCTTTTTCTCACATCGACACTCTAATGTCCTTTTTCTGCATGGGACAATTTTAATCCTACTTGAGTTGATCCTTGCACTAATTTTAAGGCCATAACTTTGGTGAAAGCTACGAGGTTGAATTCAAACATGCTGTTGGAATATTTTTTATAGTCCATAAAATCAGTTTTTCTCATTTGTATGACTTTGTATTAGTTATTGCGGTTAGTTTTCAGAATGACATTTATTAATGACAGTGGAGAACAAAATTCAGCTAGGGCGAAACTTTTCTCAAGAGCACTATGAACTTGGTCAACTTCCTGTACTGCTGAGTGACCAGGAAGACTATATTTCATTTCAATACTTTCAATTAGAGGATGTTTATCTAAAAATTTTATCATGGATGTTGATATAAATGCATTCTTATTTTAAGGGCACACAGCTGTCACTCCATGTTATTATTCTCTTAACACTTGGTTTATATTTAACCGTATCTTCTAATATTCGAACAAGAGCGCTAGCAATATTATTGCCTTCTCTGCCAGACGTAGTTTCCGCCCATACTGAACAGATTACAGAAGACTTGTTTCTCTCTTCCAAATTTTGCCACTGCAGTTTCATTGTAGACATTTAGTTTGCGTTTATAAAAGAAGCGACTGATTTCAGCCTTAGGACAAGTTATCACATTTTGCAAATCAACCACCGCCACCCCATCATCCATCATTTCTCTGTCAAGTTTTCTGTTTTCTCTCATATCAACTTTACTAGCATCATGTTTCAGCTTATTTGCTTTTTCTTCTTCTGTAACAGTATTATTCTCTGCCTTTACACGATATGCTTCACAGAAATCACACTTATCCTTTTTTTGGCTGATGGAAGTCGTAGTTATATTCTGTTGGGAAAATATGCCTGTAATATGATGATTTCACGGGGTTGATTTCATTTTCCTTACATTTTTCAGAATAAAGCTCGTACATTTTATTAATACTTAAGCCAGCCTCAAGGTATTTCTTTTTACTGTCAGCTCTGCAATAATGACTATCGATAACTGGAAAAGAATCAATGTGTGCTCTTATATGCCCCTTTACCTCTTCACTAAAACCCTTTTCTGTGCTTCTGCCCCTCCTATCTGAGGCGGGAGTGCCACATGAACTCTTGTGAATGTTATACTGTAACAAAACTTAGATCCGCCCGTATTCAGATTTTTTAGTAGGTTAATATGTCATTGCCTACGGCGCTTTGGATCATGAAATTGGTATAGAAATTAATGGCCCGTGAATTAGAACTCGTGGCTATTATATAATGATAATTCATATTCAAAATATATCTAAAAATGAAATGAAATGAAATGTATTAAGGAGCATCAGCACCAAATGGGCCATATAGCTCCAGAACACGATAAAAATAAACATGTCAAAACAAAATTAAAACAAACATGAAATAAATAAACAAACAAAAATTATCACAGAACGAAGAAAATTAAAAACAGTATCACAGTATGACACCACAAAGTGGTATTAAAACAAAACAAAATATATCATAAAACAAAAGAATGACAAAGAAATTAAAATTTAAAATACAGATTTGCAGCTTTTAAAAATGCAACAACCTTCTCATAAAGAGAAGGTTGCGCAAACAAATAAAACAGGGATCTAGCACGGTAGTGCTGCGATCGCAAAGGTTTGATATGCCTGCACTCAATCAGAATGTGTTTCACTGTCAGGCGGACCTGGCAGTGTTCACAGACTGGTTGAGGCTCTCGCTTGAGCAAATAACAGTTGGTAAGGTGAGTATGACCAAGTCGAGAGCGACACAAAACAACTTCATTTCTCCTATTAGCACAATAGGAGTTGGGCCAATCTCCTAAGAGAGGCTTGATGGCATGAAGTTTATTTGTGTCTGCAGCATCCCATCTTTGTTGCCATCGTTGATGTATAAATGCCCCTACAACCGACTTAAAGTCGGTGTAAGGTAAGGAAAAGGGGGAGACAGGAAAATATATCTAAAGGGTACAAATTTAATGGCTATTTTTTTAAGTACCAACATTAAAAGATTAACAGATGAACACACCTGTAGATATGACGTATACAGTCGAGAGTATAAATATGAGAAGACTGCTTTCTGTCTTCAGTACTTAACAGGAAACGTTATTACTCATAATGTCTTATCATTGGCTACCTTTAAGACTATTGGGCATTCGACATTGCTCTCGACTGGAATTAAACTTGAACTGTATTTAAATTATACTTGCTGATTTTATACTTGATTATATTAATGAACACAACGTGAAGTCTGATATTTATATAAAGATATTTGAAAACTGTTATCCAATTTATTTACGGACAAGGACCACCAGCATTAGATACGGCCATCGCAAAAAGGGGATATCGACACACTTTGTCATAATACACTTTCTTTTGACTTATTGCCAAAGTATCCAAAAAGAAACTTTTACAAACTTGAACCCTGTTATTATTTTCAATGTCCAAATAAAAAGAAAATGTGTTGTTTCTCCTACTATTTAGGCTGTTATCAACAGTCCTACGCTTAACAGGATTACAACTTGTTGTGTTTATAATTAAATATTTTTTTTCTTCATTGTTTAAGCTGTAAAAAGTATAAAATAGTAATAATCTACAATCAGCAAGTATTTTTGTGGAACAATTTAGCTTACATTTCGGTGAACAGTCTTTGGACTTTTTAATGCGCTTTTCCGGGATAAATTTTCCAGTCCAGTTTGTATGAGATTTGCCTTTTGCTGTAAGTGCCTTAGTTTTATTTTTCTTCAATGATTGAATATTTCTCTTTCTCTTTCTCGACTTAACTGGACTTCTGCAGGAACTCTGCTCTTCTGTTGTCTTTGCGTCATCGTCAGAGTAATAGTACATAAATATAGAATAGAACTAAAGTTAAACATTTGAAAGGTAAATATGTAATCAAAAGTGATAAAGAAAAGGGAAGAAAATGGCAAATAATAATATGAAAGGAAATAGATAAAAATCAAATTACCTGGTACTCAGAGGAGGATTATTAGGTTTATTAGTTTGGTCATCGTTGTTTTTAACAACAATGAGCGGAGTTAAATTGGCCTCCTTATGAACAGGTAGTTCAAGAATAGTTAACTCATTATTTTTCTCTTTTTCTTCTTTATCTGCTTCGAAAGTTTCCAAGCATTCAAACTCATCCAGACTGGAGAAAAAAAACAGAATTGTGTACTCACTACCGTCCTACTTACTACAACATGAAACGACCAAAGGAAACATGAACCTACCAGAAAAACGACCAGGAAACGACCTCAAACTATTTTTAACTAAATTCCAAGCAAGCTCATTAGGCCATTCAAGTAATTAATTTTCCACAAATATGATTTTGGGGAAAATGCACTACATTACTTTAAAATTTAAAGTGAGTCTTTCTTCAAATTTTTTGAATACTCTCAAGACAGTTATAATTGTCATGTTTCTTATTTTTTTTAATATTTTTAGCTCCTTTTTTTGAAGCATTTTAGGCGAATAGGGCTACCACTTTCAATCTTCGCTCCTATTACCATGCTTCTGAGAGAAATTTGTTGACTTTTTAAAACTTATACACAAATTTAAATTTCACGACAACGATGTATATCAATTAGTTATATAATGTTTTGGATCAAACGTTACAAGTTGTGTGTTAAATACTTTATCTCACAGACAAAATTAACCCAACTGGGCAATATGGAACACAGAGGGAAATATGAAAGACGTAGATCAATAAAGTACAATTCTCAAATTTGAACTTCATTTTCGACCTGATTAACATGCTTATAATTCTTTGCAAAATGGTTTGGGGTCGTTTCCTAGTCGTTTTCCTGGTCGGTTCATGTTTTATTAAGTACGCACTACCGTTCATCTGTAGGCAAATACGTTATGTATGTATCTAGGCATAGCTAGGCACATGTTGTTTTAATATCCTTATTTCTATAAATTATAGCAATAATTAGGTCTCAGGAATTAGCAAAACAATGTATTTTGACATTATAAGTTAACCTTGAATCATCAAGGTTGGAGTCTTCTGCATCCTAGTTCAATAAAATAGCTTCTGCCCTTGAAAAAAGTTTCCTTGACGTTTTCATGGGGGCTGCCATATTTAAACTTATTTAAGGCATTCAAGGAAACAAAAAGATCTGATTGGATAAAAAAGGCTGTGGAACCTTTTGACACCAATCCATAGTCAAGGAACCATTTGAAACTTAACTGTATTGGCCATTTACATATGGAACCAATTGTCACTGATCATTACGCAACGTCATTGAGGGCAAACAGTCCTAAATTGTGTCGAACTAAATGTATCTTTAACTGGCTTATCGGTAGTAATATTTTCTAAAAAATTTCCAGATAGAACCTTTTGACTCTCAGGCCGCGAGATGTAGACACAATGGATGAGATACCAACTACATCATCAACTGTGCCAAAGCGAAAAAGAGGTCAAAAACAAGTTCTGACACCTAACTTGAGAACATCTTTGGACCGATCTGGTCTCTCTGACAGAAAAGCCATGATGATAAGTCAGTGAAACTGCAAAACGTTTAGGACACAATATGACAGACCTAACCCTTAATCGTAGCTCTATTCGGAGGAAGAGGCGTCAGGACAGACAAAGTAAGACAGTCCCGTTTTTGAGTTGCATGGGTTCTTCCTCGAGCCCAGACATTGAACTCTTTAAAAGGTTTAGATCACACTGGAATTTTATTGACAACAATAATTATCAAGATGCTCACAGTGATGATTATACTGAGTCCAACATTAAAGGAGTTTCAATATTAATTTCATTAATCATTACCTCCAAGAGACTCAACCTAGGGATGATTATCATGAGTTACTACAACTTGTGGTGATTTACCTAGGCAGTAACCAGGATGTATGGATGTTTCGCCACCAGTTTCGGCTGACTGCTCATGAATTAAAAAAAGACTGCGTGACTTGTGTATTTTTACTCACGAATCTATTTAAGAGCGTGGTTTCAGGCTCCCCTCTCAATAAGTAAGAAGATGGCAGCACACCTGTGGTATCTATCTGAACTTCTTATTGGACTTGCCCTCTTTGATGTAGATGTATCACCTGAAACTAAATCAGCTATAGTACAAGCCATGAAAACCGTGACTGGTAAACAGGAGCCACCTTGAAGATGGTGCACATGAGAACACTACCAGAATTTGCAACCACTAACACAATGAAACTATTCAGATATTTGGATATTCCAACTGATTTTCTAGATACATTACCATGTATGTGGCATCAGTGTGGATATTTCCAACAAGCCTTAGAAAAGCCTGTCTGTCATTAATGATCATGCTGAGCGAGGAGTTGCTCTTCTTCAAGATTTCAATGGTCGTAAAGCACATAATGAGGAACAGCTACAATACTTGTTACTGGTCGTGGCTGAACATCGTAAAAGGTTTCCAGATGTCAGGAAGCAGACCATTATGAAAGATGATTAATTCCTGATAAAAATTATCTCAAATCTTTAACTTTTGATGTAAGCGACTAATTTGTAATATGCCTATGAGTTAAATATTTCAGTTAAAATCTCAAAATATGTTGATATTGGATAATATTTTTATCTTTATAATTTGTTTTCTCCAAAAAAGCATAAAATTCATTTAGTCATGGTAAGTTCACTAAACAGTAAGGTAAAACTTAATAGGCCTATATAGAGTAAAACTTTTTAAGAGGCTTGAGCTACCAGTAAATATTATTTAAATGTCACAAAACTTTGCTAGTGTTACTTTTTTATCAAATAGAAGCTAATTAGATGGTCAGAGCAAACAAATTTGAAAAAAAAATTTAGTTCCCTTTAAGAACCACCCTAATCCTCTCGTATATTTTGGTATTCCATTTATTTTCTCCAGCAACAGGAAATGATTTATTCAAGAATCATTTTTCAAAAAGATAATTAATTAATCTAAATCAGTTTAAACTAACCATTTCTCCTTTTGAATAGATTTAGTTAATGATAATAAAATGCGAAAATTAATTCTTATACAGCTCCAATCACACGACGTCATATAACATCATTTGGTCACGTGATCAAACATGGAATCTAAATTTAAATCTAGCGTTTTGAAGCTGATGAAGTCAAATGAATTCCCCATGCCTTTCTACGTCCACATACGGCTAAACAACTTACAAATACATGGATTGTTCATAAGAAACACCAATTAATCAATTAGTAACCATCTTTAACAAAAGTCTCAAAACATGGCGAGTCTTTGAGAATCGCAGATAATTCCTAAGTAAGATTCATTATTTTCAATGAGATAACTGGTTGCAATTGTTTAAATATTTGAAGAATAAGTAACTGAAACCTAAATTCATCCCCATATTGCTTTTAAATTTGAACTTTTTTTTTTTTTTTAGATTTTTCAAAGCCCAGAAATGCCGGTCGATGAAACCAAACTGGCGATAGTAACCATAGCTGAAGCAATTTGTGCTACTCCAAAACGGAGAATATCCGTCCAGGGATATTTACATGATGAAGGTATATTTCGCACAAAACACATTTTTGAGCTTTTACTAATCTAAAATTGTTTCAAATCGTTCAAATAAAGTTGATTTTGTCTGAAAAACTCACTTTCTATCTATTGTATACGTAATATAACCAAACCTTAATTACAATATCGGTGAGAAGAAAAATGCGAATAATTTTGTAACAGGGAGATTAACTTTGTATGATGAATATAGATGTAGTAAAAATCTATCCAATTACCTTCTTTTTAAGATTAAAGATAAACAGTTGACACCGGGGAAAAAAATATAATTTTTTAAAGATTTCTTACCTAAAACCAGACGCTGCAGATGAAACAAAAAATGTAAATATCACAGTTAAAATATGGAACAACCAAACGCGTACAGAAATAAACGAAGGTGTGAAATGGAGATTGACAAATCTTATGGTTGGAGAATTCAAAGGCAGAAATGACTTAAATTCCACACCGTTGACCAAATTTGAGGTAAGTCAATTCACATACCCTGATTCTTATTATTTCGTAACGTACTAAAACCACTGCCTCCCATAATGATTTCACTATTTGGCTACCAAATAAAGCTTTTTCCACTGGGCTGCATGTTGGCAATATTTCCAAATAAAAGCCCTGACAATGAATTTAAATGAATTATTATATAAAATATCTTTATCTATATATATAAAGTCTCTGATTAGTTGTATACATTTTCTTCGTTTTGTTCAATACAAATATAAATACATAATAATTTTAGATTGTAACCAATAACAAAATTGCATATCTATATATCTATCAAGTTTAGTGAACCAGGGGCCTGGTTTTCGAAAGTATCGTAAGATATGTCTTAAGATATATCTTAGGATACATTTTATGACTATCTTATGACCATCTTACGATATGTAATAGGGTGTAAATCAAAGCTGTCTTATGATGGTCATAACTAAGATGATCTTAAGACTGTCATAAGTGAAGATATTTGTATCAATTTTAAATAATGATTATAAAAGTGTAACATTTAATATAAAAATATAACAATTGAAAATAATATATTTTTTATTATTATATTAACATATATAAGGGTATATATAAAATGAAATTAAAATCGTAGTGGATCATTGGTTTGAATTAAGTTTGTTTATTTATAATTTTATGCGAATATGTGTATGGTCATTGGCACCAACTACACTTAAAAATAAGTGTATATTATCATAGAAAAAAAAAACATCTATTGATGTTGCCAAATTCCAGCCTGGTCAGTTGCCATCTAAATATAGATATTACAAACCCCCTTTAAACATGCAGTTACAACACCTAATATTTTAGATCTGGATAGGTTATGAACATCAACATTGACTATCTGAAAGTACCAGTGGCAATAAACCTTCGTACAACAATGACTGAAAAAGCACGAGATCTTGCTGTTGGCCTTGCTATGTCTGTTAGGAACATTCTACTTAAATCTAGTATCAGTGAATTTGAAAGTCTATATTAACATACTATTTGTTCTAGTGGGTTATTATTTCTGAATTGAAATACTTTGTTTCGACGCAAGTTTTCAGCTCGTTGTCGAATATGAATGTAAAAAGTAGTCATATTCTTTTTTTAACGTGATATCGAAGCTTTATGCGAATCAAAAGATCATCATAACTTTTGTGATCATCTTAAGTCATGTCGCGAGGTGTCTTAAGATTATGATAAAAGTTATGATATATCGTAACTTAAGACACTTTCGAAAACATATCTTACGACTATGACCTGTCATAAGACCATCGTAAGACACGTCTTAGTCATAAGATACTTTCGAAAACCAGGCCCCTGAATTGTAGTTTTACCAGAACATCAATTTTTTTCCTTATCTATCCAATTTTTAACTTTTAGGTCAATGAAGAAGCCAAATGGCCACGGATAGTGATAAAAGGTATAATATGGGAAAAGTAAGTAATAAATATTGTACGGTGTATTAAAAAGAGAACCTAAGATCTTAATCATTGTAATATTGTTATTTTAAGAATTGAAATTCACTCCTCTCTGCGTAGTTAGACAATATTAGAAGTAAATATCTTAGTAAAACATAAGTCTCAGTCGTTCACTTCAACTTATTTTTTCAGACCCACATGTTACTTAATAGATGAGGAAGACATGGAATTTGACATGACATTGACATGTTCGTCTACATGAATTCAATAACAACACCGAAAACAACCTCTTATTTAACACTGCAGTAAAAATTTCTGCACTAAGAAATAAGATAGAGGAAATGTTAGTAAATTACTTAAATCAATAACTCTTGAAAGTTAATTTAACTCCAGTTTCCAAATTATCTTGAAAAATCAATCCTTACTTCCACAAAAAACTAATTGTTTTATGAATATTTGCTATGAATATTAATTCCCGAATGCATAACTTTAATCTATTTTAAGATCGGAAACATAACGTGTGGCTGAACCGGAAGATGTGGCTGTGGCTGAATCGGAAGGTGTGGCTGTGGCTGAATCGGAAGGTGTAGGTGTGGCTGTGGCTGAATCGGAAGGTGTGGCTGTGGCTGAACCGGAAGGTGTGGCTGTGGCTGAATCGGAAGGTGTGGCTGTGGCTGAACCGGAAAGTGTGTCTGAACCAGAAAGTACAGAAGAACATGATTTTTTATATAAAAGCATTATATGAAAAATGAAGTGCCAAAAAAAAAAAAAAAAAAAATGAAAACAGTTCTTAATATAACTTGTCGTCACCTCGTTTCCTGTTCATATTGTGCATCTAGGGAGGAATTGAAATATCTCAATTCCACAGGACTTGCCTTTACAAATGCAAGACGTAATTTCATTTTTGAGTATAGCAGTATTATAATAGTATTTCACAAAGAAAGATGAACTGTAAATCAGTTCAATCTCATGATCTGTAGGGGTGTGGTGAAACTATATTACAAAGTGACCAATAGCTTGAGAACAAACTTACATCTATTACAAACGTTCCAGTTAATTCAAAATTAGTGTTCCATGTTACGTAGAATATCAATAACTGTACAGATTGAGATGCCCAGTTTAATGAGATGACAGAGGAAGATCATCACATTGGACGTACGCCATTGTCAGTATTAAATTTGGGACTGATCACTAACTTTCCAATTGATTACATGCATTTAGTTTGCTTAGGGGTAATGAAGCGGATGATTTGGTTGTGGATGAAAGGCCCGGTGCAGAATTCGGTTAGAATAGAACCTATAAGTCTTATATCTGATCATTTATTGTCACTCAGACATTCTTTGCCCAAAAAATTCAGGAGAAAAGGACGACCATTGAGAATCGTGGACAGGTGGAAAGCCAACGAGTTCCGTCTCTTTTTGCTTTACACCGGTCCTGTCGTGTTAATGAATAAGTTGCCAACACACTTTTATAACAATTTCTTGCTTTTCTTTGTTGGGATTTATTGTTTGGCAAGTGAAAATTCTTATCAGTCCCACTGTGGATATGCAGGCAATATTTTGTGTTGTTTTTTAGGGCCTATTATGGAGATACAAGAAATCAGAATTCGTCTTAAAAGAATAGCTAGCAGGGCTTTAGAACAATCATTTCCATCAATTTCTTATTTAATAGTCGTACTTTTCCGTAAGAGGTCAACTCTACCCACTAATTTGCATACTTGTCCGAACTCTCGGTCTGAAATGACAAATGTAACAACTACATTTGTACAATCGACATTTCACACATAGTCATTTCATCTTCGAGCTTATACATTTCTACATTTGTAAAGTTGACAAATCGACAAATGAACATTTACAAATCAATCTCAAAATTACCAATTTACATTTGAACTTTTACAATTTGACAAATGTATTTTTCACTAAGTCAAGGGTAATAACTCATAAACCGATGACTGGAATTGCGCCATTATATTATCAAGATGAATACACATACCAAGTTTCATTCAAATCGGATGAAAACTGTAGCTTCTATCGCGTATACAAGTTAAATTTAACGTTTTTCACTAAGAAAAGGGCAATAACTCATAAACCGACAGCTGGAATCGCGCCATTTTCAAACTCATCCAGGATATTATCATGCTGACAGACTAATACAAAACTTACAAAAGTCATACAGTCGAGTTGACCTAAGAGTTCATTCTAAATATAGATTTGTAAACAATAATATATATGTAGACAAGATCTGCCCATAGAACTATAGGCAGGGAATGCCAAGAAGGACAAATAAATATTGAACTTCCGTTTAAATTTATGGTTGGCCGCATTTCTACTTGGGGGCTTTTTTTTAACTTCTGGTGCAGCGTAAAAATAGTTATGGTAAACAATAACAAAAGAAGTTAATTTGAAAATGATCACAGAAAATCTAATTTAACAAGATTTTTACAACTGTAATTTTATGATTTGATATGTAATGATAAGTATATATATTTCTAAATGTTATAGGCCTATGTTACTGTAGAAATAATGTAATTATTAAATTTAAGCATCAAAACCTGTTATGCCATGGCTTAAATTTAGACCTACCATGCAGTGAGTTTTACCGGCCTGAAGACACTTGGCCAGCAAACAATGAGTCAGCAAACAATACGCAATATGGTCGAAAAATGTCTAAGAAATTGTTTCAAATTTTAAACATGTCAAATCTCAAACTAGTCCATCTTCCAAATAAAACACTATCTTAGCCTTTCTCTCACATTCGTACTGTGTAAACATCAATACATTTAGGTGCAGTCGGTAGCCAGTTGAATTGATGTCTGTTAGGCAATTAGGTGCCATTTTGCAAAAACCGGAAGTTATGAGATAACCCTCAAATTCAGCGCATGCGTGCCAAGCATAAACTATTTTTCCTTCTTGGCATTCCCTACCTCTATTTCTATGATCTGCCAAACTCAAAATGATATGAATTCCTAAAGACTACAACTAAATTCTGTATATTATCTTCCTTTCTGTTTTCTATATATAGGACATAGTCTCACTACATTACGGATCGTATCGTTGACTTTCAAACGCTAATAATTATTAAATAAACGTTTAATATTACTTGGAAAAGTGGTTGTCAAGCAAACTACTATAACGTTATATTTTTTTCATATTACAGAACTGGATCGGAAATAAACGCTACAAAAATCAGCAAAACAAAAATCTATACCCAAAGGCTAAAATATATAGTAAAGGACCAACAGGTTAGATAATTTTTCCTTCAGTTAATTGCAATGTAGATCCTTTTCTATTCATATAATAATATTTTTGCATTGACTTGCAATTAAATCATAATTTTGTAGTGCAACATATTAATTGATGTAACAAGTTCAAATAGAGCTGCATAGGCAGTTAAAAGAATACAGATATATTGATTATATATGGATTCATAAAAAAAATTTTGATTATAACCAAACTCTATCGACACAACATAGATAATTTAGATTTAGTAAAAACATTTTTAGGTGACCAAGAGCGCAGTTGCTACTTAAAGACTGTAAGTCAAAGATGGTCAGAACTAAATGATGAAGAAAGACAAAATAATTCCAAAAGAGCTGAAAAAATAAGGCAGGACCAACTGAAAGGGAATGATAGACATAGTGCTATCATTAATCAATTAAACAACATAAGAAAAGCTGTGAGTTCTGTACCTTTTTGTGTCATATGTGATATTAATGTTTTATGTGTATCAAGGACACTGCTATCGATCGGACGTCTTGGGTTCTAGCAATAAGCTATATCAGCATTACAACTGCGCATGTCAGATGACCTCCCACGTCGGTAACGTCAAAGGTCACGAGAACCAAAGTAGACAACGTCAATGGCGTCAATCTCGGATGTAAACATTGTACGTTCGAGTAAGGGTTTTGTTATTAATACTTAAATACTATTCCTGAAACCAAGGCTTGAGGAAATAATGCCGTGTTAAACTGTACAAACGGTACGCAGGGCCTTAAGAAGTGGCGGAACCTAGATTGTGAAATAAGCCTATACACTCTACACGTGGGAAAGAGAGACATACTTGTCTTGTTAGTTGTACACATTTCTACAGAGTTAGCCTAGCGGATCTACACAAAAGGAAAGAATGGATTAATTTGGTGAGTTTTATTAACCATGTTTATCCTATACCATATATAAAGCCTGTGTACTATCCATATTGAACGACTTTTATACTAATTTTATAAGCCCGGCGTAAGGTATTCCCGTAATTCCAATAATCGGTTTATGAATTATTGCCCTCAACTTAGTGAAAAATCGTTGTTTTTATCCGATTTTGATGAAATTTGGTATGTGCATTTATATTGGTAATATCTCGGATGAGTTCAAAATGGCGGGATTCCAATAATCGGTTTATGAATTATTGCCCTTGACTTATTGAAAAACGTGAAAATCAACTTTTGTAGGCTACGCGATAGAAGCTAGAGTTTTCATCCGATTGGAATGAAATTTGGTATGTGCATTCATTTTGATAATATCTCGGATGAGTTTGTAAATGGTGCGATCTAGTTATCGGTTTATGAATTATTGCCCTTGATTTAGTGAAAAAACGTTAAAATTCACTTGTGTGCGCAATAGAAGCTAGAGTTTTCATTCGATTTAAATAAAACTTGGTATGTGCATTCATCTTGATAATATCTCGGACCAGTTTGAAAATTGCCTGATTTGAATGCAACTTGGAATGTATATTCATCATGTAATAACTGGGATGAGATAGAAAATTGTAAAATTTCAGTTAGCCACCTCAGATGATCCCACATTATGTGATATCATCGTACATGCAGTAAAGTTTATCCTATTCATGAGATAAGCGCACACCTTCATATCTGTTTAAGTAGACTGTTGTCCTCTGATGATGATAGTCTTCGTGCAGTCTTCAGGTTTTATCAAATGTGCTTGTTGATTGTCAATACCTTCGTTTTGTCAAAGTTGATGTGTCGTTTTTCTTCCAAATACAAGGTTTTCAGACACAGTAGATGGTCGTTCATTACCGGGCTTGTGTTGATGTTGTACGTCAAGAGTTCTTTTATTTTCTCCTATATATGTACTTCCACATGAATCCGCGGTGAACTTCGCCAGTTTAAGCTGAGCATTAAAATGCTTTAATAGAATAGAGGGATCTTCTTCTTCTCCTCCGAGTACGACACAGGTAACATCAACCAGCAGTTCTGAGCAATTGGTTAAGTTGTCATGGACTTATATTCAAAGGCTGACATATAGATTTCAGTAATCAAGGATGACAGGGGACCAATGGAAGTTAAAGTGGCACAGGCTTCATTTTCGTGGGTCGATTTTTCCAAGTCTCAGAAACAGGGACTTTTTTAGTTCAGCAATTTAGTACTGGTTATCACAACTCACCATTGAAATTTGAGTCTTCAAATCCATGTGCGATACTATGCAATATATAGAAAAGTCATCTATAGAAATAGAAGGAGAAATGTGTAATTTAAGATATTTTTGAAGGAAATATGCAATTTTCGTACATTTCTAGTGTCTCTGAAGGATACTTAAGTATATTCAAGACCCAAATCAACCAATATAAATGAAGACTGGTCCCCTTTAAGATAGACAGATGACACACTTCTGAATGAGGTCGACGATGCTGTTGTAAGTGTGATATATAGTGTTTTGTCTTATTAACATATTTCAAAAACCTTACTGTATCAAATAAAAATCCTCTCCTAAAGATCAATTGAGATAAAAACAATAGTACGCTCGATTAGACAATTACTATAACATGTCTTTCCTTTTTAACAAATAGCCCTTGATAAAATATAAACAACAGCTGGTAACAGTTTTATGTTTAGGGGTCAGTAACCCCCCTCGGGTCCTGCTAGCTATTCATTTATATATATTATGTTTATGCTAACACTTCGAATTTCAAATCTTTATTGACAGTTCGCTTTCAATTATTGCTGATCAATGATAATCATTGTATCATGCAGGTGTTGAACTGGTTTTGTTTGCGTGTCATTTCAACACATATCGCTGCTGCTGTGTACTGTGTTTGTAGATATGTACCATTCATTATAGGTATTAGCAAATTCAGTCAAGTTTTTTTTCATTTTCGTTGGTAGATACAGGGTCTGTGTTTTTAATAAAACTCAAACCATTGCGACTTTCATAAATATTTAGCCATTATTTACGTCAAATTTGGTCAATTTCATTGCAGTGCGTTCTAGCTTGTTTTCATAATGACTATTTTCTTTTTCGAAATCTGGTCACGATCCCCAGCCAAAACTGCGCATACCACACATAATCTGACACGATTTCCCACGATAAATATGTGCTCGTTAGTGAATGAATGTAAAATGACGCATTTTCACATAACCGGAAATGACGTATGAAAACAAATGTATTTTAAGATTTTGATGGGATTTTTTTCGTTTATTTCTTTAATCGATTTGCTTTCAGATAAAAGTTTCAAAACATGCACTTTAAGAACTTCCGGTTTTGACGTCATTCGCTTGCAAAGTTGAAATTTTAACTTCCGGAATAACGCAGATATTCAAAAAAATCTTTTTGCAATGTGCTAGAAATAACCATTGACAAAATATGAAATGATAAAATCTGACCCAGATATTTCATATTAGCCGCCATCTTGAAATGAATGATTTTTCTTTAAATCGAAATCCAGAATCAGGGAATGCCGTTAACAAGATCTATCCAATGATATAATCATTTTACATTCCCAATGTTTACTTCCGGTTTTATGGCCGTCAGAAAATTGCAATTTTTTACTTCTAACATCTCTGTCACGTGACCTATGGGTATGCTTACTCTTCTAGACACCTGATACCACTTTTCATTATGATATACTTACTCATGTATGATTGATATAATTCCTCATATGAAAAGTTCTTAAGCTGTTACCTATGTTTCGTCAAAATGTCTTTTTGGATTTCGAGTTTCGTTTTGCGGTTCGGATCGTCAGTACTTGGTTTCTTTATTTTTTACATACGACACAAATTATTTTCGATTCGTATTATGCTTTAAGTACGCTTTCCAATGATATATGACACTATGTATTTGAATCATAATTCCGCGTTTTAGAATTTGAAAGTATTCTGCCAAATTCCATTGTAACTGTTCGTGTTTCGTTTGTCTGTCTGCTGGTATTCCCGTGTCCCTTTTAGTTAACCTGTCTGTATTCTGGTAGCCGCGCGCCCGTTTTTGGTATGACTGCTTGTAGTTCTGCACCTCTTTTATTTCGTCTGTCTGCTGGTATTTCTGAATCCATTTTATTTGCCACATTAATGTGGGCGTATATTGTTGTCGTCCCTGTCTGTCTGTCCGCCTGTCCGTCCACAATTGTTGTGGACACGATAGAGAGCTGGTTTCTTGATGGGTTTTGATGAAACTTGCTGTGAGTGTTTGTTATCACCCAAGGATGAACCCTATTGAAAATCAGACGAATCGAAAAATATTTCATGGGTTATTGCCCTTGCTTTTGAAAATATCTTGTGGACACCATAGAGAGCTCGTTTCTTGATGGATTTTGATGAAACTTGCTGTAAGTGTTTGTTATCACCCAAGGATGAACCCTATTGAAAATCAGACGAATCGAAAAATATTTCATGGGTTATTGCCCTTGCTTTTGAAAATATCTTGTGGACACCATAGAGAGCTCGTTTCTTGATGGGTTCTGATGAAACTTGGTATGAGTGTTTGTATTTACATTAGGATAAACCCTATTGAAAATCAGAAACATCGAAATAATATTTGATGAGTTATTGCCGTTCTTTAAAACGCGTTAATTTATCAGTCTTTAACAAAGTTGTGGTCACGTTAGAGAGCTTGTTTCTTGTTGGATTTTTATGAAACTTGCTGTGAGTGTTTGTAATCACCCAAGGATGAACCCTATTGAAAATCAGACAAATCGACAAATATTTCATGGGTTATTGCCCTTGCTTTTGAAAATATCTTGTGGACACCATAGAGAGCTCGTTTCTTGATGGATTTTGATGAAACTTGGTATGAGTGTTTGTATTGACATAAGGATAAACCCTATCGAAATAATATTTGATGAGTTATTGCCCTTGTTCTTTAAAACACGTTAATTTTTCAGCCCGTTACTCTCTCAAAGTTGTGGACACAATACACTGTAAAAATTGTGCTTAGAGCCTAAACACATTCTAAACATGTTTACAGCTAAACATGTTTAGCAAAATGTTTAAATTCTAAGCACATTGAAGTCCATGTATCAAAATTCTAAACATGTTTAGAATTACAACATGTAATGATCAAGGTGCTTAGAGCCTAAACATGTAATATGATCCTGCAATGACGTAATTACCACGTGATCGCATGGTTACCGCCGGCGCCAAAAACTAGTACTGCTGTCGTCATTGCTGAACCGTGCTGAACGCCCAACAGTCACAGAGGCAAAGGAACTTGGAAGAGAAGGACAACGTATTTTATTTTGACTTGAACGTGTGTGTTTGAAGGAATTTCTTTTGTTGAAAGTATGCATTTTAATATAACATTCATATGACTATAAAATTCGCAATAGGCCTAAGCCTAATTGCGAATGGAACATTATTCAGTTCACATTCTAACCTAAGGAGTAGCGATAGGCCTAGAGTCTAGCCTAGTGGTTTCAGACGATATCAAATTTCGATGAAGCCAAAGTAAGTAGAGTAGGGCAATGATGGCTAATAGTAATACTAATAGCCCGGATTCTATTTTATTACTTGCTAGGCCTAAATATTTTCTTTTAATGAAATTTTGTGTACCGATACCAAATGGAATTTTCCAAGCAAATGTTGCATAATTATTCGTTTCTTGAAAAAAAAAAATCTTTTCATTTAGGCTTAGACATATCATAAATTCAGCAAAATTAATCATAGTTAATTGAGATAGCCTAACTATTAAATTGGTCTATTTTGCCATTTGGCGTTAATTGAAAGATTTCCCGCTGGCGGCCATTTTTTTCAGACGTCGCGTGATTAGGCTTCTTGGTCTGTATTTAACAGAAATACCAAATAACCAATCAGACGATAGATAAATCTGATGTTCCTCTGCACTTTGATAAGGTCATGAGAGGTCAAGGCCGCGTGCAGACGTTTTTTTGTTTGCTTGAAGAACAGGTGACTTTTTTTTTTTTTTTTAGATAAAGTTAGACATGACAGAGGCCTAATGATGAACCAACAACCATTGATGATGATAAATGAAAAGACATCGATTGACGACTTGATGAAATACTTGATAAATGTTGGTGTATCTAAAGAAACTTGTGACATATTAAGCGGTGAGTTAAACCAAGAGCTAGTAGGCCTACTTTGATTTATTGAATTTGGTCTATCCTTACACTTTCTGATTTGAATGTTTATCTGTTAGGCCATAGTCTCATTTCAATCTGAAGTTTTGTGTTAAGATATTAGGCCTAAATGTTTCTGTCACAACAATATCAAAAATGAACTTGCCTGCCTGAGGTGGAAACAAATTTTTCTTTTTGGGCTTAGACATATCATAAAATGGACATGAAAGGGTGGTCGCCTATATGTCAAAGACAATGAATATACACGAACAACAATACTGTGTCACCAGAAAAGAGTTGTTGGCAGTTATCACGGCTTTGAAAAACTTTCACTCATACCTCTATGGCCAAAACGTTCTTCTGCGAACTGATAATTCTGCAGTGAGCTGGATGAAATCATTGAAAAGACCAACCGGTCAAACAGCCAGATGGTTGGAGGAAATGGAGACTTATAACTTAGAAATCGAACATAGGAGCGGCGCAAAACACATAAATGCCGATGCACTAAGTCGACGACCATGTAAATCGTGTGAGAACCAAGAGAGACTGAACAGCCACGACAACGACGAAGACAATGCTCCAAATTCGGTAGTACGGGCAACGACCAGATTGCAAACACAGGAAAACTACGACAAAAGTATTGAATTCTCTCCCGATAAATTGAGATCGGCCCAGCTGGAAGATCAAGATATTGCAAGATTGTTTCTGAAACTTGAAGAGGGAAGAGAAAGACCAAAGTGGGTTGAGATATCTGAGAGCTCTGCCAAGTTCAAAACTCTGTGGAGACAATGGGATAGATTGAGGATAAATAATGGTATATTATACAGATTATACGCTGATGAATTTGAAGATTCAAACATTTTCCAAATGGTTGTTCCTATCACTCTTGCTGATACTGTTATAAAATACTTCCACGACATTCCATCTGGTGGACAACTGGGGGTAGATAAAACACTTGGAAGGTTAAAACGGTCGTTCTACTGGGTTGGCCAAAGGAAAGATGTACAACGGTATATAGAGCAGTGTGATCTTTGTGCTGCAAAGAAACCTCCCAAACAACCCTATAAGGCACCTTTAGGAATGTACAACGTCAGCGAACCCATGGAAAGAGTGGCGGTCGACATTCTAGGACCTCTACCATATTCACAAAAGGGAAACAGATTTATATTGGTCATCTCGGATTGCTTCACAAAATGGACAGAGGCAATTGCTATACCAGATCAAGATTCAACAACGATTGTTCGAGTTATTGTTGACGAATTCATCTCTCGCTTCGGTACTCCAATGCAGATACATTCGGATCAAGGAAGTAACTTTGAGTCACGAATTTTCTATGGAATGTGTGACTTACTTCATATAGACAAGACCAGGACGACAAGTCAACGTCCACAAGCTAATGGAGTTGTAGAGCGTTTCAACAGGACTCTCGGTTCCATGTTAACAATGTTCTGCGAGCACAATCAAAATCAATGGGATGCATACTTGCCGCAAGTGATGATGGCATACCGCGCTTCAGTTCATTCAACTACTGGAATGACACCAAATATGATGATGATAGGAAGAAATATTGTTATGCCTCTTGAAGCTGTGGTACCTATTCCTAGGGAAGAAAATTCAGAAGTTGAGGAATACATAAGAAAACTACAAGAGAGATTAACAAAGGGTCATAATATCGCAAGGACACACATAAAGAAGAATGTGCAATACCAAAAGAAATACTACGATATCAAGTCCAGCAAACGGACACTTAAAGAAGGTCAACTTGTGTGGTTGTATGATTCGTCCAGGAAGATAGGTATCTGTCAGAAACTGACTTCTCGATGGAAAGGTCCGTATTTGATAACTAAGAAGACGATCTAACGTATATGGTCAAAAAGGGGAAGACCACGAATCCTAAAATATATCACATCGACAGAATTTTGCCATACAAAGGGATCAACACACCTAAGTGGATAATTAAATATAGGGAAGAACATAGTAAATTGATGTAGAAGGGAATATTATGTTATTCTGAATTAAAGGAATAGACAGCGGAAGTACGCAATGACGTTTTGCAGGAGAATGATATAAAGAGTCTGGAAGACCGACAGAGGATTTACCGTTTAGCATACCCATGGGGCTCGGACTGCGGCTTGGAAGGAGCATGATGAAGCCTAAGGCCTAGCTCACAAAATGTCTTGTTCCTATCCTGATTAAGAGAGGTTACCGATTCCCACGGTTGAAGATTTTATTTAGTTTATGATTTGGTCGACTTCGAGAGATTCGGGATATGCTAAATGATGGCCCTGTCGGATTGGATGAATACGTCTGATCAACGTAGACACCAATTTAGTCGTGTAACGAATAGGGACTTCGTTCTCCAGAGCGGCGTTAGGAAACCAGAAAGTGATTCAGGCAAATGTGGCCGTGATATCGACACGACCAACCTTCTAATATTTCATGTTAACTAGTATCCTCTTGTTATGGTACCGTTTTAAGATGTTCTAAAGTCGTATTCATATTACTACTACTACTACTACTACTATCAATTTCAAATCCGTTGCCCTTTTGTGTATGGTGACATTTCCCTACAATCAATACAATCATGTCTCCATCTTGTGATTGTTTTCCCTTTCTAGATGAGTGAAGAGAAGACGTACCAATGCCAGCTTTGTAATTTGACCTTTTCCACCAACAAGCTGCTAAAAGGGCATTTAACATCAGCCCCTCACCGGAAGATGTCCGTGATATGCCCTTGGTGCCCAAACCGGGACGATTTTAGGAGGTCCACAGATCTGAAAACCCACGTCAACCAGCATCACCAACAAGAACTAGAGGAGATGCCTCAAGGAAGCTTATCAGAGAATAACTGTTTTTGGGTCGCTTCATTTCCGGATATATACTCGAGTGTCATCAAACCGACGGATAGGAAGTCAAAAGAGGCGATGTATCTAATTAACGCTGTCGATTCTCAAGCCAAGGCGACCGACCCAGAAGAAGTGAAGGCGGAACTCGGAAAGCTGATTTTATCTTCAGATTTGATGGAGGCAACATTTTGCGTCGCCGATGGGAAATACCAGGGGTGGCACCAGGCCGAATTGAAGACCGGCATCTTAAGGCAACCTCGGCTGATGGAATCTCTTATGAGGCTCTTCGCCAGTCTTTTTCCAAAGAGCTCCCCCAGCCTGTTTAAGTTGACGGAGACGAGCGCTGTTGATACCATCCGGAGGATAGCAGCAAGGCTCTTGGGAGTCCCAGAGGTGTTCATCGGTAGACTCCGATCTGCTGTTGCCGTTTTTCCTGGTGGCCAGGATGGTGCATTAGGCGAAGCAGATCTGGTGGAAACCACAACCCTCTGGTCTCCCCTGAGAACACCTGACACCAACAGCATAGAAATACTTCCTGTTGCAGAACCTATGAGATCACCGCGGATGGAAAGGGAGGTGAAAAGAGAGGAAAAGAAGATCGAAGAAGGGGCCGTTAAGAAGAGGAAAACAAATGAATGGGAGACAAGGACAGACCGCCGATTGGAAGGAATTGATCATGGTAGAAGACCGAGATGGAGACTAGGGGGATATAACAGACAGAGAAACATGGGGAGGTGGTTTAGAAGAGAACCAGAACGAAGGTTCTATCGAAGGGAAGAAGACAGCAGAGAAATAAGACGAATGAATAAAAGAGAAGAAGTAGATAAAGAGGAAAGGAGATATAGGAAAGAGAGTTTAAAGGAGAGAGAAGATAGGTATAAATCGAAAGATAAAGGGAAGACCGAAGGTAAGAAGGTGGAAGATAGACAGAGAGTGGAAGATAAAAGGAAGACCGAAGTTAAGAAGGTGGAAGATAGACAGAGAGTGGAAGATAAAGGGAAGACCGAAGTTAAGAAGGTGGAAGATAGGCAGAGAGTGGAAGCTAAAGGGACGACCGAAGTTAAGAAGGTGGAAGATAGACAGAGAGTGGAAGATAAAGGGAAGACCGAAGTTAAGAAGGTGGAAGATAGACAGAGAGTGGAAGATAAAGGGAAGACCGAAGTTAAGAAGGTGGAAGATAGACAGAGAGTGGAAGATAAAGGGAAGACCGAAGTTAAGAAGATGGAAGATAGGCAGAGTGTAGGAGATGAAAAGAAGACAGAGGAGAAGAAGGAGGTGGGATACAAGATACCGGAAGAGATACAACAGACAGAAGAGGGGAAGAGCGCCAAGAGAGTGGTGGAAGATAAGATCATTGTTGAGAAAGTGGTGGTAGTGAATAAGAAGACCAAAGATAAGGAAGACACTGACCTCATTGAAAAGATAAAAAAACAGATGGAATCCACACTACAGCAAAGGCGGAAGATAGAGGAGGAGTTAGCCGAAGCTGAAAGGCGCCGGGTGAAAAGACCAAATGAACAGGAAAAAGATATTCGGGTTGTCCGGCGACGAATGGAAACGATCAAAACCAAACATGCAGAAAGAGCCACTAAACTATTAAAATTTGGAGGTATGCCCCTGTTTCCTGCTGCCCCTCGGGAATGGGATCAAGATGAAGTAGTGAATGTCACCCCAACCATCAAATGGCCTCCAAAAGAATGGAAAATCATGGATAAGAACAAAAAGAGAAATTGGATGTATTTCACGTTTACAGCCCTTGAGTTAGCGAAAGGAACCGCCGAACCACTGGGAGAAGAAGATCTGTTCCTGAAATATAACCATCTGACATTGGCCGGAAGTTCGCCACCACCAAAGGATGACCATGTTACCTCCAACGCAAGATACTACAACTACGCTTTACTTAGGAATTTAGCAAATGGTCAGACAGTCAACAACGCAGAGACATATTTACAAATGTTTGAAGCAGCCAGCGAAAACAGAGATAGATCAGCAGACCACCTATTAGAAGACATAGAAAGATTGGGCATTGGGTTAAGGCTAGCAGTAGAGTAAATTGGGGAAAATCCAGGAGTATTTTAGGCAAGGGTGGGGGGAGTGTAATATGTAGGCAAGGGGGGTGTTGTTACCATATTAAGATAGTTTAGGTTATGTACGGGGGGAAAGGAGGGTGGATGTAAAGAATGAAATGGCAGGAAACTAAACAGATGTTCCTGGCCAGGGAAATGAACTAGAAGGTGTTGTGGGAATTACCTAGTAACTTGCAGACAGACTCTAATGGCTAAAGGGGAAGAAACTAAATGACTTCACACCTGAATAGCAAAACAGACCTTAGTTGAACTGTTGAGATTTGATTATGAGCATTATAACAACCCTTGAATATTAAAATTCATTAATAAGGACCGAGATGACGAGAGAAATATTTAATCACAAATATACACTAATAATAATCCATTGTAACGCGTAAAAGTTAAGTCTGGTCTACTGACATTGACCCACGTCAGTTTGTTTACATTTTAGTTCATTCACCGTAGACCATCTCTTCACTTTCTTGTGGAAATAATTTCACTAAACCACATAGTTTTGTAAGATACATCTCATTGTCACATCAGAATCAATGTACATCGATTTGGGGTCCATAGGTGTTGTTCACTTTTCACATTTAACAAAAGAAGCTAACTTTGGCTAGAAATCATTCACGGTCCGCCATGTTGGATTTGACGTCGTCTGCACAATACTTGACCTTGTTTGTAAATGAGTCTTTTTATATTATGCACTAACTTCACGTTGCCGTTTTTGATAAAATTAAATCCATTATTTTCTTGTTGACACATTGCATTTAGAAATTGTTACTTTCATTGTGATCCTTTGTTGTAAAATAGAATAATTTCATTGACCTATTTATCTGTCGACATAGTCTCATTCACTACGACACGCTAGGGCTACACTGTCACTACAGCACGTAGTATTTTACACCTGAATTAGGCTGGCAGGAAAATGAACCATGTCCTAGAGTCATTTAAAGATGTCACCTCCATATTATATGATATTTAAATAATGTTCACTCCTTCATAAATATATTTTGATGATTGTTTTTATTTTATCCATTTTGTTGATGTGTAAGGCTTGGTCCGAGGCTTGGTGGTAGTGACGTAGTGACGGTCAGAAAAGCGCAAGCTATCATTGGTTCGTAATTTCGCGTCGAAAAAGCGCAATCATTCATTGGTCAATAACGTCATGTGATAAAAAGCGCAATCGCTCATTGGCTACTACGGGTTATAAATAGGACTGAGGTCGTTCAAGATGGCAGTTCACGTTGAGACGTCATTCTCATAACGTCAAGGCTTATATTATAAACACGCAACAAAAATACTTGGGTTGGACAAGGTGAGGAATATATGGTAAAATGATTAACCTGATCCTAAATATGAATTTCGCTTCTCCACCAGATATGATAGTCAGTAGTAGAAGTAGTAATAATGATTAGGCCTATGATTAATTAGCCTAACTAATAGTAATGAATGTCAATGGCGTCGCGTGAGCTCCCACCACATCGGACCAAGTCACTTTTGTTGAATTGTATATGAGTTTGATTAGTTTGCTTATGTAAATACCACGGAAGGCAATACTATGTAAATAAATTTCGAAGTTGAAACAGCATTGCAGTTATTGTTCCCGTAAAAGGGCAGATGCAAGGGCAAGATGGCATCTCGTCCCCACTATGATGGGTTGGTGTACCAAGGGACAACGTAACGTTACATAGCATACATGAAAGGCCCTATTCTGGGATAAATGAAGCCAGTAGAGATAGAATGCTGAGGCGAGCCGTCCTGACAAACGTATGCCAAAAGCATTCGACAGGTGCCCCCACATTGGCTTACAATATCCATCGGAAGATGAAACCGGAACTGATATTGATAATATATTCATATGTTACATTGTTAAACAAGGAATACCCGGGGTGAGAATCATAATATGATAATGTTTTTTGTCACATCTTGTGACATGTTACTGAAATCTAGATAACTTTTTTGGCAGTGCGAAAGCGGCGATCCAGATAGGATTGCAGTGCTAAAGCAAACCGAACCGAATCGAATCGAATCGAATTGAATCGGATTTTTCTATTCTGTTATAACCGAATTCAATAATTCAGTTGTGCAGTGTATTAGAGTATATTATATTTAAAAAAAAATGTTGGGTTAAATAAAGTTTAAAATTATTAATATTAATATAGCTTATCTTCAAATTGAATAATTTGTGGAAAATTTAAATTGTTCAACAATCAAAAGTATTTGACCAAAATAATAAATGTTGGTATCAAATGAAAGCGTAGCCAAAGCCGATTGTGTGGCAGAAAATTAAAGGTTGCAGAAGTTAAATGTTAAAAGTTATCAGCCTTGATATTCAAGGCCCATCCAATGAAGGTTGTGCAAAGACAAATTCCCAAAAAAAGGTTTCTAGAGGGCTTAGATATTTTTCAAAATTACAAGTTTGGAAAAAATCAGATGAAAAATAACGGACAAGTAGTATTTTTTCGATGTTTGCTTTTTTCAAAATGGCGGCTGAACGGTTAGGGATTTGCATACACGACAAGTGTACAAAATGAAGATATTGATTGTGCAATTTTCAAGTTTAAGCAAAAGATAATCCGAAAAGTCCGATTTTTGTAATTTTCCACATTTTTGGGGCATTTCCAAATGTTTCGGACATTTTAGGGGAATCTTATTAGATAATTTATGTTTTACCCACCTTTTTTCTGAAAATCGATTAGAAATCCAGAATGCAGACCCTTGATCCCAATTTCTAAATAAAGTATGTGTTCCATCCTAGGCCTGTACATTTGTGAGATTTAAACCCTCCCTTCCCCGAAATCAAAATGATATTGACAAGAAAGAGGACACAATTTTAGATTTAAAGCAAGATAAAAGAAACTTACAAGTAAAAGTCTGCAGACTAAAAAAAAAATGCATAAATAGTTGTTTTACTTTAGGATATTGATATTAAAATAAAAAAATATTAAAATTAGAAATTACAGAAAAAAAAAAAAACAGAATAGAGGAATATTTGAGAGCTTACAAGATATGATTAATTCTCCAGTCATTACAAGATAAAAAAAAATTGCATTTTATAATGGTAGATATTGTAATGAAATAAGAGAAAAAATTATGACATTGTGTACCAAATGTGGGGTGAGTCAGAAAAAAGTAAATGATGTTATCAATACGCTTGTGAAAAGAAAACAGATTTATATGAGGGTAATTGTCTCCATCAGGAACATCGAAATTTCACCGCCATTTTCAGTCATTTCAAGTGACTACTCCAGATCAGAACACTTTCGCGTGGATTGGCTAAAATTGGTGCTGCAGCTGCTTCCACCATGATGGAAACATTTAAATAGCAAATTGAAGATCTCTCTAAATGTTAAAATAATGAAAATACTACGTCAAAATTGGTAACAAGCATTGTTTCTACCATGGCTTATCAGAGATCAGTCAATCCAGTTTTCAACCGTCAATGTGAAGAATTAAGAAGCACACTTTTGCCAGATGTTGTTGAAAACTGGGATGGCTTGTCTGTTAATGCCAGATCAGATATGAGTAGAATAGCTAGTTGTTTAACTTTCATTTCTGAGGGAAGAGCAAGTGCTCAAAGAGGTAAGTATAAATAAAAATTCCATTTATGAAAGTGTATTCTTTAACGATGATCCAGTTTTAGATACGTACACACAAATGGCGCTGCAAATTGGTCTTACAATTACACTTCGAACAGCTCCAACTCGGTGACATAGAACCTCAAGAAGGCCGAGTATCTTGCTCAGAGAAGAGCTAATGCTATCCAAAGGTCGCTAACGTGCTAAGCCTCGTGCCACAAGCGATGAACCAGGACGTCAGGACGTTTTTCGTTCAGTGAAAAAAAAAATCAAACCAGAAACAAATTCCATTACAAAGAAAAAAAAGATATGTTCAGGAAGAATTTTCATGCATCAGGAAAAAATTACGATGTAATATTTTATCGCCAAATAATGTGATGTGTTTCTATTCGATTTTGACGTACTATAAAATATATTTAAGACGTCCCATAAATTTAGTTTGCAATTGCCCACAATGAATAATGAAAAAATTAAAAAAAGAAAACATTTTACTTTGCACAGACAATGTGGGAATTCGGAATGTACTTGCTATGTATGACTAAGTTCATTGCTCCATGCCCAAGTGGTTACCGAGTTCCTATAAGATGCATTTTCCCTAATCAATATGTAAATATATAGTCTCACACCTTACGCCCAGCCTAGTAATAGGCCCAAGCCTACAATAGGCGTTTATTATACTCAAATACTTTCAGTGGTTTTCTATCAGTGTCCAAAAAACATAACACACTTAAAAACCTTACGTACATTTTTTTCTCAATATTTTAGCACGTTTTTAGCGTTTAAAAATTAACGGCTGGATTTTTTAAGTTAAAACTTTCAGATACATTAAAGGACACAAAGTTAGAGACTTTGGTGTATAGTTTTCACAAAATTGAGCAAGAAAAAAGTTTGGCCTAAACAAAATTCAGACTGTCACTTTAAAGCGATACAATCTCTTAGAATGAACAAAAAAATTAAGTTCTCAAACTTGGTCAATGAGAGTATATTTTCATCAATAGTGTCCAAAGTATACAAACAGAATCAAATAAACCCATAAAACTATGTAATTTTCCATACAATTACAGATTATTATTGATAAAAGCCTTAAACTGGATTAAGGCATTTATCAATTATTGTATTTAAACATAGTTTTCTGGATTTATCAGATTTTTTTAGGTAATCTGTAGTATAGTTATGCCACTAGGTTTGTCCCCTGATAAATAATACTCCTATTGACCAAATTTGAAAATTAATTTTTTTGTTCATTCTAAGACGTAGTTATGGTTTTTTACAGGTTTCGTTATGTTCAGGCAGATAGAACTCGGATTTTTAATCCTGTTGTGGAAGAGGACTGAGTATGTGATAGTGCTAGGGTGTTTGCCTTGTGTGGGGCTGGAGCTGCTTATGTAATGGCAAATGGACACATACCGGATGCTTTTGACGCTAGCCTCTACATGCCTACTGAAGTGGTGAGTGATGACCAACGATACAAAAACTATTTTAAAACTCTCTTGCGAGATAGTTCGCCTGTCAAACTAAAAATCAAATTATATCTTCTTTTTAGTTTTTTTTTTTTAATCTACAATGGCCACCTTATTCCGAATTTCCTATAATTTGCATTTGCAAAATCTTAATACAATATTCAATGCATATAATATAAAATTTATAATTTTTTTTTATAATAATAAATTTTTAAACGCAAGTAGCTAAAACAAAGATCGAGTCCTTTCCTCGGCTCTTGAACACAATAGAAGCTACACTATTTATCCAATGCGTAAATATTCATCAGGAGACAAACCTAGTGGCATTACTATAAAACAGATTACCTAAGAAATCTGATAAATCCAGAAAACTGTTTAAATACAATAATTGATAAATGTCTTAATCCAAGACCAAGGCATTTATCAATAATACTCTGTAATTGTATGGAAAATTACATAGTTCTATGGGTTTATTTGATTCTGTTTGTATACTTTGGACACTGTTGATAAATATATGCTCTTATAGACCAAGTTTGAGAATTATTTTTGCTCATTCTAAGACGTAGTATCGCTTTAACAACCTTAGTGTAGGTTTATATAAACGAAATCTTGAACAATATGAATGTCAACCACGTGTATTTTTTTTTAGGATGCATCATCTTCATCTGACAATGATGACTTACCAGAGGTGCTTTTTCATATAAATACTACCTTACCTAGTGCATCTGCTTTAGTAATGCCACTTATGAAGAGATAGATGATGTTATGGTTATTACCGAAGAAGTTGAAATCATTATGCAGAACGAGTATCTGCTTCCTCCAGTGTCGAAACATTCCAGGTGAGTCTAAACTCTACTGTGTCTACATCTGATTTTCAGATCATGGGTCGCGTTCCATAATCAGGTCGGTAGCACACCCTTTAACGGTCGTAAGGCAATAAGAACCATATTCTCGATTGGCGCATGTCTGATCCAAAATCAGACATAGTTCAGTTCGCGTTACAGTTACTTATCTTGAGTTTGGATCGCATATCAATTAGGCTTAGTTAGTATATGAAATCACCTTTAAAATGTCTTTATTTTGTGCCTCTTTTTTAAATTCTTATTTCCTTTTCTAAATTACAGAAGATGCACTGATGCATTTTATTATTCTCCAAATGAAACTATTTTGCGCATGTTTATTTTTTCTTCAGACGTGAAACTGGTGATAGACAAGATGCTACTGGACTTATTAAGGATCATCTTAACATGGTTGGGTCGCAAGATGCTCCCCATCTTTTGTCAGCAGACTTAAACCATTTAGATCTTTTGCAAGGGTCTTTGAATCTGCAGAAAAGGAGAATATCCAACTTGTGCAAGTCAAATTCTCTGACAGCATGAACACTGTGGATGATGGGGGCCATGACAGGAAATTATCACTTGAACAGGAATTTTTGATGACATGCATGAGGCTCCGTTTTTGTCTTCTTGTGAAGGATCTTGCTTTTCGTTTTGGTACTTTAGCTACGCGTATCTCTTCAGATTTGGATAACCTGGATAAAACTAATGTCAAAAGAGCTGAGTTGTCTAATTATTTGACCGTCAAAATGTCATATTCAACGTTACCCGATGCTTTCAGGTGTCCTAGTGTCATAATTGATTGATCATCTTTAGATTCTATGGCTTATTTGTGGAGTGATTATAAGCATCACCATACGTTTAAGTTTCTTGTTGCCATCACCCCAAATGGTATACATGTATATTGGGTCTCACCTTGTTAGGGTGGTCGAACTGCAGATATATATATATAGCCAGAACTTCAGGAGTTATGGACATTTTAGAACCATACGACACCGTCATGGCTGACAGGAGGTTCAAAATTAAAACTGATCTGATTGTCAAAAGGTGTTATTTGGCAATTCCACCCAGTGCTGCAAAAGGTAATCAACTGGATGAGAAGGATGTTGGACAAACAAATACTGTAACAATTGCTCGAATAAAATGGTTTAGAATATTAAAATCTGAATTGCTCCTTTTGGAATTGCCATAGTGGATGATATTTTTGTTACATGCTTTGCATTGGTTAATATATTACCACCTCTTCAAGAACTTTGAAATGTTTCTAAGCTAACTCTTTTAGACACCAGATACCACTTTTCATTATGAAATATTTACTCATTTATTGATATACTTCCTCAAATGAAAAGTTCATACTGCTTCCAATGCATTGCCAATGTGTTTACATGAGCTTTGTTTTTATGTTGGGATCCTTCGAGCTTAGTTTCATTATTTTTTATTTTTGCATATACATATATCTCATCCACAATCCATCCATGTGTATTGACTCAAACTTGCCATTCAGTTTATGGTGTTGTACTTACTTTTTTGTTTTAAAACCCAGTGTAGATCATTTTGCTTATTATTCTTTTTTTGTATTCCCTTTTTCCTTTTTGGTATTAGTTGCGTACCTTCTGCATTTTAATCTTTAACTTAATTTATGGGCAATGACAGCTGGCACCTCCTCGCGGTGTGGCCTGGATAATACTGTAATTTCTAGATTACAATGATAAATTAACGTCAGCTAAGAAAATCAATGAATAATTTCTAAATGCAACATTATGACCGTAAATTAATTTTATAATATTAAGCCTATTTGAATCAAACAAGAAATGAATATCAGTTCCTTTAGGAGTTCTTTATCCCCATTACCCCAAATAAAAACACAGTGTTATGCATTTGGCTGCAGACAGGCACTTTAATTTCAACAAACATACTGTACATATTAACACCAAACCACAACCAATCTTCTACCAGGTAAACATGCCTTACACCAGGCAAACGATGCCTTACGCCAGGCAAACAAAGCCTTCTACAATACAAACAATGCCTTGAACCAGGCAACCAATGCCTAACATCGAGCAACACATGCCTTATACTTGGTTATAATGTACTGCTATGTACCGGGAAACCAATGTCTCATACCTAGCAATCGCTGCCTCATCACTACAAAATAACGATAGAAATTATACGAAATAACATGAAGTTAAAATAATATAAAACGTGTCAGTCCTGTGCCTGTCTATGCGCGAATGAATACTTCTTATCCGACAACTCTTTATCTAGACATTATCTCCCTTTACAATTAAAGCCCCGACAACAATACTCAATAATCAAGCCCTTTTACACCACAATTTGGTCTCATTCGAGAAAGAAAATATTTCTCTCTTAATAAAACTCAAACAGAGAAAAATATATTTCTTTATCCCCATTACCCCAAATAAAAACACAGTGTTATGCATTTGGCTACAGACAGGCACAGCGAAACACAAAGAGAGAAGACAAAAATACGTTTATAAGCCAAGTTTAGCTATATCGTCTTTAACATAGCCATCTTTGGCTGTCTCACTCCTCCTGCGACCATGACGCTTAAACATGCGGTCAGAAATACCGTTATTCCAGCGAATGCCAACAGAAAACAAGATAAAGATCTTTGATTGTATAAGTTAGGTTGTGCGGATTATTTATCAAAAATGCTTTCTAACAATTCTACTGTTACTGTGAGCTTTTTAATGCATGGTTTAGATAATTTACGTTTAGATGAATCTAGTACAGTTTTTACTAATTCATGATCAGTTGGACTCGGTAAACTGACTAACTTGTGAATGTACCTGTAAAATGCCGTTAAGACAGGCGCCACTGTATTAGAAGATTGACAGATAGACATCAGATACAATGCAAAATGAAAAGAATTAATCGGCAACTCCAACGAAATATTCGAATTGCGAGCCAACTTTTTCCACCTTCCATTCCCTAGAATGTATTTATTCACAGCACATTGGCTATGGAAGCCAACAAAAATTCAGGAAGATCATTCAACAACACTTTTAAACTAACCGGAAGAATCCCAACATCTTCTCTATAAATATTCTTTATCACCTGTAAAATATTGTGACACCGTTAAATAAGTTAGCTAAAATCAATCATTAACGCCAGCATGTTGAACTTTAAATCTTCAACACCAAATAAACCCCCGGAAATCCTGCTTGGGACATAAGCATCCTTAACACATGGTAAATATGTAATATGCCTAATTTCCTCACGGAAACGGCCATAATGGCCAATAAAAAGCTGATTTCCACTCTGGAACCACAATCTTTCCCTTACATCCACAATTAGTCTTATAACAGGCTAACAAGCGAGGTAGGAGGTACCACCCAATTCATTTCACATGACCAATTAACGGTAAAGGCATCAATAGCCTCGGTATCAGGATTACTATATCTGCTATTGAAACGAATACACTTTTATTGTACCAACTAGCAAAACGATCAACGGAATGTGGACCATATAATTTATCAATGTAATCGAAAACTTCTTCTAATATCCCCCAATCGTCATAATCTTTTATCCTACTAATATAATCTGCCAACACATTATTTTGTCTCGGAGTCCACTGAATGTCAAGTCTAATCGAATGGTGTAAACAGGTCCTAAATATATCATACGCAAGCGATTGAAGAGGTGGGTTCATACTACCCTTAATAATTATTCTCTCAGTATTTTGACTGACAGTAAACCACTTAACTCTACTGTTCTTGAGATTAGGTACATAACTTTTTAAAACCAAATTTACTGCTTGCAATTCTCTCCAAGTAGAACTTTTACTTGATTCACTTGGAAGCCATTGCCCATGAGCAAAACCCCCATCTAGCTCTACACAAAATCCGCCATAACCCGAGTCACTGGTATCTGAATATACAATTCTAGACGAACTAGAATCATCAATAAGCATTCTGACATTCAAATGAAAAATATTGTCAAGCCAGAATTGTAATTGTTCACGACTAATAGAATAACGAAATATTATGGTACCACGATTTAGCAGAAACAACATCTATGGATAAACACTCATAGTCATAAGTTGAGAGACAGAACCAAACACAATGCTCATCGAAATTATCTTACCTACAACAGAGGCCACTGTTTTCACAGAGATCGTTCTGTGCTTTAAAATAACCAGTTTTAACAAATTACACAAATCCTCTAATTTCCGTTGGGGTATATTCAAAGTATTATCTTAGAATTAATAATAAACCCAAGCCATTCTATGGACTGTACTGGAGACCATAAAGATTTCTCTGCTTTTGGCACAAAACCGCTCGCCAACAAATCTCCTTTAATTTTATTTGCGTTAATAAATGCCGAAACAAAATCATGAGAGTTACTAATTCCATCGTTTATGAAGAGAACCATTTTCAATCCACTGAACCTCCAATATTTAACAAATTGTCTAGTAACTTTGGTAAATAAGTATGGAGCAACATTAAGGCCAAAATGCAGAACGAGAAAACGGTAAGTTTTATCATCACTATTCTTCGGCACTTGATAAAGAATATTATTTCGAAAATCGGTTCGTGCCTATTGTGTAAGTTTTTGTTTATTTTAGTTTTGTTTTTTACATTATTGTTAGCGTTATTTAATATCAAATATAAATATTTTTGCATTATTACCTAGCTTTTATTCTACATCATTGTTTTACGCCCAGTTTGATTTATCTGCATAACCTTATCCCCACATTTTACACTAGCATATACTGTTTTGACCCCGTTACACTCTGAACATTCCACATCTAACCTAGATTCATTTTCATTATGCACCGCAACTACAATAACAACTACTGGCAAGAAGCCAGACACCGTAATACTAATCGTCAACCAAACCAACACCAAGTACCCTATAATGGCCCTGTATTTCACCGACCACTACCACCTACCAATCGTCGACCACCTACCAACCCAACCAGTTATATTCCACCCCATCGCCGACCAACCTATAACTCAGCTTACCCACCCAGAAATTACCACCGACCTAACCAAGAACAGAAACGACCACCAGCCCATCCACGCCAACCAGTACCCACTCTTAAGGCGGAAGAACCCTTTGTTAAGGTGTTCTTCCAAGTTTTGCAGTGCATTCACCACTTATCTACCCTTACACTTCAGCAGCAAGGTCAACCGGCGTTTACTTTCAAGCGCAAGGTCCATGAGTTGGATAGTTTTATTCGTCCAGCAATGAAATCACCGGCCGTAGATGCGAATATTAGATCCCTCAATCGGACATGGCTCTCGAAGGTAACGCAGGCCCTGATCGACCATTACAATTCCACCCTTGAAGAGAAGTTAACCACCATTCGTTCCAAGTCATTAGCACCACCTGCCGTCGACCGCATTATATCCCATGCTCCTATGGGAAACGTCTTACCCAATCTGTGATTACCCAATTTTACCATAAGATAAACAGTACCAAAGCCAGAGTCACCATATCTATACCAACTGCAATGGATGTTGACCTGACTACACCCGCACCTACTAGAGTCGCAGCTGTGGTGAACCAAACCCCTAAACCTGCTCGAAGTTCACCTACACCCAGTCCAGCAGACGTTGGTAAACGCTCGCGTAGAGAGGGCACCCCTCTTCTCTTTTCTCTTTCAGATTCCTCTTCTACCACTCCATCTGAATCTTCACCACGGGACTCCGGTTCCGTAAATCTTTCTGCCTTTTGTAAATATTTGGACCAGCAAGAAACCCCGAATTCTCCATCCAAGTCAAGTCGTACATCAAAACCATCCCCTCCTCGAACCAGGTCCCGATCACTATCTAATCTATCTACACCATCTTCCACTTGTGTACCAGTTCCAATCACCCCGTCGACAACCATTATATCCGCCACCAAACCCTTTTACCATAAAACCACTGAAAAATCATCATGGACTCTACCTGGTCTACAGAAATCAACCTTGATTATTGGATCTTCTAACCTGAACAGAATCACCAAAACTGCTTCGGACACCGAGATACATTCGTACCCTGGTGCCCAGATCCATCATATCCAATCCATCATTGATTCGTACGACCATGTTTTCAAACCAGCTACCGTCATCATTCATGTAGGTCTCAACAACCGTTACCAGTTAGCCAAAACCTCATTTGACCAAGTCCAGAAATTAATCGCCGCCGCCAAACGAACCTTTCCTAAATCCAGAATTTTCCTTACCTGTATACCTATCTCTCATAAAATCACGAAGAAAGCACAGCAGAACCTAAATACTTTGAACAAAATGATGATGGATTTGAACACCAACGACACAACAATCCTACCTCCATACGAAGAAGAATTCGAACCAGTTGATGATCTACATTGGTCTCCAGATACCGCAAACAGCATTTATTTATTTTGGATACACCAGCTTCAAGCATCGGGTAAGTTGTCTTTAAACTAATTACTGGGGATAAAAATACTGAGAGGCCACCACTAGGCCAAACAGTTGTTAACGTGAGCCGTAAAATTCTCACACCCCTTCAACACTCAATTTTAGACCGTGGACTTAAATTTATTCCGACCCCAAAGGTAGCCAACATTGACTATCTTCGACCATCTATTGAACGATTTCAACGCAATCTCAGTTGTACTTATTTTTTTCGAAACCACCCCACACGTGGTGCTAGAACAATGTTTATTCCTAAATCCACGTGGAAACCGCCCAAAGCCGCCATCCATCCTGAAATTTTAGAAGTATTTGATAGTATGAATAGCCAAACAACAAATCTTTCTATTACAAATGAAAAACCTAATCTCACACGGGTAGAACGTGAAGCTTTAAACCTACTTAAGAAAGACGATAGCATTATTATTAAAAAAAGTGACAAAGGTTCCTGTTGTGTCATTCTAAATAGGGAAGATTATATTTTAGAAGCAGAGAATCAATTGAATAATCCGAAACATTATGCCATTTTACCAGATCCAATTTTTAAGGAAACTTCTGATATGATTAACAATATTCTTGGAAATTTGGTCAATCAAAGTTATCTCAAACAGAAGCAATATGACTATCTGTCTGCCAAACCCGATTGTCGTGAGAGACATTTATACACTTTGCCTAAGATCCATAAGAATCCTACAAAGGAGTGGTTCATCCCTAATAAAATCCCTAAAGGCCGTCCGATCATATCTGACCGTGGTAGTGAGTCATATGCGGTGTCAGAATACATTGACCATTTCTTACTACCCCTAGCTTGTCAACATAAAGCCTACCTTAAGAACACAACTGATTTTGTGAATAAAATAAAAAATCTTCGAGTTCCTCAGAATGCCATTCTGATTTCTACAGGTAGAAACTGATACTCATCAACTCCTGCACAAAAGCTCATTTCACCCAATACATACCTTTTCAGGTATAATTAAATCACAAGTTTTACGATTTCATCGAATTTGCACAAGATCCTCTGATTTCAACCAAGCCTGTACAATTGTTTTCTCAAAACTGAAAGAGCGTGGATACTCAAAACGATTTTTACGAAACATAAAAAACTCTACTTTAGCGCAAATAGCAGCGAAAACCAGGAGCATTTATCATGTGATAGCTCAAATGTAATTTATTTAATTTCATGTAAGAAATGCCCCAAACAATATGTAAACTAAGAGAGAAACTAAGAATAATTTACGCACTCGTTTCAATGCTCATAGATCAGATATAAAATTTAAAAAAAATGAAATGAAATGAATGGAGTTTTACGTCCTACTTTCTGCACCTATATGGGCTAATTGAGGACGGGCAAACGCCATGCAGTGTGCAATGAGGGAAATTTTGCCCGGACAGCGGCATTAGCCTGCTCTTATTTTCGATTTCCAACTGTCGAGGGATCTTTAACGTGCACAGCCAATAGCACACGGGGCCTCGGTTTATTGTCCCATCCGAACGACTAGACGCTTTTCCATGTCAGCCCCTCTGACCTGCATCACTGACAGGGGGAAACCGGGTTGAAAAATCCGAAGGTATCATCTCGACCCATGCCGGGATTGAACCCTGGACCTCCAGGTTAGCGAGCAAGCGTCTAACTCACTGAGCCACCGCAGCTCCCAGATATAAAATTAAAGAAAGACAAGCCCGTTTCTAATCATTTCAACCTCGATGACCATTCAATAAACGATCTCGCCTTAACCCCAATTGAACGTATAGAAATTGATTTACCGGAAGATGAAACCACCAAATACCGACAATCTAGAGAAGCCTATTGGGTTGAGACATTGAATACAGCACGACCTATAGGACTCAATATTCATCATTATGCAGGCATAGCACCCTTTGTTGTCCCGTTTAATACAACCAGTAATCGAGCAAGCAAGATAGTTCATACCCACTATATGAGTCTTCAAGAGAAATTTCCCCATGTTTATAAGCAGAAAATGATAGTTGCCTACTCAAAAAATCAAAACTTTAATGACAATCTGGTTCATAGCAAACTTAAACTAATCATTAATTAGCAGATACTATACCACTCTTCTTATTTTTCTACTTTCAGATCACAACAGAAGAAAAGCCTGAATCCAGACCCTTAATCCCATTTTCTCAATAAAGTATTTGTTCCATCCTAGGCCTGTACATTTGGGAGATTCAAACCCTCCCTCCACCGAAAACTAATTGCTGAATATCTTATACCGAAAATAGACAAACACCATAATCGAAATTAGCAATTCAGCTGCCCTCATTTTGTTGGCAATAGATTGAAAATGCTAGGTTTGCTAAATTAACACCTCTAAAACCAAAGGATCTTGTTTCTTTGTACCGCACATAGACATCAAAATTATATAAATCGGATGTCGATTTATAGAAAACATGTTCATTTCAAGATGGTGGCCAACATGTTACTTCCGGTTACGATTTTGTCATATTTTTTTCTTTGTTAGTAATGTTCTTTCATATCTTAAGAAGAAATTGTTACCTATCTTATGGAATCCATAATTCAGATAACACGTGTTTTCTGAAAAACCACGCAGAGTTGCTATAGAACAAAATTCCAAATAACAATTTTGATCAAAATATCTAGTGTTATATATCACTGGAAAGAGGAGATAAAGCGTAATATGAAAAGAAGATATTTTGTGACGTGACGTCACGTGACGTCACGTGACAGAGCTGTACAAAGTTCAAACTAACAATTTTTAAATGGCTATAAAACCGGAAGTAAATATTGGACAACAAAAATGAATACACCGTTGGGTAGATCTCATCGTGGGCAATAACTTTTGTTCAGGTCATAAGGTCACCCAAATCCAAGGTAACGTGTAATGAGCTTTGAAAATTTTGGCCATTTCTGAATATCTGTCGGAAATAGGCAAACATCATAACATTCTTCCATATCTTAAGAAAAAATTGTAAAGAAATTGTAACCTATCTTATGAAATCCGTAATTCAGTTAACACGTGTTTTTTCCCACCAAAAATATAGAACAAAGAACAAAATTCGAAAAAGCAATTTTGATCGTAATATCTAGTGTTATACATATATAAAAACTGTAATCGCTATTGCGTGTACAAGAAATTGTTGAAGGACGAACGGACCGACGGATGGACAGGGGTGACGGCAATATACGTCCATATTTTCATAAAAGAGGTGCAGAACTACAAGCAGTCATAAGGAAATAAAAGGGGCGCACAGCTACCATAATACAAGCAGGTTAACTAAAAAGGATGCGGGAATACCAGCAATACTAACAATATTTTCAAATTCTAAAACGCGGAATTATGATTCAAATACATATTGTCATATATCATTGGAAAGCTTAGATCAAACACAATACGATTCAAAAATAATTTGTGTCGTATGTAAATTAGGTCACGTGACAGAGCTGTTTAAAGTTAAAAATTGCAATTTTCTGACAGCCATAAAACCGGAAGTAAACATCGGACATCTAAAATGATTATGCCATTAGATAGATCTCGTGAAGGGCAACAACTTTTGTTGAGGTCACAAGGTCACTCAAGGTCAAGGTCACAAGATATGAGCCTTAAAAGTTTTGACTATTACTGAAAATTTTAAACCGGAAATAAAAAAAAATTTGAATCGAAATTCAAAAATCGGCTTCCCATGTTTTGTTAGCAATCGACTGTAGATTCCATAGACATCATTTTTATTCCTTATTATTTTATTTTTTTATTTGCGAAAGTTGAAAAAATGGTCAAAAAAGTGCTTCAAAAAGTCAGCGACAAAGTTTTAAAAATTCATGTTTTTAAATTCATATTTTGTAGACAATCGTTTAAAGAAATAAACAAAAAAGTTCCCATCAAAATCGGACAAAAAACGGCGGTGAAAAAATTAAAACAATTAAAATGGGTTTAACTTGCATACGTCATTTCCGGTTGAAAGAAAATGCATCATTTTACATTCATCAAATACCGAGCAGTTAGATGTCGTAGGAAATCATCTGAGATAATGTGTGGTATTTCTCCTTCATGCCGAAATAGCGTGACCAGAAATAGACAACAAGAAAATAGTCATTATGAAAACAAAGCAGTGCGTTCGCTAGAACGCACTGCAATAAAATCGTAACCGGAAGTAACACGCTGGCCACCATCTTGAAATGAACATGTTTTATTTAAATCGAGAGAAGTGAACAGGGTATCATCCGATTTGTATAATATTGATGTCTAGGGCATTTTCAATCTATGGCCAACAAAATGATAACAGCCAATTTGCTAATTTCGATTATGATGTTTGTCTATTTCCGGTAAAAGATATTAAGAAATGACAAAAAATTTTCAAAGCTCATTACACGTTACCTTGGATTTGGGTTACCTTATGACCTGAGCAAAAGTTATTGCCCATGATGAGTTCTACCCAACGGTGTATTCATTTTTGTTGTCCAATATTTACTTCCGGTTTTATAGCCATTTAAAAATTGTTAGTTTGAACTCATACGAGAACGCGTCTGACCTAGTTAGCCAGAATCAGGACACGAGGATAATTAGGAGACATTTTAAACTACTTGTCTTTACCGAAAACACGTGACGTTTCTACGTTAACAAACTAAACAACCCATGACGTCACTTTGTAAACAAAGTAAAAGTGAAAGACGCATCAGAAAATGTCGTGTCGTTCTGGTTAGCTAAGTCCAAGGCAAGAGCTGAAAAATCAAGCTTTTCCCATAGCCTGTTGGTAAAACAGTGACACTATTTTGTGATTTGGCTGATTACAGTTTACATATAAATGTCGGTCATTTTAAAATTGTTATATGCGGAAAATTATGTGTACATGTGATACGAAGGCTTAATTAAAATTTCATGGCTGTTTTCTTCAACCGACATATTTTGTCGGGCGTAATAATTCTAATGGACTCCAACTAGGTTCGGGTCTGTTATTTCAATGACGTAAGAACGACGCGATAGTTTCGGATGGTTTGAACTTTGAACAGCTCTGTCACGTGACGTCACGTCACAGAATATCTTCTTTTCTTATTACGCTTTATCTCCTCTTTCCAGTGATATATAAAACTTGATATTTTGATCAAAATTGCTATTTGGAATTTTGTTCTTTGTTCTATAGTAACTCTGCGTGTTTTTTTTTGGTGGGAAAAAACACGTGTTATCTGAATAACGGATTTCATAAGATAGGTAATAATTTCTTCTTAAGATATGAAAGAACATGACTAACAAAGAAAAAAATATGACAAAATCGTAACCGGAAGTAACACGTTTGCCACCATCTTGAAATGAACATGTTTTCTTTAAATCGACATCCGATTTACATAATTTTGATGTTTATGGCATTTTCAATCTATTGTCAACAAAATGAGGGCAGCTGAATTGCTAATTTCGATTATGGTGTTTGTCTATTTCCTGTATAAGATATTCAGTAATTATTGTAACACTTTTAAAGCTCATAACTTGTGACCTTGCCATTTGTTAACCTTATGATCTGAACAAAAGTTATTGCCCGAAATGAGATCTATCCAATGGTGAATTCATTTTTGTTGTCCAATATTTACTTCTTGTTTTATAGCCAAATGAACATTGTCAGTTTGAACCTAATTCACGTACGTCACAAAAAAATCGTCTTTTCTTATTATTATTTATCTCCTCTTGATATATAATTGTAGATATTTTAATCATTTTGCTTTTTTTTTAATTTAGAAATTTTGTTCATTGTTCTAAAGTAACTGCGTGGCTTTTTTGGCGCGAAAAAAAAAACACCTGGTTCCTAAATTGTGGACTTTTAAAGAGAGTCGACACATTCTTTTGAAGATATAAAATGACATAGCATTCATAGAAAATATTGGACCTGGAAGTAACTAGTAGACCATGTTGAAATGACCAACTTTTCTTTAAATCGATATAAGTGATCAGGATATCATCCGATTTACATAATGTTGATGTCTATGGCATCTTCAATATATCACTAACAAAATGGTGACAGCCGATTTCGTAATTTCGATTAAAAGATTTATTTCCGGTTAAAGAAATTCAGCAATAGCAAACACTTTCAAAGCTCAAAACTCGTGACCTTGACGTTTGATGACCTTTAGATCTGAACCAAAGCTATTGCCCTCGAAAAATCTATCAAATGATGTTTTACTTTGTGTTTTCCGATGTTTACTTCCGGTTTAATAGCCGATTGAAAATTGAGATTTTTAACTATAAACAGCTTCGTCACATGACCTAATTTATATGCAGACTAAAATGCAACCGTTCAAGGATGTTTAAATTGCGCACTGCTCAGTACCGTTATCACGGTTCTAGTTTTTTTTTTTATTTAAATATTCATTTTTTTTTTTTGTTTTGAAGATTATAACTATAGATTTAAGTAGGTTTATAATTCTTTCTTGCCCCACCCATGAAATTTGATAAAAGTTAATTAGGTAAGTTCATAATTAACACATTGAAAAGTTTATTGACTTTGTGTTTCAATTTGTAATGAATCTATATATTTTCCATTTGGATTACATTGAACACACTTGGTTTTGATGATCTGGTTCCATATAGCAAGGGATACTAGAGGTCAATTCAGGAATACATTGGATAATTGTGTGGATATTACGCATCATCTTCTTCCATTGACTAACATTTAGATGTATTGCGAATATTGGAAGGGACTTATCTCCGCTTTCCGAATAATAGTCTTAACAGCTGCAACCATTTCCTTTCTGGCCAATATCAATTCATTCAATCTTCTCACCGTCAGGGATGCACCGTCTTTAGTTGGAATCCTAGTACCATCCGATGACATGGTAAAGTTTTTTTTATCATTTCTCGATTCGTTTACAGACACCATAAGAGATTTTCCAGTGACAACCTGGACGAGATCTTGAGTTTTTTATACGCCCACATGAAAATGTGGACGTATATTGCCGTCACCCCTGTCCGTCCGTCCGTCGGTCCGTCCGTTCTCGCCAGAGCCACCTTTGGAGACTTTTTATACGTTCAAAAAGACCTTGTGCGACTTTTTTCTGCATAGGTGTTTAGTCCCATAAGAAAAATTTTTCCGGTATGTCAGTTCGGTTCCTGTGGGTCTAAGAAGCACGCATGCAAAAGTCTCATAAGAAAAGCGTCCGTCACCTTGTCCATAACAATTCTGTCGATATACGGATGATTCCACTTTTCGTTTTGTGTCGGTATTGAAGGTATCATATACAACCATTTTTCAGCCAATGAAATTGAATGATATATCTATGGAAACGCCTATTAAAATGCCATTATCCAATGGACGCTTTTGATTTCGCGCATGCTCATATGGTGTCCTGGAGAATTCTGTGTAAACAACCAAAATGGCGACCATGCCGCAGTGATTCAGTGAATTCAGTGAATTTTTAATCAAATTAAAATTACGTAAGTATTTTTCACAGTTTATTTATTATAGATTCACAGATGTATCAAAAATCCACGAGAATTTTGTGTTACGTTTGGATATGGATTAAAAAAGGGCATTACTTCTAAAGGCCAACAAATTTTAGCACGTGGCTTACTGGCTTATAAAATTAAAAGTCGCACATGGTCATGGTCTATGGTGAATGGTCGAAGCTGCTTACCGATTTTACCTATATACCTACTACTGAAAAACTCATATATTAAATAGGCTACCGGTATTTCAATTTAGGCCTACGGTGATTAACCTATTGGTATTTTCATTTCCCTTTGAAAAATTAAGAAATTAAAGGCCACAGAAAAATTATTAATCACAGTATAAATTAGGAGATAACATTAGTTTTTGGGGTACATTGCACTGGCCTTGATAGGTCTAAAATATTTTAGAAATGGAGTTTGACATCCCACATTATTAAGCTTATTCCAATGAAAGATAAACTGGAGATAAACAAGACCATGCACAGTGTACAAAAATTTTGCCAGTACAGCATCATTTGTCTACTCTTATCAATTTCCAACTGATGATGGCCTTGGTTTATTGTCCCATCCGAATGACAAGAGGATTACGTCATTATCTCAACCTCAGCTGCGATCGAACATTTGACCCAAAGGTTAGCAAATTAGTGCAAAAAGTTTCATTTGGAAATGTTGACAGTGGCCATTGCCCCCTTCTCCTCAGTGCTTGTGTACAAAAGTTATATTGTCATTTATTGTTTTTTTTTTTTCAGACTGATTTGATTTAATTCTCTTAAAAAATTTTGTTTGGGCAAAATTAAAAAACATCCAGTGTTTTGGTTGGCCAAAGTTTTACATCATGGGATGATAGCTGCAAGAGTATATATATACATGTATATATGTGAAAAGTGATGATGCAGAGTAAGTAATAGCTTACAGAATTAAATAATCCTTCTATTTCTTTGTTAACTTATAAAAAAATTATTAAAGAGTGTAACTACTATAGTTATAGGACTTAAAGGGGAATGTTCAGCAAATTTGATGATTGATTTTGGCCTTGATGTTAATAGCCTTCCTTCAGATTTACTGGAATTGCCAAAAATTTGCACATTCCCTTCCATCATACCCATACCTTAAAAGTTTAATCATGCATTTTCTGTATATTATGTGTTTTCTATATAAGTCATCAAGTTTCAATTATTTTGATTGTTTACGCACACTGGGGGTGAAACAATACAGTAATTTGAACTTTGATTCAACATTTGACATGCTGCTTTATTGCACAAAGCCAAAAGGCAGTATTGTAAGTGATAAGATATTAGATGTTGAAAGTTCTGAAAGTGTTTAAAACCTTGTTTTGTTAATAAGTCATTCATTGATCTTATGACAGAAAATTGTGTACTGTGTGTGACTTTTGTATTGTATTGAATCGAATAGCGAGTATTGTTTCACCCTTGTGCACATGGCTTGCCTCAGAAACTTAAAAATAGTGTTTCTTCTAAAAATTCAATGACATCACCTAAATGAAACTGAATTTTTTTAGGTTCATTGAAAACGTTGAAAATATTTTCTGAGATTTTTGGGTTTGTGACTGCTAGTGCTCACACTAGTAGTCAAATAATACAATTCCAACTTTTCCTGTTAATTATTCTAAGCCAATTTAATATTTGAATACTCATGCAGAAATTTAAGGTTTATTTTGAGAAAACCGAATGGATTATTGCCAGTAAGCTTATATCTAGAGACTGTATCAACTGTAATTTATTTTTCAGAAAAGCTTCATAGAAAGGGATGGTTTCCACTTTGAATTGTTTTCAAGAAGATGTCAAATGGGCAACAGGTGAGAAGAAAATTTCGTTGTTATCTCCCAGAGGTTTGATACTTTTAGTCTCAAATGCACAAGTATTGTTTTATCTGAAATTGTGATGCTACATTACTCTGTAAGTCATGAATAATGAAAGTTTCTAAGGAAGAAAAGTGAATAGTCATTCATATTGAAAATAAATGATGGTCCTGAAGCTTTGCATTTTGAGAATCATTTGATATTTTGAATTCTTTAAGTAGACAAATACTGTAGTTCTTCACCTGCATGACATTGGCTCTCTCCAAATAGTTTGTAAATAGTTGAGTTGTTAACTCTATTTCATTTTGATTCCGTCTTATTGTGTGGAAGTTTTCTGTCATGGCCACTGTCTTCTGTCCACAATTGCATGCATACAAGATAACAGATCTTAATTCTGACATGGAAAAAGGGACTTTTGGGACAATAAACCTGGGCTCTGTGCACTGAGAAGCCACAATATTCTTATCCGATTTATTGAAACTTGGTATGATACTGATTCTATTTAATGATGCCTTTTCATATTAATTTTTGCTTTTAAAACTTGCTTCTTAAGAAGATAGAATGAAGTTTTTAACCGATTTGATTGAAAATTGGTATATGTATGTTATATAAAAAGGAAGTAGAGGTAGTAGTATTACACGTCCTTAATTAACTCGTAAATAAGCTAATTACAACAAGGATTTCCTCTTTAGTACCCTGAAATTGTCATACAAAAGAGGACGGTTCGATTTCGGCGTATCTGCTATGGAATTCTCTTTTAACCCTTGTCAGTGATGCAGGACAGAAGACTGGCAAGGAAACCATGTATAATCTTTCAGTTATTCTGTTATTTTGGAAATTACCTCATTGAAGATGGGGTGTGTTGTGTTCTTAATTATCAAACTCATTACATCTGGAATTTACAAAATATTCATATACAATAAAACTAGAATTGTTTTGATGGGACTTTGAATTGCGTCTAAAATTTTAAATAATTTTGACATTTGAAACAATTGACCATTCATATCGATATGATTTGTTTTGTTTTTCTCTTCAGTTGTATTGTTAGAAAGAAATTAGGAAGAAGGAAAATCTGGAGATGTAGAAATGATTCCTGCCGAAATTATATATTTTTGAAGTAACTGGTGAACGTAAACTACTTGAAGATGAGACCAAACCAATAGCAAAGAAAGCTAAAAAAAGAGTACGATAAACTGCAGAACAAACAAATGAACTGTTTAAATATTTTTCTTCTTACTTGATATCAAAAACCGTGCCACAAAAGGCAGAATGCGTAAAAATTCTTTAAAAAAGTGAACATTTAAAAATCGAAGCATTATACAGATATCATTTAAAAAATATCTAATATAAATCACAAATAACATCTTGTTTAGCCTACTCAGCTCCAAATTGTCTTTAGCCTTTTAGTCTTTAGCACAGAAAATGCCTTGATCTGCAAAATTGAAATGACCTTACAAAAGTACATTTATATGAGAAGGCTTATTAGTGTCCAATTATGTCTAAGATCATACTGACTAAAAAAAATATTTTCTCAAACATAGATTTTCTCATTTTTTTTGTCAAATACTTCCAAAATCCAAGGATCTGGGGTGGGGTGGGGTTTTCAGCAGACCATTCTCTGTGTAATAGTTCTTCAGAAAATTATTACCAATTACTTAAGAGAATAAATACATGCATGAAGGTTCCCCATGGATAGAGAATGAGTTTGATGTTTTGACTAGGCACACAGATGTATGGACGTGGGGTTGGGGAATGTTGTCAACTACTTAACTACTCTATAACCGAACACAGAAGTCCCAGAAGACTAGCAAGTCATTACACACAGCTTATGTGTCTGGGGTCCCCCCCCCCCTCCCTCTTAATAGAAAGTTGAATAATAGACCACTGGAACATTTCTTTGACCCTCAGACCAGAATATTACTCGAAAACATACTAAATAGCATATGGAAATAAACATAAAAATTTTCAGTCTGAAATGGAAAGTATGTGTTGGGCGAAGTGAAGTGGTAAAAAGTTTGTCTATTTACCATGGGCTGTGGTGAGATTAACTCGTTAAGCCACGAAAGAATAAAAAATTTAGTTTATAGTCCCATATAGCGGAAAAGTCTCATAAAGTTTATAGTCCCATATAGCAGAAAAGTCTCATAAGATTTTCACTTTATCTTGACTGGTGATGACAGTCCCATATACTACTGTAGGGATGTTTTAAATACACCGTGTGGCTAAAGGGCAGATAATTGAACAGATAGTCCCATAAAGACAGAAAGAGTAAAATCCTATTGGTTATGCATAAGCCAAAATACGAAGAACAGAAATAGTCTCATATAGTATAAAAGTCTCATATGATGAAAGACCCACATGAATGTGTGAACCACGAAAGAATAAAAAAGATAACATGGCGTCCCAAATTATAGTCCCATATAGCGGAAAAGTCTCATAAAGTTTATAGTCCCATATAGCAGAAAAGTCTCATAAGATTTTCACTTTATCTTGACTGGTGATGACAGTCCCATATACTACTGTAGGGATGTTTTAAATACACCGTGTGGCCAAAGGGCAGATAATTGAACAGTAGGCTAAGTCACATAAAGACAGAAAGAGTAAAATCCTATTGGTTATGCATAAGCCAAAATACGAAGAACAGAAATAGTCGCATAAAGTATAAAAGTCTCATATGATGAAAGACCCACATGCATGTGTGAGCCACGAAAGAATAAATAAAATAACATGGCGTCCCAAATTATAGTCCCATATAGTGGAAAAGTCTCATAAAAGTGGTCGGCTAGTCTGTCTATTTACCACGGGCTGTGGTGAAATTTTCTCGTTAAGCCACGAAAGAATAAAAAAGAAAGTTTATAGTCCCATATAGCGGAAAAGTCTCATAAGATTTCCATTTTATCTTGCCTATCTATGAAAGTCCCATATACTACTGTAGGGATGTTTTAAATACATCTTGTGGCCAAAGGGCAGATAATTGAACACATAGTCCCATAAAGACAGAAAGAGTAAAATCCTATTGGTTATGCATAAGCCAAAATACGAAGAACAGAAATAGTCGCATACAGTAGAAAGTCCCGTATGATGAAAGACCCACATGCATGTGTGAGAATGTTTTTATTGAACCCTGTGGTCTAGGGGGAGATAATTTTTCTGACATGACTGTTCGTGAAAATAGTCCCAAATGCATTCATATAACATTGGAAATAAAGTCTCGGAAAACTTAAAGTCTCATAAACGCTAGGTTGGGACAATAGTCCCCTTATGCGTATTGTAAGAAAAAGTCACAAAGGAAAAAAGTAATCGAAGGTGTCACCCGTAAGAAACGATAAAAAGTTTCACAAGAAAAATCCCGTAAGAAAAGGTTGCATATTGTAGCATTCGTGCGTCCGTCCGTCCGTCCGTCGGTCCGTCCGTCCGTCAACAATTCCTTGTGTACACGATATAGACAAGAGTTTTTATCCGATTTGAATGAAACTTGGTATGGGTATTCATCTTGATAATATCTCGGATGAGTTCGAAAATGGCGCGATTCCAGTTGTTGGTTTATGAGTTATTGCCCTTGACTTAGTAAATAACATTAAAGTAAACTTGTGTACGCGATAGAAGCTAGAGTTTTCATCCGATTTGTATGAAACTTGGTATGTGTATTTATCTTGATAATATCTCAGATGAGTTCGAAAATAGCGCGATTCCAGTTGTCGGTTTATGAGTTATTGCCCTTGACTTAGTAAAAACATTAAAGTAAAATTGTGTACGCGATAGAAGATAGAGTTTTCATCCAATTTGAATGAAACTTGGTATGTGTATTCATCTTGATATTATCTCGGAACAGTTCGAAATTGGCATGATTGCAGTCGTAGGCTTATGAGTTATTGCCCTTGATTTAGTTAAAAAACGTTAAAATTAACTTGTGTATTTGATAAAGGCTAGAGTTTTTATCCAATTTGAATGTAACTTGGTAGGTGTATTCATCTTGATAATAACTGGATGAGTTTAAAAAATTGCACGATTATTGTTGTCGGATTACGAATTTTGGTCCTTGACTTGTGTTAAAAAATGTTAAAATTAATTTGTGTATGTACAAGACCAAAGTGCATTATTATATGATATGGGAATGAGGTATGTGCTTTTTTTTCTTCTTATTTTCAGTAGAGGAAGTCATTTTCTGTCTTACAGGGATTAGCGCCCCTCCCGTGCCGAGCTATATGGTAGGCAGAGACAATGTCTGTCTTACAGGGAGTAGCGCCCCTGCCGTGCCGAGCTATATGGTAGGCAGAGACAATGTCTGTCTTACAGGGACAATGTCTGTCTTACAGGGAGTAGCGCCCCTGCCGTGCCGAGCTATATGGTAGGCGGAGACAATGTCTGTCTTACAGGGAGTAGCGCCCCTGCCGTGCTGAGCTATATGGTAGGCGGAGACAATGTCTTTGATTTCAATTAAATAACAGTTTTTCTTTATATTTTCAGAACAAACTATGAACAATGCCAAGACTAAAGAAGAAAAGTTTTGAACAGAGAAGGCAAGGCAACAAGAAGTCTATGGCAACAAAGAGGAAAGAAGAAGACATCGAGAAATGTGATGAAATATACGAAAACATTAGCAATGAAGTTACCACGAGCAAGTTTAACACGTGCAATTTGACAAATGAAATTGATAAAATAGAAAAGAAAGATGGGACTACAAAAGAGTTTGATACTGAAATTGAAATACCAATTAATACCCCAGAAAAAACAGTAACTGATGAAGCAACAAAAATGAATAGTAATTTGGATAAATATTTTCAATATGCAAAGAAACAAACTAAAGCAATGAAACTAGCAGAGTTAGACAAACATTTGAAAGAGAAAGATCGCAGTGAATATTTAAAAGATTATAAACGCAAGCAAAGATCCAGAGTTTCGCTGTAAGGAAAGAAAGCTAGAATCAAAGTCCAGGAAAGAAAAAAGAAAAAACCTGGAATACACTGCAACTGAAAGAGAAAGAGAAACTCCTCTAAAAAAGGAAAAAAGAAAAAACCTGGAATACACTGCCACTGAAAGAGAAAGGGAAACTCCTTTAAAGAAAGAAAAAAGAAAAAATCCAGAATACCGTCAAATAGATTCAGAAGTAAAAGCAAAACAAATAAAACGCAAGGATGTTCATTTCAAAGTAAATGAAAAGATCACTGAAACTCTTTTGAAGAAAGAAAAAAGAAAAAATCCAGAATACACTGCAACTGAAAGAGAAAGAGAAACTCCTCTCAAGCAAGAAAAAAGAAAAAATCCAGAATACACTGCAACTGAAAGAGAAAGAGAAACTCCCCTCAAGCAAGAAAAAAGAAAAAATCCAGAATACACTGCAACTGAAAGAGAAAGAGAAACTCCCCTCAAGCAAGAAAAAAGAAAAAATCCAGAATACCGTCAAATAGATTCAGAAGTAAAAGCAAAACAAATAAAACGCAAGGATGTTCATTTCAAAGTAAATGAAAAGATCACTGAAACTCTTTTGAAAAAAGAAAAAACCCTGAATACACTGCAACTGAAAGAGAAAGAGAAACTCCTCAAAAGAAAGAAAAAAGAAAAAACCCAGAATTTAAGAAATCTGAAAATGAAAGGGAATCTAATTTACGCAAAGAAAAAAGAGATGCAAGTAAATCAATGGAAATAGAAGAACTCATTCATGAGTTTCACAAGAAAATTAAAGATGGGCCAACTCTGACATGTGAATGTTGCCATCAACTATGGTATAAACATAGTGTAAAGAGATCAGCAAGTTTAAAAGCAATCAATGAAACTGCAACAATGTGTTTAACAAATGAAGGCACTGGCTTCACTTGTGGTACATGTGAAAAATACATTAGAAAGAATAAGGTGCCACCTTGTTCCATTATCAATGGAATGAAATTCCCTGAAAAACCCAAGAATTTGGAATTACATCCTTTAGAATGGCGTTTACTGTCACCAAGGATACCATTCATGAAAATATATGCTGCTCCTCGTGGCAAACAATTGAAAATAAGAGGCAATGTAGTAAATGTACCAGCCAACGTAACAGACACTGTAAAAATGCTACCTCGTGCAACAGATGACACTATGACCATTGCAGCGCAATTAAAAAGACAACTGAAATATAACCACGCTGTAATGACTGAAAATGTAAGACCCTATAAAATAATGGAAGCAGCTGAATGGCTACAGAAAAATGGTAAACTTTACAAAAGTGAAGGTATCATATTAAATGAAAATTGGCAAAATGAAATAGAAGAAAATGAAGAAGACTCAATAGAAACACTTGAAAATGAAGGAAATGAAATCAAAGAAACTCTAGAAACTGAAACGGTAAATTCGTGCAATAATGACAAACATAAGCAAAGTGAAATCAATGCAAGTAATGAAGAGAAAGAAAAAAACTCTGGCAATTCCGATGATGATTGGAGTGAAGATGAAAATGAAAATGTTGGGAGCACCAAAGACACCATGTTAAGTGCTCCTGACTTCATTGAAAATAACGAGAAAGAAAAAGTTCATGCATTTGCACCTGGAGAAGGCAATTTTCCTTTGAGTATATTTATGGATAAAAATTCAGAGGAATTGTCTTTTCCAAATATATTCTATGGAAACGCTCGCAAAACAAATGATGAAAGAGAAGTGAAAGCTTATTACAGTGAAATATGCAAATCTGAATTACGAAGAAATGATAGAAGAGCTGCAAATAGCCCTGAAAATATTTTCTTCAAGTTGAAGAAACTGCAAATGAAAATTATGATTGGTAACGCTCAAATTGCAATTCGTAAAAATAAAACACAAGGAAAAAAATTAACAGCAGGAGACATCAAAAACCCCACTGCAATAAACAAAATAATAAATTTTGATGAAGGATATATGATCTTGAAAACTTTGAGAGGGTCACCTCCATACTTTAAGAAAGCAAAAAGTGATTTATTTGCAATGATAAGGCAACTTGGTCCAGCAACATTCTTTTGTAGCTTCTCAGCTGCAGAAACTCACTGGAAACATTTACTACGCATACTTGGCAAAGTTCAAGACCAGAAAGGTTATACTGATGTAGAAATAGAAAACTTTGATTGGGAAACGAAATGTAGGAGCCGTATCCTAAAACACTTAACAGCACCGTAAAACTACACATGGATCATCATAATTCAATAGTGGTGTCTACACGTAAAAGATAAGCCGCTTCCGTGCATCTATACGTGATAAAAGGCGTATTAAATTCCGAGAGAAAAGCCGCATTTAAAATAAGCCGCCTTTACTTGTGACGATCGAACTGGCGAGTTTAAACCCCCATTTGATACCGTGTAGACAGAATCCAAACTTAATCCGTCTTTTCTCGTTTTGACGTCAGAGCGCGCGAATTATCTTGTTGTTAAAAGTGCTACAAATGACATTCCAAGTACGGTATATGAAAAAAGATATTGGTGAACTAAAGAGATCTGTAATGGGACCTTTTCAGGTGCAAGCACGCTTGAACGTCCAATAGTTTTATTTTTTGTTTGGCCTAAGGAAAATGCTTGTCGAAGAATACAAATTGTTATTCGGTCAAGTTTCGTATAATTCACTCAACACCGCAACCCAACCCACCCGTCTTAAAGCGTATATTCAGTCGCTAATTTGGATTTGACGACTCAAAGGAATTAATAACTTTCAATGTCCACCTAGAAGAGAGTACAAATAAGCATGCGATCGGTATGCTACATACCAAGTACAGCCACCATGTCAGACCAGTCTTCATAAATCTGCTGAATATCTTATACCGGAAATAGACAAACACCATAATCGAAATTAGCAATTCAGCTGCCCTCATTTTGTTGGCAATAGATTGAAAATGCCATAAACATCAAAATTATATAAATCGTATGTCGATTTAAAGAAAACATATTCATTTTAAGATGTACTTCCGGTTACAATTTTGTCATATTTTTTTCTTTGTTAGTCATGTTCTTTCCAAGGGCGGATCCAGCATTAGAGTTTGGGGAGGGCCATTCGCAGGGGAGGATCCAGGATTTTCGGAAGGGGGGCGTAAATGCCGAACTTTGCCAAGCGTAGCGAGGCGAACAACTTTTTAACCTTTTATTTTTGGCTTAAAAACATAGAATAAGTATAAATTGTACTAATTTAACGGTTTCTGACGTGGACCATGTATGTTTTATAGTATACGTTAAAGGGGCACAGGCTTCATTTTCGTGGGTCGATTTTTCCAAGTCTCAGAAACGGGGACTTTTTTATCTCAGCAATTTAGTACTGGTTATCACAACTCACCATTGAAATTTGAGCCATTCAAATCCATCTGCATCCATAATTATTAGTATTTAAGTTATAATGCCCTACTACACATTATGGATACTATGCAATATATAGAAAAGTCATCTATAGAAATAGAAGGAGAAATGTCTAATTTAAGATATATTTGAAGGAAATATGCAATTTTCGTACATTTTTGTGCTTCTGAAGGATACTTAAATATATTCAAGACCCAAATCAACCAATAAAAATGAAGACTGGTCCCCTTTAATGGGTTAGACATTTTTGATGTCGTATTCTCCCCATTCTTAAATAAAATTTAAAAAAGGACAAAGTAAAGGGGGGGGGGACTAGATACGCCACTGATTCGGATAGAAAACTTGGGGGGCCCGGGCGCCCTTTCTCATGTACTTACGCAAGGCTCTTTGATTGTTTTATTTGCCGAAATTTCCACCTGACATGTAATGTGATGCGTCTTACCGTTTGGGGCATGGCTCCAACGCCCCCCCCCCCCCTCCCCGTGGATCCGCGCCTGGTTCTTTCATATCTTAAGAAGAAGTTACATATCTTATGAAATCCGTAATTCAAATAACACGTGTTTTTTTCCCGCCAAAAAAACATGCAGAGTTACTATAGAACAAAGAACAAAATTCCAAATAGCAATTATGATCAAAATATCTAGTGTTATATATCACTGGAAAGAGGAGATAAAGCGTAATTAGAAAGAAGATATTTTGTGACGTGACGTCACGTGACAGAGCTGTTCAAAGTTCAAACTAACAACTAACTAAATGGCTATAAAACCGGAAGTAAATATTGGACAACAAAAATGAATACACCGTTGGGTAGATCTCATCATGGGCAATAACTTTTGTTCAGGTTATGAAGTCACCCAAATCCAAGGTAACGTGTAATGGGCTTTGAAATTTTTTGTTATTTCTGAATATCTTTTACCGGAAATAGGCAAACATCATAATCGAAATTAGCAAATTGGCTGTCATAATTTTGTTGGCCATAGATTGAAAATGCCCTAGACATCAATATTATACAAAACGGATGATACCCTGTTCACTTCTCTCGATTTAAAGAAAACATGTTCATTTCAGGATGGTGGCCAGCGTGTTACTTCCGGTTACGATTTTATCATTGTGGGACTTTGCTTCCGCAAAGTCCCAGTTTTTTATCGAAATGATTTTTGCAGTGCGTTCTAGCGAACGCACTGCTTTGTTTTCATAATGACTATTTTTTTTTTTTCGAATTCTGGTCACGATCCCCAGCCAAAACTGCACATGCCACGCATAATCTGACATGATTTCCCATGATAAATATGTGCTCATTAGTGAATGAATATAAATTGACTCATTTTCACATAACCGGAAATGACGTATGGAAACAAAAGTGTTTTAAGATTTTTGCCATTATAACCTTTTCTTTTCAACCGATTTTGATGGGATCTTTTTTGTTTATTTCATTAATCGATTTTCTTTCAGATAAAAGTTTCAAAATATGCACTTTAAGAATTTTGTCGCTGACTTTTGGAGCACTTTTTTAGACAATTTTTTTAACTTTTGCAATTTTATTTTGAGCAATCTGAAAACTTACACGTTCATAGACATTTTGATTGCGGACAAAATGGTATTTTCAAAAATTTTATATCACTTCCGGTTTTGACATCATTTGCTTGCAAAGTTGAAATTTTTACTTCCGGAATAATGAAAATATTCAAAAAAATCTTTTTTCAATGTGCTAGGAATAATCATTGACAAATTATGAAATAATAAAATTTGACCCAGATATTTCATAATAGCCGCCATCTTGAAATGACTGATTTTTCTTTAAATCGAAATTCAGAATCAGGGAATCATCCGATTTGAATAAAAATGATGTCTATGGAATCTTCAATCGATTGTTAACAAAACATAGGAAGCCGATTTTTGAATTTCGATTCAGAATTGTTTTTATTTCCAGTTAAAATTTTTCAGTAATAGTCAAAATTTTCAAGGCTCATATCTTGTGACCTTGACCTTGAGTGACCTTGTGACCTGAACAAAAGTTGTTGCCCTTGACTTGATCTATCCAATGATATAATCATTTTAGATGCCCAATGTTTACTTCCGGTTTTATGGCCGTCAGAAAATTGCAATTTTTGACTTTAAACAGCTCTGTCACGTGACCTAATTGATGTACGTCACAAATTATCTTCTATTATTATCACGCTTTATCTCCTGTTTCCAAAAATGTATAACACTAGATATTTCGATCAAAATTGCTTTTTCGTATTTGTTTTTTGTTCTATAGTAACTCTGCGTGTTTTTTTTGGCGGGAAAAAACACGTGTTATCTGAATTACGGATTTCATAAGATAGGTAACAATATCTTTTTAAGATATGGAAGAACATGACTAACTAAGAAAAAAATATGATAAAATCGTAACCGCAAGTAACACGCTGGCCACCATCTTGAAATGAACATGTTTTCTTTAAATCGAGAAAAGTGAACAGGGTATCATCCGATTTGTATAATATTGATGTCTAGGGCATTTTCAATCTATGGCCTACAAAATGATGACAGCCAATTTGCTAATTTCGATTATGATGTTTGCCTATTTCCGGTAAAAGATATTCAGAAATGGCAAAAATTTTCAAAGCTCATTACACGTTACCTTGAATTTGGGTGACCTTATGACCTGAACAAAAGTTATTGCCCATGATGAGATCAACCAAACGGTGTATTCATTTTTGTTGTCCAATATTTACTTCCGGTTTTATAGCTATTTTAAAATTGTTAGTTTGAACTTTGAACAGCTCTGTCGCATGACGTCACGTCACAAAATATCTTCTTATTACGCTTTATCTCCTCTTTCCATTGATATATAACATATATATATATAATATATAATTTTCTTCTTTGTTCTATAGTAACTCTGTGTGCTTTTTTGGCGGGAAAAAGACACGTGTTACCTGATTTACGGATTTCATAAGATAGGTAACAATTTCTTCTTAAGATATGAAAGGACATGACTAACAAAGAAAAAAATATGACAAAATCGTATTCGGAAGTAACACGTTGGCCACCATCTTGAAATGAACATGTTTTCTTTAAATCGACATCCGATTTATATAATTTTGATGTTTATGGAATTTTCAATCTATTGCCAACAAAATGAGGGCAGCTGAATTGCTAATTTCGATTATGGTGTTTGTCTATTTCCGGTATAAGATATTCAGCAATTATTGTAACACTTTTAAAGCTCATAACTTGTGACCTTGCCATTTGTTGACCTTATGATCCGAACTAAAGTTATTGCCCGAAATGAGATCTATCCAATGGTGGATTCATTTTTGTTGTCCAATATTTACTTCTTGTTTTATAGCCATTTGAAAATTTTCAGTTTGAACCTAATTCACGTACGTCACAAAAAATCGTCTTTATGCTTTATCTACTCTTGATATATAATAGGAGATATTTTAATCATTTTGTTTTTTTTTTTAATTTGGAAATTTTGTTCATTGTTCTAAAGTAACTGCGTGGCTGTTTTGGCGCGAAAAAACACGTGGTACTTAAATTGTGGATTTTTAAAGAGAGTCGACGCATTCTTTTGAAGATATAAAATGACATAACATTCATAGAAAAAAAAGGATAAAATTGGACCCGGAAGTAACTAGTAGACCACCATCTTGAAATGACCAACTTTTCTTTAAATCGATATAAGTGATCAGGATATCATCCGATTTACATAATGTTGATGTCTATGTCATCTTCAATATATTACGAACAAAATGGTGACAGCCGATTTCCTAATTTCGATTAAAAGTTTTGTCTATTTCCGGTTAAAGAAATTCAGCAATAGCAAACACTTTCAAAGCTCAAAACTCGTGACCTTGACGTTTGATGACCTTTTGATCTGAACCGAAGCTATTGTCCTCGATAAAATCTGTCAAATGGTGTTTTACTTTGTAATTTCCGATGTTTACTTCCGGTTTAATAGCCGATTCAAAATTTAGATTTTTAACTATAAACATCTCTGTCACATGACCTAATTTATATGCAGCCGTTCAAGGATGTTTAAATTTGCGCACTGCTCAGTACCGTTATCACGGTTCTATTTTTTTTTGCAGTGCGTTCGATTTCGAACGCACTGCTTTGTTTTCAGAATGTTTTTTGCAGTGCGTTCTAGCGAACGCACTGCTTTGTTTTCATAATGACTTTTTTTTTTTTTTTTTTTTTTTTTTGTCTACTTCTGGTCACGCTAATTCGGTATGAAGGGAGCATGCCACACATTATCTCACATGTTTTCCTACAACCACTAACTGCTCGGTGTTGCTTAAATGTAAAATGGCGTTTTTTTTGTCTAACCGGAAATGACATATGACAGAAAAACCCATTTTATGTCTTTTACCTTTTTTTACCTCTGTTTTTGAACCGATTTTGATAAAACCTTTTTTGTTTATTTCATTATTCTAATGTCTACATAATAGCTTTCAACATAAATGCACTTTTAGACATTCTCTGCTGACTTTTTGGAGCACTCTTTTAACCTTTTTTTTAACTTTTGCAATTTTATTTCGATCAATTTGAAAACTTACAGATGTATAAACATTTTGATTTCTAACTAAATGGTATTTTCAAAATTTTTATATCACTTCCGGTTTTGACGTCATTCGGTTGTAAAGTTGAAATTTCAACTTCCGGAATAATTAAGATATTCGAAAAAATCGTTTTGCAATGTGCTAGATATAACCATTGTCTGAATATGGAATGAAAAAATCTGACCCAGATATTTCATATCAGTCGCCATCTTGAAATGACCGATTCTTCTTTAAATCGATATTCAGAATCAGGGAATCATTCGATTTGAATAAAAATGATGTCTATGGAATCTACAGTCGATTGCTAACAAAACATGGGAAGCCGATTTTTTAATTTCGATTCAGATTTTTTTTTATTTCCGGTTTAAAATTTTCGGAAATAGTCAAAACTTTTAAGGCTCATATCTTGTGACCTTGACCTTGAGTGACCTCGTGACCTGAACAAAAGTCATTGCCCTTGATGAGATCTATCAACTGATGTATTCATTTTTGTTGTCCGATGTCTACTTCCGGTTTTATAGCCATTTGAAAATGTCGAGTTTTGACTTTGAACAGCTCTGTCACGTGACCTAATTCATGTACGTCACAAATTATCATTTATTATTATCACGCTTTATCTCCTGTTTCCAAAAATGTATAACACTAGATATTTCGATCAAAATTGCTTTTTCGAATTTTGTTCTTTGTTCTATAGTAACTCTGCGTGTTTTTTTTGGCGGGAAAAAAACACGTGTTATCTGAATTACGGATTTCTTAAGATAGGTAACAATTTCTTCTTAAGATATGGAAGAACATGACTATCAAAGAAAAATATATGATAAAATCGTAACCGGAAGTAACCCGCTGGCCACAATCTTGAGATGAACATGTTTTCTGTAAATCGAGAGAAGTGAACAGGGTATCATCTGATTTGTATAATATTGATGTCTAGGGCACTTTCAATCTATGGCCAACAAAATGATGACAGCCAATTTCGATTATGATGTTTGCCTACTTCCGGTAAAAGATATTCAGAAATGACAAAAATTTTCAAAGCTCATTACACGTTACCTTGGATTTGGGTGACCTTATGACCTGAACAAAAGTTATTGCCCATGATGAGAACTACTCAACGGTGTATTCATTTTTGTTGTCCAATATTTACTTCCGGTTTTATTGCCATTTAAAAAATTTTAGTTTGAACTTTGAACAGCTCTGTCACGTCACAAAATATCTTCTTTTCTTATTACGCTTTATCTTCTCTTTCCAGTGATATATAACACTAGATATTTTGATCAAAATTGCTATTTGGAATTTTGTTCTTTGTTCTATAGTAACTCTAAGTGTTTTTTTGGCGGGAAAAGAACACGTGTTAATTGATTACGGATTTCATAAGATAGGTAACAATTTCTTCTTAAGATATGAAAGAAATGACTAACAAAGAAAAAAATATGACAAAATCGTAACCTGGAGTAACACGCTGGCCACCATCTTGAAATGAACATGTTTTCTTTAAATCGACATCCGATTTATATAATTTTAATGTTTATGGCATTTTCAAGCTATTGCCAACAAAATGAGGGCAGCTGAATTGCTAATTTCGATTATGGTGTTGGTCTATTTCCGGTATAAGATATTCAGCAAATATTGTAACCCTTTTAAAGCTCATAACTTGTGACCATGCCATTTGTTGACCTTATGATCCGAACAAAAGTTATTGCCTGAAATGAGATCTATCCAATGGTGAATTCATTTTTGTTGTCCAATATTTAATTCTTGTTTTATAGCCAAATGAAAATTGTCAGTTTGAACCTAATTCACGTACGTCACAAAAAATCGTCTTTTCTTATTATGCTTTATCTCCACTTGATATATAATAGTAGATATTTTAATCAGTTTGCTTTTTTTTTTAATTTGGAAATTTTGTTCATTGTTCTAAAGTAACTGCGTGGCTTTTTTGGCGCGAAAAAAACACGTGGTTCCTAAATTGTGCATTTTTAAAGAGAGTCGACACATTCTTTTGAAGATATAAAATGACATAACATTCATAGAAAAAAAAGGATAAAATTGGACCCGGAAGTAACTAGTAGACCACCATCTTGAAATGACCAACTTTTCTTTAAATTGATATAAGTGATCAGGATATCATCCGATTTACATAATGTTGATGTCTATGGCATCTTCAATAATTACTAACAAAATTGTGACAGCCGATTTCCTAATTTCTATTAAAAGGTCTGTCTATTTCCGGTTAAAGAAATTCAGCAATAGCAAACACTTTCAAAGCTCAAAACTCGTGACCTTGACGTTTAATGACATTTTGATCTGAACCAAAGCTATTGCCCTCAATAAAATCTATCAAATGGTGTTTTACTTTGTGGTTTCCGATGTTTACTTCCGGTTTAATAGCCGATTAAAAATTGAGATTTTTAACCATAAACAGCTCTGTCACATGACCTAATTTATATGCAGGACTAAAATGCAACCGTTCAAGGATGTTTAAATTGCGCACTGCTCAGTACCGTTATCACGGTTCTAGTTTTTTTTTTTTTTTTTTTTTTTTCTTCGAATTCTGGTCAGAGTACACAGCCAAAACTGCAAATGATGTACTAATATGATTTCCTTTCTGTACTTGAAAAACTATTTTTAAATGTAATTTGACGCATTTTTATCCAACCGGAAATGACGTAGGATACAAAAGAGTATTTTAGAATTTTCGATTTTACGATTCTATTTTAGATTCAATTTTAATCGGATTTTTTGTGTTTAATTGCAAGAACACAAAGCTACAATTCGGCTTCTTGAAGAAATTACAAATTTTGAATTTTGTCGCTAACTCTTTTTGTTTGAAATTTATAAATTTTTCAACTTCTACAATTTTAATTCGATCAATCTGAAAATGTACAAGTCAATAGACATTTTGATTGTTAAAAAAATGCAATTATCAAAATTTCGATATCACTTCCGGTTTTGACGTTATTGGCTCGTAAGGTAAAAATTTCAACTTCCGGAATTATAAAGTTTTTTGAATTTTTTTTTCTGCAATATGATTCAAATAATAATGCAAAAACAACAAATTAAAAAATTTTGACCCGAAAGTAAAAGATGAGCCGCCATATTGATATGAGCAACTTTTGTAAAACTCAAAATGGGGCCTCAGGGTTATGAGCGGAATTCATAATTATAGTACTTTTGGACAGGTCAGTCGATTGCCCCCAGAAATACGCAAATCGATCTTTGATTTTTTATTTTGCTTTTTGCTCATTTCCGGTATAACGTTTTAAGAAATTGCCAAAATTTCAAAGACTTGTAACTCGTGACCTTGACCTTTTTTGACTTTGTGACCTGAACAAAAGTTATTGCCCTTGACTAGATCTATCAAATGATATATCCATTTTGGTTGTCCGATATTTACTTCCGGTTCTATAGCCATTTGAAATTTTCAATTTTCAACTTTAAACAGCTCTGTCACGTGACCTAATTTACATACGTCACAAATTCTTATATATTCTTAATGTGCCTAATGTAATCTTTATAGAGATATATAACACTCTGTATGTTTACTGAAATTGCGCGATTTAAAATTTGAAAATTGTGAGAAAAGTTCCATTGTAACTGTGCGTGTTTTTTTCAAATTTTATTTTGAGCGTTCTGAAAAGTTACTGGTAGATAGGCATTTTGATTGCAAACTTAAATCTGTTTTCAAAATTTCGATATCACTTCCGGTTTTGACGTTATTCGCTTTTTAAATTCAAATTTCAACTTCCGGAATTTTGAAGATATTTGAAATTTTTTGTCGGCAATATATTAGAAATAATTAATTAAAAAAATCTGACCCGGATGTAATAAATCAGCTGCCATATTGATATGACCAACTTTTGTAAAACTCAAAATGGGGCCTCAGGGTTATGAGCGATTTTCGTGATTGTAGTATTTTTGGACAGCTCAGTCGATTGCCATAAAAAATACGCAATTTGATTTTTGATATTCGATATTGCTTTCTTGTTATTTCTCAGTATAATGTTTTTAGTAATTTCCAAAATTTCAAAGACTTAAATCTAGACCTTGACCTTTTTGACCTTGTGACCTGAAGAAAGGTTATTGCCCTTGACTAGATCTATCCAATGGTATGTCCAATTTAGTTGTCCAATGTTTACTTCAGGTTCTATAACCATTTGAAATTTGCGATTTTTAATTTTAAACAGCTCTGTCACGTGGCCTAACTTACATACGTCAGAAATTCTTATATATATTCTTATTGTGTCTAATCTGTTTTTCCAATGATATATAACACTTTATGAAAATTGCGCAATTTAAATTTTGAAAATTTTGTGCAAAGTTGCATTGTAACTGTGTGTGTTTTTTTAAAGTTTATTCGAATGCTCTGAAAACTTTGGTAGGATAACTTTGGTAGGATAACTTTTGGTAGATAAATATTTTGATTGCGAACTCAAATATATTTTCAAAATTTCGATATCACTACCGGTTTTGACGTTATTGGCTTGTAAATGATTAATCAAAATAAAATGTTTGCTTTGAAAATGGTTAAATGATAGTACTCTCCCTTCAGACGAACTACTATTAAGTCAACATCGGTTATAAGCGGTCACTATTAAACAAGCCAACCCTGAAACTAGCAAAGAATTTTTTTTACTATAGTCGAAAACTAACGAATCGTTAATCTTTTAAGCATTCAGACCACAAACAGTTATTTTAATTCCTTAAAATAAGAAAATCTCACTAGATTTAACTTTTCTAATGTTCATATTTTCATAACATTTGCCATAGTCTTAGTGCCTTATGATTTATGAAAAATTTCCAGGATGACGCACTGCCCAGCGCCGTTTTGGTACGACTCTAGTTTTTTTTTTTCCAAATTCTGGTCAGCGTCTGTAGAGAAAACTGAAAATGCTATAGAAATTCTGGTTTCATCAGCTAGTTTCACTTGAGGGAAATTTTCCCTTAAATATAAAATGGCACATTTTTGCGGAGCCAGAAGTGGGCTATTACATAATGTGCAATATTTTTTCATCGAGTCTGTAGGTCTTATTTATGGACCGATTTACCTGAAATTTCCTTTATTACGTTAATTGTTAAAAGAGATATCTGGTGCATTTTCAAAATTTTCAATTTTTAAATATACTCTCCCAAAAAAGAAACGCAACATACGAGAATAGAAATTTTACTTCAATTTTTTAACATCATGTTTTTAACAGAAATAATCATCATATAACAATGAAAATTTACACACTCGTTGTTTAAACCCTAATGTTCACTAAAATGTCAAAGTGTTCCAATTAAAGGCCAAAGTGCTCAGATGACGTCACTAAAATGTCAATATCTATTGCGTCCACCATTAGCCTGTAACACAGTACGGACTCTTCTCGGCATAGACATGATCAATCGACGAATTCGATCTTGTGGAATTCTCCGCCATTCTTGCACAAGAGCCTGCTGTAGCTCCTGGAGAGATTGTGGCGCTGGATGACGCCTGCGCACACGTCGATCCAATTCATCCAACAAATGTTCTATTGGGTTCAAATCTGGTGATTTTGATGGCCAAGAGGGCACTGTGACGTTCTGGTTATTTAAAAAGTCAACAGTAGCCCGAGCTGTATGCGGGCGAGCGTTGTCGTGCTGAAAGATTTCCCTATGGAGATTCATTGCGTGCAGCATGTGTAGTGTCAAAATCTCATCTCTATATCGAGCGGCGTTAAGGTTGCCGGGAATGTGCATCAGATGAGTTTTTCAGGCGTAGGATATGGCAGCCCACATCATCACACTTCCTCTGCCGAAATGGTCGACCTCAAGGATGCAGTTCCTTGTGAACCTCTCATTCCTTCGTCTGTAGACTCGTATACGGCCATCTCTTTTCTGCAGCATAAATCGTGATTCGTCGTTGAACCACACCCCTCTCCACATGCACAGGTTCCAGTTCCTTACTCTGTTGCACCATCGGACCCTTTCAACTCGATGCCGACGTGTTAGTTCTTTGCCAAAGTAAGGTCGTAAGGCACGTAAGCCGTTTTCAGGGAGACGGTTTCTGACAGTCTGTGCAGATATTCTTTGGAGATTTGGGAAATTTGATGCCGTTGCTGTTGCTGTAATCGTTCGATTTCTCATATGCAGTAACCGGATGTAGCGATCTTGTGCTGCAGATGTGATCTTAGGTCGGCCAGAACGTGGACGGTCAGCTGTTGGTACCGGTGCCAGAGTCCGGAAATCGTGCTCCGGTGAACATTACAATGTCAAGCAACTGAATTTTGAGATTCGCCGGCCTGGAGACAACCAATGGCGATGTTCCGGGTAGCCGTGTCGAGTCTCGGCATACCGTATCAGGGCTGTGGAACGATGTAACGACTTAATTCAATTAGGCGGTTAGGTGCCTTTTATACCCATCAAACCCACTTGCGGATATTCCATGATTCGCCCCTGCAAGTGCCCTACCCATTCCTCTACCCTTACCCAGAACCGTGTTACTCGGGTTGACCAGAACATGTCACAGGTGATCAACAGCCACTATGGAAAGTTTAAAATCAATTATCGGTAATCTAAACTTTAGGATAATCAAGTTTCCTTGTCTCAATCTCGCAAATTGTTGAGAAAATTCAAATTTGAAAAAAAAATTGAATGTTGCGTTTCTTTTTTGGGAGAGTATATTTTTGTAAAAAAAATTTGAAACCAAAATTTTAAAAAAAAATCAAAAAAATTTTCTCAGCCGCTAATTATCCGATTGATCTGAAATTCACAGGACATAAACAGAATGTCGGTACAAATAATACAAGATAATTAAAATATTTATATCACTTCCGGTTTTGGCGTGAAGACTTCCAGTTTTTCAAAATTACGTCTGGCGATCCCGCTTCCGGTGTAAATTTCAGATGTTGGCTAAAACCATATATATTGTATGTCAGGCATAATTATAAGGTACTTAGCAGAAAAAATCCAAACCGGAAGTGATACATAAGCAGTCGTCACAGACTGACACATTTCAGCAAAAAATTAATTAGTCCTCCATTTTTTATCCGATTTTTATGATTTTGATGTCTATGAAAACATTGTAACTTTATCTAAAACTTGTAGGCACAGAATTTTGAATTTCGAATTTGAAGTGTTTTTATTTTGGTTTGAATTTTTTGAAAATTCAAAAGGCCATGCCATGTGACCTTGACCTTCAATGATCCTGAAATTTTCAATGTAGAATGCCCTTGACCTGAGCTATCCACAGGTGATTTGATTTTAGTTGAAAAATATTAACTTCCGGTTTTATAGACATTCAAAAATTGACATTTTTGACAACTTTGGACGGCTGTATCACCTTATCTAATTAACACAAAGAATTAATCATTTCAATTTTGTAATGCTGATTTAATTATCTTTTTAACGATATATGACGATAATTCCTTAGAATATGTTTTCAAAATATTAAGTTTTTTTTCGACTGAGAGTTCTAACTTACAATGTAATTATCTAATAGCAATATGGTGTGTATAGTCAGTATGTACTAAATTTTCTCTTTTCAACGACATATGACACGAGCAGTTTAATACAAAATCCATTAAAGTGAAAATAGGCATAGAGTACCCCTTTTCTGAGAAAAAATAGCAATAGAGAGGATTAAAATGTTTGACAAGGGTTATAGCTGGTTATATAATATAGTAATAAAATCACTGACATGAACTTTTCACATGGAGGTGTGAAGTATTTTAGGTCATAAACAGATTAATCTGATTATGTAATCTTTTAACGGTGTCCTCCCATTGGTTAGACGTGCCAATAGTTAGACAGCTTAAAACAACACTATTAACAGTTGAGTGCACATTATTGCTCATGCTTGTTACCTCAGACTTTAACATGGAATAATCCAGATAGGATTAGATAATCAGTAAAGAAATCAATACAACTTGAAATATATATTTTAATAATAAGTTAAGCTGTAAAATTGAAGTTCTATCACTCAATTCAACTTTTTGGCATCTTCCCGTGGTCAAGTTACATAGTAAAGGAGAAAGGTATGACATTGGGATGATGACTTTTTGGATTACTTCAAAAATCGATAGATATTAGGATGAATTTGTGGTAGTAGAAAGTTAGTCGGCTGTGAAAGCCCTCAAGATTGTTGTTGGTTCTGGGTCCATCAGTATCAAAATGATTCCACATGCTTATGAATCTAGAGTCATCAACAACCCAAGTTTTCACAATATAATCGTTAAATTCTATAGATAACATCGGGCGTTGATTCCATAGTTGTATCCATGCATTCTTGATAAAGGGAATGGGCAGCAGAGCTAGTATTTGGGCTTCATCTACTAAATTTTGCAGGATATCGTTGTAATTTAGGTTCATTAATCGAAATTGTAACATTGTTCATAAGACATATAGAAGTAGGAAGATAACATTGAAAACACTAAGATATATGGATATACTACTTCTGCATTTATTGCATACTACGTTTCGAAACGTAGTTTGTAATAAATACAGAAGTAGTATATCTATATATCTTAGTGTTTTTAATGTAATCTTCCTACTTCTATATGATAACGTTACCTGTATGAAACGTAGTTTGTAATAAATACAGAAGTAGTATATCTATAAAGCGTTTTTAAAGAAATTGTAACATATATATTCTCTCAATTTTGAGTTCCTATTCCTACTCAGTAATCTAGGACTAATCCATTACACTTGTAGGTATATTCAATCCATGCTTAATTAACCATGTCTAACAATTGAGATGTCTAACTAATGAGACGTCTAACCAATGGGGCACAACCCTTTTAACACTCTAAAAAGTATATAAAATTTATTCATTTTTTTTGCAAAATTTTCACTGATATTAATTTTACATACAATCATTTAGAGCAGTGAATTTTTGATACATTAACCTGTTCGAATTTTTTCTCTACCATTGACAGAACTCTTTGTACAAGATACACACCAATTTTCTTTTTGTCGTCTGCTAAGGTTATTAAAGGTCATAAACAAATTAGTCAGACTACATAATCTTTTAACTCTAGGGCTGGACTCTAGCAGACAGCAATTAAAACTGTTTACGCGTCTGCGCTAATCCGTTGCAATAAAAAGTAAGTGCTCAAACTGTTTTTTATCGTCTGCCAAGATTATTATAGGTCAAAAATAAATTAATCTCATTACAAATTGTTATAACTTTATAAAAATTAACATGTTTTTTCGAGTGTTTGCTATATTTGATATAATATCAGATTTTTTCTTATTTTGAGGGTGATTCTTGCACAAGGCACTTAATTGACTAACATACATCAATTCAACTGGCTACTGACTGATCCAATCCATTGAAACAAAAGACAGTATTTCAACTCAGCATTAAAGGAAAATATTGACGTTTACACAGTTCGAATGTTGGGGAAGGGGGTATATCCCCTATACAAAATGACCCCTAGTCAAAATGGCCATAACAGTTAAATTTGGTCAAAATGGCCGTTCACCATGGCCCCTATTTTAGTCAAAATGGACTGGTCACCATGGCCCATATTTTGGTCAAAATGGAAAATCTAGCAGGCAGCAATAAATTATTTAACTGGCAACGCGTCTGCGCTAATCCGTTGCAATAAAAAGTAAATGTTTAATCTTGCCATAGTCAATTGGACCCCTATCCAAATTGGTCCCTAGTCAAAATGGCCAACTAATTCATTGGTCAAAATGGCCAAACTGAGAAAAAAAGGATATAGAGAGGATTAAAATGATTGACAGGTGTTATACTATGAACTTTTAACCTTCGCATTGTGCCAGAGAAGACATTAATCTTATTATGCAATTTTTTAACCCTCAAAAAATTTATTTATTTATTTTGCAAAATATTTACGAACTAATTTTTAACATACCTAGAATTAAAGAAGTGATTTTGCAATTTAATTTACAGTTGGAATTTGTTTGATATCTTAATTAGACCTCAAACTACGAATGCCTCATCTTTGTCATAAAGACTGCAGATTTAAAGTTGTTGACAGGTGTTAAGACAAGTTATGCAACATTGAACATCAACACTGTTGACCTGAACTTTTCACCGCAGGCCATAAACAGATTAATCTGATTATGTAATCTTCTTCTTCTTTTAATTTTTAATCTATAATTTTTTTTCAATTTTGCTTCTTTATTATTTAAACAGGTGCTTATTTAAAGCAGTGAATTTTTGATACAATTACCAGTTCGAATTTTCTCTCTACCATTATTTTAACTATATCTGCAATATAGGCCTACACACAACAGTTTTGGTTATTGGTATTGGGTGTTATAGAAGATACTCTCCTATAGAAGCACTGGCCAAGGTCACAAGAAGAGAGCATACATTTCAATTATCAATTCAAATAATAATGAGTAGAATAAAAATATAGTTCAATTTACATTATATAGTTTAAAAATAATGTCACATTAAATTATCACAACTTAAATTACATACAAAAAGACTTAAGTAATACAATGCATGTTAAAGGTTAATCAATTAATTACAAATATTGTTTTAGAGAGTTAATGGGATGGGTTCTAGTTTTCCATGGACAAGTAAATTACTAAGGTTTCTATTTCGTTTAAAGGCAGTAACCAAACGTTTAGTATAAATATTAGGAAATTGATCTTTCAGTTCTTTGTAATATTTCTTGACAATCAAAGAAGCATTTTTGGCTGTTGTATTATAGGTTGCAACAAAGGGTATGATTTGATTGTCATGTTGGATATTCAGACCACTGGGTACAACAGTTTGTAATTGATCAATCCAGTGACTTTCTCTTTGTAATCGTGTGGTTTTAGGTTTAACGGTAGACAATATTGGAACTTGTTCGATAGGCATGACAAGGAGATCTTCAATGGAATGATTGGATGAGTTGAAGTGGTTCGCAATCGGTCTATCTTTCTTATGAAGTATATCGAAACGGTGGCCGCTAAATCGAGTACGCAACGCGTTTTGGGTTTCACCAACATATTGAACATCGCATTTTTTACAGGAAATTAGGTAAATTACATTTTTATCAACGCATTTCCTATTACTTAAGTCTTTTTGTATGTAATTTAAGTTGTGATAATTTAATGTGACATTATTTTTAAACTACATAATGTAAATTGAACTATATTTTTATTCTACTCATTATTATTTGAATTGATAATTGAAATGTATGCTCTCTTCTTGTGACCTTGGCCAGTGCTTTATTGGTGTTAGGCTGAGGGGATGAAAGCAAACGACGGGTTACCCCTCAAGGGTTATAGTCAAAATGGCCATGAAATCGAAATTTGGTTAGAACGGCTAGTCACCATGGCCCCTATTTTGGTCAAAATGGCCTCTGAATTTCCTCTTTGATTTCAACCAATTCATTGGTCAAAATGGCCAAAGAAATAAGTCAAAATGGTCCCTGATTTTTTTTTTTATAAATTGTAGCTTATATGATGATAATCAAAGGAATAATTGGAAGCTATTTTAACCCTAAAAAGGTCACTAATTTTTACTGAAAATTGTACTCTGTAACATCAAATTTTGGAGACATAAATTGTGTTCCTATTTATATTTTCATCAAAGCAAAGACATTCTAAGACTTACAATATTAATTTAAAGTTACTATTCCAGTTCTCAAAAAGATTATACAAAAAATATATCATGTAGCGCTTTATGTTTGTTAAATTGTAATAATTGGAAGCTATTTTAACCCTAAAAATTTCACTAATTTCGACTGAAAAGTGTACTCTGTAACAACAAATTTTGAAGACATAAATTGTGTTCCTATTTATATTTTTATCAAAGCAAAGACATTCTAAGACTTACAATATTAATTTGAAGTTACTAAGTACCGAGGTCTCGTTTTATTTGTTCGTTATTGTTGAATGTATTTGTGAGTGTACAGAGGCCCCGTTTTATTTGTTCGTAATTGTTGAATGTATATGTAATGTATCGTCTATGCAGTCACTATTACCAAAGTACAAGGTCTTAGTCTCGATAGAGGCGTAATATCTCTTCGTAAAATATTTCAAGCTGGTCAAGCCTATGTTGCGTTAAGCAGAGTTAAAGCATTAAATTTTTAAAAGAAAAGAGGCATTGAGGATTAGGAATATATTTTAAAGAAGAAAAAAATAAATTTGGGAGTTTTAAAAATATAGCACATTGCTTTGAATATTCTGGATAAGAATATTAACGTAATTGTTATCTATAGACCAACTGTTTATCGATTAGAATTAATTCTTCCAATGTTTGAAAGATTACTAGTTGAATTACAAGATTGATATTTGATTCAATCTACCCTTTCACAAAACTTTTTACTAAAAATGAGGGAGTGAACACCAGACTTTAGGGGTTTGAAGTTCAAAAAGTCTTACAGGTATCTGGCAAAGCATCACGGGCCACGCTCAGTGCTGTTCACAGCTCTAGTTTATTCTCGATTTAAAATGCAGGCAATTTGAAGATTTAACAAATCGAGGCAGAAAAGAACATCAAGATTTTTTAGTTCGTCCTTCAGGTGTGAGTGTATTTTGTCCTACAAACGAAGCATTTGAAGCCATAGCAAACTTACAGAATGCTGACTTATATAATAATGCTACATTAATTGATGAGGTAAGTTGTTACTCAATTGTAGACAGACGAGGTGTAATATTTCAATTAGTGACAAAGATACAGTTGACTGAAATTAAGTAGTAAAATCTTATATAGCAGTAACTCTCTTTGAAACTCCCCATGGTACTTAACTTTGGAAGTGTCCACTAATATACAACTATTGTACATGTATAGCTCTCGATTTTGTCATTCTTTGGATGCCATTTTTGATAAACGGAATTGTCTTGCTGGTACTGATTTGTATAATCTATTTTACATCGTTTGTTGTCTAAACCAATATGAAATATTGAACATTATGATTTAGGTTTTAAGAAGATCAGTTCTAGAACCAGGTAGTACTATTGAATTAGCCAGTATTAATGGAAACTATAATTCTAGATTTGAAGCAGTTTCGCAGTTTAGTGGGAAGAGAATCAAAATATACATTCAAGGAAATGGTAAGTGCTTGAAGTTTATTTGAATATGTTGAAATATAAAATGATAATGTGTATCTTTATAAATTGATAATGTTTATCTTATAAAATGATGATGTTTTTCTTTATAAAATGATGATGTTTTTCTTTATAAAATGATAATGTTTATCTTTATAAAATGATGATGTTTATCTTTATAAAATGATGATGTATCTTTATTGGTTGTATGTATCTTTACTAAATGGTGGCATTTAATGATGATGTTTATCTTTTTGCAGTGCGTTCTAGCGAACGCACTGCTTTGTTTTCATAATGACTATTTTTTTTTGTCTATTTCTGGTCACGCTATTTCGGTATGAAGGAGAAATACCACACATTATCTCAGATGATTTCCTACGACATCTAACTGCTCGGTATTTGATGAATGTAAAATGATGCATTTTCTTTCAACCGGAAATGACGTATGCGAGTTAAACCCATTTTAATTGTTTTACCATTTTCACCTCCGTTTTTTGTCCGATTTTGATGAAAATTTGTTTGTTTATTTCTTTAAACGATTGTCTACAAAATACGAGTTTAAAAACATGAATTTTTAAATTTTTGTCGCTGACTTTTTGAAGCACTTTTTTGACCATTTTTTTCAACTTTCGCAATTTTATTCTGATCAATCTGAAAACTTACATGTGCATAGACATTTTGATCGCGAATAAAATTATTTTTTCAAAAAATTTATATCACTTCCGGTTTTGACGTCATTCACTTGTAAAGTTGAAATTTTGACTTCCGTGATAATGAAGATATTCAAATTTTTTTTTTTGCAATGTGCTAGAAATAACTATTGACAAAATATGAAATGATAAAATCTGACCCAGATATTTCATATCAGACGCCATCTTGAAATGACCAATTTTTCTTTAAATCGAAATTCAGAATCAGGGAATAATCCGATTTGAATAAAAATGATGTCTATGGAATCTTCAGTCGATTGCTAACAAAACATGGGAAGCCGATTTTTGAATTTCGATTCAGATTTTATGTTATTTCCGGTTTAAAATTTTCAGTAATAGAATTAACAATTTCTTCTTAATATATGGAAGAACATGACTAACAAAGAAAAAAATATGATAAAATCGTAACCGGAAGTAACACCATGAAATTTACATGTTTTCTTTAAATCGAGAGAAGTGAACAGGGTATCATCCGATTTGTATAATATTGATGTCTAGGGCATTTTCAATCTATGGCCAACAAAATGATGACAGCCAATTTGCTAATTTCGATTATGATGTTTGCCTATTTCCGGTAAAAGATATTCAGAAATGGCCAAAATTTTCAAAGCTCATTACATGTTACCTTGGATTTGGGTGACTTTATGACCTAAACAAAAGTTATTGCCCATGATGAGATCTAACCAACGATGAATTCATTTTTGTTGTCCAATATTTACTTCCGGTTTTATAGCAATTTAAAAATTGTTAGTTTGAACTTTGAACAGCTCTGTCTATTTTCTTTTCTTAATGCGCTTTATCTCCTCTTTCCAGTGATATATAACACTAGATATTTTGATCAAAATTGCTATTTGGAATTTTGTTCTTTGTTCTATAGTAACTCTGCGTGGTTTTTTGGCGGGAAAAAACACGTGTTATCTGAATTACGGATTTCATAAGATAGGTAACAACTTCTTCTTAAGATATGAAAGAACATGACTAACAAAGAAAAAAATATGACAAAATCGTAACCGGAAGTAACACGTTGGCCACCATCTTGTAATGAACATGTTTCTTTAAATCGACATTCGATTTATATAATTTTAATGTTTATGGCATTTTCAATCTATTGCCAACAAAATGAGGGCAGCTGAATTGCTAATTTCGATTATGGTGTTTGTCTATTTCCGGTATAAGATATTCAGCAATTATTGTAACACTTTTAAAGCTCATAACTTGTGACCTTGCCATTTGTTGACCTTATGATCCGAACAAAAGTTATTGCCCGAAATGAGATCTATCCAATGGTGAATTCATTTTTATTGTCTTCTTGTTTTACAGCCATTTGAAAATTATCAGTTTGAACCTAGTTCACGTACGTCACAAAAAAATCGTCTTTTCTTATTATGCTTTATCTCCTCTTGATATATTATAGTGAATATTTTAATCATTTTGCTTTTTTTTTTAATTTGGAAATTTTGTTCATTGTTATAAAGTAACTGCGTGGCTTTTTTGGCGCGAAAAAACACGTGGTTCCTAAATTGTGGATTTTTAAAGAGAGTCGACACATTCTTTTGAAGATATAAAATGACATAACATTCATAGAAAAAAAGGATAAAATTGGACCCGGAAGTAACTAGTAGACCACCATCTTGAAATGACCAACTTTTTTCTTTAAATCGATATAAGTGATCAGGATATCATCCGATTTACATATTGTTGATGTCTATGTCATCTTCAATATAATACTAACAAAATGGTGACAGCCGATTTCCTAATTTCGATTAAAAGTTTTGTCTATTTCCAGTTAAAGAATTCAGCAATAGCAAACACTTTCAAAGCTCAAAACTCGTGACCTGATGACCTTTTGATCTGAACCAAAGCTATTGCCCTCGATAAAATCTATCAAATGATGTTTTACTTTGCGTTTTCCGATGTTTACTTCCGGTTTAATAGCTGATTTAAAATTGAGATTTTTAACTATAAACAGCTCTGTCACATGACCTAATTTATATGCAGTACTAAAATGCAACCGTTCAAGGATGTTTAAATTGCGCACTGCTCAGTACCGTTATCACGGTTCTAGTTTTTTTCGTTTTTTACAAAGAGCACACAGCTTAAACTGCAACAGCTGCAGTGAACTTTTAACTTCTATATACCTTAGTTTTAGGCGAGGTATTGCATAAAGATGAATTATATCATTTTTGCAAAATAGCAAAGGCGCATTGCAAAATGCGCAAAAAGTAGACTATTGGCTCTAAAATCTACATTTTTAGGTCGATTTTGCTCGGGTTTTCACTTTTTGTATCTCTAGCGAATATCCAATATGGCTGGAGTTAAAATAATTCAAATTTCGAATTTTCGTTGCACACTTTTTTGTGTCGAAGTTTTCACTTTTTGAAAATGTTTGTTTTTCTTCATATTTTTTACTGAGCACAGAGTGACTAAGAGTGACAAAACATGGGAAGCCAATTTTTTGACTGCAACAGCTGCAATGAACTGTTAACAACGATATTTCTTACATTTGGGGGAATTACTGCTTTAATGGAAATTGGAACATTTTTGCAAAAGTGCAAATTGCACATTGCAACCTAAGCAAATACGGGTTTTTTGACTCTGGAAGCCACATTTTTGGGCCGATTTTGCTCGGGTTTTCAATTTTGGAATCTGTGACTAAATTCCGATGTGATACGAGTTAAAAAATTTCAAATATCGAAAATTCGTACCACACATTTTTGCATCGAATTTCGATTTTTTTTTACATCTTTTCATTTTTTGTCAGATTGAACTGCTATTTTAATAAAAAAAGTTTTATCAGACATGTTAATCAAGTGACGTAGTCGAAATTTTTACTTCACTTCCGGTTTAAATTGAAAATCGATTTAAAGTTCCGGTTGAATAACTTCCGGTGAAATTTAAATATTTCAACGAAATTATGCAGATGGGTAGCCAAAGTAATTCTATGGCCGATTTTAACATAAAATTTCACCCACAAGTGGAACTTTGGCCGCCATTTTGATTTTCCTGAAACATTCCGATTTTTATTCAGCCAATTTGGCTGAACCGAATTTCAAAATTTTGGTGTCAAATGGAAGAACATAAAAATTGGACAAAAACAACGGAAGTGGATTTTTTAATTTCGAATTTGCTTTTTTGCAATTTCAAGTTAAATTTTTTCAATTTTTGAAGGCTCATATATCGTGACCTTGACCTTTGATGACCTTAACCTTCAGTAGGTCAAAGGTCATCGAGCTCGGCTACCAGATGATACTTTAATATTTGACCTCCGACATCAACTTCCGGGTTTATAGCTGTCCGAAAACAGCAAAATTGACAGCTTTTGACTGCTCTAACACGTGACCTAATTCACTTAGAGACTTATTTTTTTCAGATTCTGAATGTGCTTTTCTAGCTCTTTCGAAAGATATATCACAATGGATTGTAATGCAAAATTTCAATTTTTTATATTTTTCAATTTTGGAAACCTTTACCCGATTTTTTGAATTTTTTGACATAGATGTATGTATATCTCGTGATCTATGAGATGTAGAAGCTTCAAATTTGAAACATAATTTGAACATACCCCTTACAGATGTATCCATCAAAAAATATTGACGTGGGCGTGGCACATCCGGGTTAAAGTTTCATTTTGTTTAAATTTTGTTGTCTGGAAAAAATATGTATATAATTATTTTTTTTGAAAAATGCTTCTGCACACACTTACCTCATTACTTTAGCTCAATTACATCAAAATCTCAGATGTTTCGGTTGAATAGTTCAAAACATAGGCTTGCGGCAAGTCTCGCAAGCGTATACGCCCACCAGCAGCTTGATAAAGAGGTAAATGTGAACACCAAAACAAACGCGATATCAGAGTTTTATGCGATAAAAATTATTGCATCGTCACTAAATTCAATAGTGCACATATTCATAATGATATTGAAACACATACAAAATATCTAAAGGATCCATGGAGAATTGTAGCCTGTAGAGTGAGCACGAGCAAAAAAAAAAAACAAACGCGATATCTTGAAAGAAAATCATCGAATCATCACCAAATTCAATAGTGCACATCTTCATAATAATATTGACACACATACAAAATATCAAAAGGATCCATGAAGAATTGTTGCCAGTAGAGTGAGCACAAGCAAAAACATAGGCTTGCGGCAAGTCTCGCAAGCGTATATACGCCCACCAGCAGCTTGATAAAGAGGTAAATGTGAACACCAAAACAAACACGATATCAGAGTTTTATGCGATAAAAATTATCGCATCGTCATTAAATTCAATAGTGCACATATTCATAATAATATTGAAACACATACAAAATATCTAAAGGATCCATGGAGAATTGTAGCCTGTAGAGTGAGCACGAGCAAAAAAAACAAACGCGATATCTCGAAAGAAAATCATCGAATCATCACCAATTTCAATAGTGCACATCTTCATAATAATATTGAGACACATCCAAATATCAAAAGGATCCATGAAGAATTGTTGCCTGTAGAGTGAGCACCAACAAAAAAAAACCAACGCGATATCTCGGAAGAAAATCATCGAATCATCACCAAATTCAATAGTGCACATCTTCATAATAATATTGACACACATACAAATTATCAAAAAGATCCATGAAAAATTCGAGCCTGTAGTGTGAGCACGAGCGAAAAAACGAACGCGATATCAGAGTTTTACGCGATATCTCGGAAGAAAATCATCGATTCATCACCAAATTCAATAGTGCACATCTTCATAATAATATTGACACACATACAAAATATCAAAAGGATCCATGAAGAATTCTAGCCTGTAGAGTGAGCACGAGCAAAAAAACGAATGCGATATCAGAGTTTTACGCGATATCTCGGAAGAAAATCATCGAATCATCACCAAATTCAATAGTGCACATCTTCATAATGATATTGACACACATACAAAATATCAAAAGGATCCATGAAGAATTGTAGTCTGTAGAGTGAGCACAAGGTAAATGTGAACGGACGGACCGACGGACGGACGGACGGACGGACGGACCGACAGGGGTAACCGCAATATACGCCCATACTATCGTGTGGGCGTATAAAAACCAACACGTTATCAGAGTTTTACGCGATATCTCGGAAGAAAATCATCGCATCATCACCAAATTCGATAGTGCACATCTTCATTATGATATTGACACACATACAAAATATCAAAAGGATCCATGAAGAATTCTAGCCTGTAGAGTGAGCACGAGCAAAAAAACGAACGCGATATCAGAGTTTTATGCGATATCTCGGAAGAAAATCATCAAATCATCACCAAATTCAATAGTGCACATCTTCATAATAATATTGACACACATACAAAATATCAAAAGGATCCATGAAGAATTCTAGCCTGTAGAGTGAGCACGAGCAAAAAAACGAACGCAATATCAGAGTTTTACGCGATATCTCGGAAGAAAATCATCGAATCATCACCAAATTCAATAGTGCACATCTTCAAAATAATATTGACACACATACAAAATATCAAAAGGATCCATGAAGAATTGTTGCCTGTAGAGTGAGCACGAGCAAAAAAACGAACGCAATATCAGAGTTTTACGCGATATCTCGGAAGAAAATCATCGAATCATCACCAAATTCAATAGTGCACATCTTCATAATAATATTGAAACACATACAAAATATCAAAAGGATCCATGAAGAATTGTAGTCTGTAGAGTGAGCACGAGGTAAATGTGAACGGACGGACGGACCGACGGACGGACGGACGGACAGACCGACGGGGGTAACCGCAATATACGCCCATACTATCGTGTGGGCGTATAAAAAGGGAACAAGGTTTAAGAACTTCAAAATTTCCACGCCAGATCAAGATCTTCAAAAACTAAAGCACAGATGTCAGTCGAATCAAAATTGAGAGCCGCTAGAGAAGAATTTAGAATGTTGAAGAGATAAGAAAACTTGAGTTTGCCCGAAAAGTTCATTAGGCAGAAAACGAAGCAAAATTAGATCTATTGAAGAGTAGAAAAAAAAACTAGCTGAAGCGATGGCCAGTGTCTACGACGATAAATCTGATCTGATCACCATAGACGAGGATTTCGAATCGGGGCTAGATCCACCCTTAGATCCTATTCAGACCACTCAAAACTGGATCAACATACAGGTAACGCCAAGATTACATGGTCAGCCTAAGATGTCAGGAAATCTAACAAGACATGTCAGTTCAATTCTTCATTAGTTGAAAAATATCCAATTAAAACAGAGACGCTTCTACTAAGATTTGAGAACGCATCAGCAACTGATCACCAAGCAACAACAGATCTTGTTCTGGCAAACCTAAGAGAAATTTAATGTTCGTCAACTACCCTTCGACTTTAAGTTATAACAACAAGAAATCAACAAGAAAATTGGTAGCATCACAAGCCAAGCAATGTCTACCAAAATGCAAGCCCGATGAGTTTGCGGGTAATTCTGCAATATTCCTTCCTTGGAAGATTTCCTTCAAGAATCTAATCACAGAAGCCGATGTATCACCTGATCAAGAGCTTATTTTTTTTTTATCTTGTAGACCTGATCAAGAGCTAATATTTAGAAATACACCAGCGGTAAGCCGAAGGATTTAGTCAACTCCCAGCTAGCAATACTCATCTGGTCCAGATCTGACATGATCATGAAGTCAGATCTGTATCAGGTCTGGACAGCAAGATCAGAAATCGGCCGGGCGTGCTCATCCGAATTGGTCTTAGCCAGATCTGGTTGAAATATGGCAGCTAGATCTGTATCAGGTTTGGACCATCAGATCAGAAATCGGCCGGGCGTGCTCATCCGAGTTGGGCTTAGCCAGATCTGGCATCCAGATTAAATAACAGTTTTCCAGGACTGAACCAGGCCTGGCCCAGATCTGAGAACTCACCTTTCTCAGATCTGGCACAAATCCGGCTTAAATATGACATGACCATTAGGTAGGATCTGTATCAGGTCTGTACCATCAGATCAGAAATCGGCCGGGCGTGCTCATCCAAGTTTGGCTTAGCCAGATCTGGCTCAAATCTGGCACCCAGATTTGGTAGCACCGGTAGATCATAATAAGCCTTGGGTCCAGTCTTAACCCCGACCTGGCATAGATATGAAACTCATCTGTTCCAGTTATAACCCAAGCCTGGCATAGATCTGAATACGCATCGGGTCCAGTTATAACCCAGAACTGGCATAGATCTGAACAGGCACCGGGTCCAGTCCTAGCCCCGACCTGGCATAGATCTGAATACTCATATGGTCCAGTTCTAACCCAGGCCTGGCATAGATCTGAATACTCATCTGGTCCAGTTCTACCCAGGACTAGCATAGATCTGATTACTCACCTGGTCCAGTCCTAGCCCCGACCCGGCATAAACCTGAATACTCATCTGGTCCAGTTCTAACCCAGGGCTGGCATTGATCTGAATACGCATCGGGTCCTGTTATAACCCAGGACTAGCATAGATCTGATTACTCATCTGGTCCAGTCCTAGCCCCGACCCGGTGTAGCAGTTTGAAATGTCCACCGTGATAGGATGTCCAATTTGCTTTACGCATGCGTTGATCGAACTGTGACACGCGAGTTGACGCGAGACGGTGACATTTTATCTCCACCAGTTTCAGATGTCCAATTTCATAGATATTTTACATTTTCTCAAAATATTTTGTTTAACTGATTATTAAAGATGACATGAAGTCAAAATTTAATTCATTTTCTGTGTTTTAAAACGTTTCTCATTGTAAAACAATCCTTTACCATCCAGTCTAAGTTAAAATAAGATGATCGCCTTTCTCATGACCTTGCTGCACCGATCTAGTCTAGGTAGTTGCTAAATGCTACACAACGAAACTTGCCTTCGATTAATTTCTAACAACTCTTTTAAATCGTGAATTCGGCTACTAATTCTTACTTAGTTTATTTTACAAACCAATTTCAATGTCACACCTTCAAATTTTATGGCCTAATCTAAATCATACAAGGAGGACAGCTGGTGCCTTAGGCAGGCCTAAAAGCCAGTCTTCGAGTTCGACTTCATTCATGCGTTAGGCCTAGAAAAAGACATTCTCCCGTTTTGTTTACAAATGTCGGGCGACGACAGCGTTGCCATATGTCATGACGCTGAGGAAACGGTGTCCCTATTATTATTAGATTTAGGCCTAGAACACTAGAAGAAGAAAGATTATAAATCTCAACACAAAGGTAAGATTCTTGTGGTTAGCTAATCATTTAATTACAGGTCGGACCACAGAATATCAATATAGGATAGGCAAAGGACTTTGTTGACGTTCTGTCAATAATAATAAAATAGGGTCAATGTTGAAAAATAGTGTCTACGTAATTATAATATGACAGAACGACAAAGACCTAGGCCTAGATGGTGATGTGCTTAAAAAATAGTTGATCCCTCCGAACGCATTATTATTATTTTTTGCATCTTATTATTTTATAAATAGAGTTTTTTTTACCTCAAAATAGTTCTGAGACTGAGAGTTTTGGATAGGCCTAATCTTTTTGTTGATCTCAACCATTACATTAGACTAATAAAAACACATTTATTCGGAAAATTTTTCTAGCTGTCAGAAGGGATGTGTGTTTATTTTAAATAAAAAATATTCTCATGGGCCAAAATACATTCTTATATGCAATTGGAATATTTGTTGGGAGAGAAAAAATTCAATTCAGAACTCGTTGTGGCCAGGGCAGAGAGAAGACTAGTCTAGGCCTTATGAAAGTTGCTTTGCTCGAAAGAGATTCAAGTTAAATAAATATGCTTAAAACCTCAAGACACTTCACCTCACCTGCTGCAACTGTCATAATAGCTATCAGAGGTAGGAAGGAAAGTCTGAGAACTGGGCAAAAGCACAATGTTAATTGTTATCATAATATTTTGGTTATTATTTTTAGTGAAAATTAAATTGAAATATTTTCTTCAAAAATGCTGTAAAAGTATTGTCTTTGAGTTTATGAAAATCAATAAATTTCAAAACATAATTAATTCTTTAAAACAAATGTCATTATTGTCTTTTTTAATGAGACAAGAAAAAGACCTATGAACAACTCTTAAAATACAGTGTCTAAGATGTAGACTAAAATGTAAAAATTATTTTTCAAAGGGAATTTTTAGGCCTGCTTTTTTTTTTATTAGACCTGATCTAGATTTTTTGATTTTATTATTTTTTTTTTTCTAATTATTTCAGGTAAATTCAATGACCCAGGGCATTCTGATAATATTTCCAAGAGAAAGTTATTCAGCGACAGAAGTGTGTTGTGTCACCGAATCAAAAGTCACAAGACAGCTGCAGATGTGCCAAAAACAAAAACAAGGCCAAAGTGTTGAGAGAAATAGGGAGAATTTATAACTTATAGTATTTGTCTGATTGCTTCATATTTTTAGGCTAAGGATGCTTTTATTCATTTAATATTTTTCAGTGAATACTATGTCACTATGGTGTTAAACAATATCGTCCAACTTTCTCCTTAATTCTACTGAATGTACATTTATCATTAAATTATATAAACTTTTAAAATTATTTGTTTGAATATCTTATTATTCATTTTCTGTGGATTATACTTTTTCAATTTGTTTGTGAGAATTTGAATATCAATAATGAATAGTAACATTAGTTATAGTCCTCATGGTGATAAAAAAGTAGAAATGATTCTAACTAATGGATGTTAAGGTTGATATAAATATTCAGTTAAAAGTTGTTGGTAAAATAAGATTAACAAGCAATCAAATAATGTGAATTATAATCAAATCACCATATTAGAATTGGGCCTATAGTCATATCATTGAAACTTGACCATGACAAATTTCGTTCAATTCAAAGATGATAGGCCCTACTAGCACTGAGCTAAATATCTCAAAACCGATTATATTCCAAGACAAGACCATGTTTGTAATTCTAAATCTAATTTTTAAATTGGAACTAGGCCTAGATCTAGATAGATGTGAAACAACAAATCCCAATAGATAGCCTGTAGGACTGTAGGCCTAGTCTGTAACTTGTTCGACGTCTATTTTTAGTAGCCTAGGTCAAGGCACAAGTTTATCGTTAGATCACTTTGCCAGTAAGAATTAAGTTGTAGATGTGATATGAAAGGCTTTTTCACCATACTACAGCTTTGTATTGAATTATTCCTTTGTCTTTGAGACCAGATAGAAAAATAATCGGCTGGCAGCAGCGTCATTCCCATGTCATTTGCGCTTTAAAAAAGGAAATCCGTAGCCGTGAAGTGACCTATATTGACGATAATCGAGTTAACTGGGTCAAGGCGACCTATGATAAGGTAGTTACTAAAAACTACACATTTACACTTTTCAAACTTTAAAATTTAAAGCAGAAAAATATCTATCTTTCGAAAATGGACATCCTATCACGCTTGGACATCTCAAACTGTATCGGTCACAGTTTGAGATGTCCACGACTAGTGCGCATGACACGATTGGACATCCTATCACGGTGGACATTTCAAACTGCTACACCGGCATAAACCTGAATACTCATCTGGTCCAGTTATAACCCAGGCCTGGTATAGATCTGAATAAGCATCTGGTCCAGTTCTAAACCAGGACTAGCATAGATCTGATTACTCATCTGGTTCAGTTATAACCCAGGCTTGGCATATATCTGAATAAGCATCTGGTCCAGCTCTAAACCAGGACTGGCATAGATCTGATTACTCATCTGGTTCAGTTATAACCCAGGCTTGGCATATATCTGAATAAGCATCGGGTCCAGTTCTAAACCAGGCCTGGCATAGATCTGAACACTCATCTGGTCCAGTTATAGCCCAGGACTAGCATAGATCTGAATACTCATCTGGTCCAGTTTTGATCCAGGTCTGGTATAGATCTGAATACTCAAATGGAAGTCTGATCCAGGCCTGTAAACCAGATCTGAATTTGGCCGGGTCGCTTACACGAGTTGACAATAGCCAGATCTGGCTCCAGACTGACACACAGATCTAGTTACACTTTTTCAGATATGAAACAGAACAGGGGAGCAGTAGGCCAAAACTACGATGAAAATACTAATTTTTTATATCTAATGAACTATCAAAACACATTTGACAACTTAAACAGAACAATGATAATTACAAAATATCACGATTGATTGATCGATCGAGGCCCATAGGAATCAATTTCAATTTGTTGGAGTTGCTGAGGAAATTTGTGATAACGATCAACTCAACTTGATAAAGTTATATAATATATGATAAGGGTTTAAAGGCAATGTATGGGGCTATTTCAAAATGTAGAGACCACAATTTAAGTATAGATTGTAAACTTGATATCTTTGACAAAGCTATCAAACCAATTATTTTGTATGGATGTGAAGTGTGGGGGTTTTGTTATCCCTCATTGTTAGAGGGTATTCACTTAAAATTCTGTAAACATATTTTGAAATTAAGAAATACAACGCCAACTTGTATGGTATATGGCGAATTAGGGAGATTCCCAATTAGTATCAATATTAAAACTCGCATGATATCGTATTGGGGAAAACTAGTCACCTCAACCAAACCTAAACTATGTAATAAACTTTATAACATATCGATATTCTATGAATTTCCGTGGGCTAAGTATGTGAAGAAAATTCTTGACGAATGTGGTTTATCATATGTATTTCATTCTCAAACTTTTAAAAGCTTAAATTGACTTAAAAGCACAGTAATTCATATTTTAAAAGATCAGTTTTTACAAAGCTGGAAAAGTGATGTTGATAATCTCAGTAAAACTACAAACTATAGAATTTTCAAGCATGACCTTTGTGTAGAAAACTCCATGTTGGCATTACCCTATAAATCAGCAATCGTTTTATGTAAATTTCGAACATGTAATCACAAACTTCCAATAGAAATTGGTAGATGGAGTGGTATAGCAAGAGACGATAGGAAATGTTCACTTTGGAACAAAAATGAATTAGGTGATGAATTCCATTATTTGTTCGTTTGTAATGACATTGAAATTAAAGATACCAGGACGCGAAATTTACCAGAGTTTTATTATAAGAATCCTAATGTTTTCAAATATAACTAGACCTGTTCGACACAGATCTGTCAGCTTCCGAGTAGTTTTCGTTTGATATATTTATTTTGCATAAAAGATAGGCATGATTTCAGGATTGAATACAGATTATTTCCCTTTTTTGGTGAAACTATTCTTTGTCAAATTTGAAATTCTCTGAATAGTCATTATATTTTTCAGAATATAACAAAATATTTGCTTCAGAAACATGACATTTAATTTTCCTGACACAGGTATTTCCATGCAGTCTTAATGTTTTCACGGAGTAAACAATTTGTTCATGCATAAGGAACTTATGTTGTTTGACATAAATGGTTCGAAAATGTCGTTCTTTATGAACATAGAAATGATGTTATAAATAAGGCACTATTTTATGGAATACCATTACTATCTTTATAACAAGCAATGTTTCAACTAGGTTTCACTAGTCTTCATCAGGCAATGATACATATATCCAAAGGGTTACATGTATAATAAATGGTTAACACTGACAACAATCTACATAAACATGCAGGATATAAAAAATATAAGAATTAATCTACTATTTAATGGCACCTCCAATTACAAGATCAGACTGTTTGTAAAAAAAATGGAATTGATGTAACATTCACCTCCAACCAAACATTGAAAACTATATTTCAAACAAAAGGCAGACCAGAGACATCCGAAAAGCCAGAACAACCAATCAGCCATTGCAGAACATGCTTCAAATAACAGTCAAAATATGATACGATGGAATTCCGTGAAAACGTTGACAACCAATAAACACAACAACAAAAAAAAAGGAATTATTTGAAGGCATTAACATAAAAGATTCCAACCGACAATTAATTGAGATCCTGGATTATTTAACCTTAACAAAGACAGAAAACAGTATGACAGTAATATCATAGTTTTTATACCCTACATGTTAATATAGATTGTTGTTATTGTTAACTATTATATAAGTATTTCTCTGAATGTCTTTTCACAGGGCTATGGCCATGAAATGGGAGGGTGGGGGTTCTTGATAGGCCTCATTATAAATAAACTATACCTGATCTATCCACAGGGCTATATGACCATGAAATGGGAGGGTGGGGGCTCTTGATGGGCCTCATTATAAATAGATCATACCAGGTCTATCCGCAGGGCTATATGGCCATGAAATGGGAGGGGGGGGGCTCTTGGTAAGCCCCATTATAAATAGACCATACCTGGTCTATCCACAGGGCTATATGGCCACAAAAATGGAAGAGGGGGGGGGGGCTCTTGCTGGCTTTATGATAAATAAGCCCTGTCTATAGATGTGTATTTTTGTATTTTAGTAGTACTGGTGGAGGAGAGGCAACAATACAAGTTGTATTAGCTGAAGCTGGGGATAGAATCAAACATAATGCGAACATGAGGGAAAGAAGAAAGAACTGGAGTGCTGAAGAAGTTGAGAGGAACAGAGAGTTGAGTAAGATAAGGATGAGGGAGCTGAGAGCAAGGAAGAAGAACGAAAAAGAAAACAATCCAACCGTTGAATCCAAGAAATCATGGACACGTGCAGAGAAGAAAGTGGATGAAGAGAGAAGGATACAGCGATACAGACATTTGGACAAAAGAAAAGCAGGATTAGAGAAGCGGATAGAAAAATGAAATGGTTATTGAAAGAAGAGGGTTTAGATGCAGAAGATATTATAATGGAAAGAGATCCAGTAGACAGAGAAGGTAGTGCTGGGAATGAAATTGGTGGAGCGGGGAATTTCGATGAAACTTTAGGGGAAAATGATGAAGGAGATACATGTAATTACATAAGAATTGTCGTAAAAACTAGTTACGCAAATTTACAAGGTAAATAAAAAAAAACAGATAAAAAATAGGAGAATATTTTTGAATATTATTTCAGCACAAGTTAAAATCAAGTATCAGCTACAACTGTTTTCGAAACTCACAGCAATACCCGTCCGAATGCTGAAAAATCGGCTTTCCATCACCTATAAAAGAAAACAGAGAAGTGCAAAAACCCATAGTCAACATAATTGAACAATTTTATAAAAGATAGTGGACCATGGCCATATACGCCTAACGAAAATTTTAATCGGGATAAAATGAACTTTTTCAAACCTTTCGATTTAGGTCCAATAACATTCATTTTAAGTTTCATCAAAATCGGTTAGAAAACTAAGAGAGTAATAGCGTATTCAAGATTTGGGGCAAGGGCAATAACTCTGCTTCTAACGATCGAAAATAGATCAAATTCGAACTTGATCTTCGTTTTATGAATATGTATACACATATCAAATTTCATTTGATTCTGTCAAAAACTCTAGTTTTTAGAGCGTTTACAAGAAAATGTTGACCGACAGACCGACAGATTTGTGGCAAGGGCAATAACTCTGTTTCTAACGATCGAAAATAGCTCAAATTCGAACTTGATCTTCGTTTTATGAATATGTATACACATATCAAATTTCATTTGATTCCGTCAAAAACTCTAGTTTTTAGAGCGTTTACGAGCAAATGTTGACGGACGGACCGACGGACGGACAGGGGTGCCGACAATATACGTCCTCATAGATAGATGAGGGCGTATAAAAAATGCTTTTCAATTCGCGAATATTAAGTCAAATTGTTACTATTTTTATTTATTACAGACTGATTTGAAAATGGCAACCAGTACAGATTTATTTGATGCCATAAAGAACAATGATCTACCAACTGTAAGAAGCCTGATACAGAGTGGTACTTGTGATATTAATGTGAAGAATAGTGATGGTGATACACCCTTACATAGAGCTGTAATGGAGGAGAATATAGACAGGACAGTGATGGTAATACACCCTTACATATAGCTGTACTGTTTAGTACTATAGACATTGTAAGGTGTGTAATAGACAGGGTGGACTGTAATATAAACATACAGGACAATGATGGTAATACACCCTTACATAGAGCTGTAGTGGAGGAGATTATAGACAGTGTAAGGTGTTTAGTAAGCAGGGTCGACTGTAATATAAACATACAGGACAGGTTCGGTAATACACCCTTACATTTAGGTGTAGGGCATAGTGATATAGATAATGTAAGGTGTTTAATAGACAGGGTCGACTGTGATATTAATATACAGTACAGTGGCGGTTATACACCCTTACATAAAGCTGCAGTGAAGGCCCTCCACTGGAGGGCGATATAGACAGTGTAAGGTGTTTAATAGACAGGGTGGACTGTAATATAAACATACAGGGCAGTGATGGTTTTACACCCTTACATATAGCTGTACTGGAGGCGAATATAGATATTGTAAGGTGTATAATAGACAGGGTGGACTGTGATATTAATATACAGGACAGTGATGGTGAAACACCCTTACATAATATAGCTGTATGGCATAGGAGTAATATAGACATTGTATGGTGTTTATTAGACAGGGTGAACTGTGATGTGAATATAAAAAATAAAAAAAAAGGAATTCACCATTCTCCTCTACAGATGGTTTACAAACTCTTCATAAAATAGCAGAATCTCAGGATGTGGAATTTCTTCATGTTTTAATTCAACGTAATGTTGATGTTTTAACTAATCATGTCGATAATCAGCTTCAATTAGTTAAATTTATTCTGAGTGAAAATGATTTTAAACCTCTATGTTTTTATATTCAGAATGGTCTCTATATCAATTCTTTAACATCATCGGGTGAAAATATAGTCCATCTTTTTGCTAAATTTTATATGAATTATTTATACATAGATTTTAGTTTTTTGTTTAATTATGAATTAGATTTTGATCTTATAAATAATGATGGTAATTCACCATTAATGGTAACCTCTCTTTTAAATAATTCACCCTTTATTCAGTTTTTAGCTGATTTACCCTGTGACGTCAACAGACAAAACCATCAGGGTCACACAGCACTCCACCTATGTGTCATTGGATTTACAATGTACTTTGATAAAAGAAAAATTGAATAAGATGAAAACCAATGATATAGTGAAAGCGTTATGTGCCCGTGAATATTATCCCAGGTATCTTACATGTATTGATATTTTACTCAGTCTTGGTGCAGACGTCAATATACAAAATAAAGACGGAAAAACAGTTTTAATGTTGGCTTGTATGAAAAATGAAAGAATGTTATTAGAAACAATATTAATACATGGAGCTGATGTGAATATTGTGGACAACCATGGTCGATCTGCTCTACAATACATAGATTTAACAAACAATGTTTATGATTTAACATGTTTTAATTTACTTCTGTCTCATGGTTGTAAACAATCTTTTAATCAGCCATGTCTTAATGGTAACACTATTATTCAAAATGTACTCCAATTCACACCATTATGGCAAGTTGATGATATAGTCAATTTCATAAAATTTCTTGTTTTTAAAAATGTCAACCTACAACTTTTAACCTCAGATGTTGGAGAGACTATTATGGTCAGATATCTCTGGAGGAATTTTCTTCAGAATCTAGGCATGAATTAAGGCAAATCTTGTATTTAAGTGGTGGCTCATTTGAACAAATTACACAAATATTACATTTTGAAGTCGAGGAAAATTATGAAGCATCATTGCCAAAAACATTACGAGAAAAACCAAAAGAAAAAACAATCTGAGCCTAAAAGAAATTTGTATAAGAGTTATCAGACAAAATACTGGTCTAGCAATTCATGACCGAATTTCAGAACTTCTTGATTTTCCAACCCTGACTGATTTTCTGATGCTTAAAGATATTGATTCTGAAAGATTTTCACTGCCTGATCAGTTAGAATATTTTATTGATGATGATTATGATGATGATTATAATTCCTATGATTTAAATATGGAGTATGATGATGATGATATAATGTGTAGGTATATAAGATATTTATTTAAAGATGAAGAATCTATTATTGATGATGATTATGAGACTATTGATTATTTGGTGTATAAAAATTGTAAATATTTAAATGAAGTGTCTGCAGGTTTAAGATACAGTTACTGTTATTCAGATTGATTAACATGCATCAATTAATTCTGTTACTAGTTTTCTCTGTCGAGAATTGCTAAGAGTTTTCAGAACATACCCCACTTTCTCTTGCATTAAATTTCAAAGTCAGACCTGACACTGATACAAGTAATCCAATCCATGATCTACAAAGTTCAATAATGAATGTATTCCATAGAAATATTTACAACAGAAACAGAAGCTGCACTAACAAGCATAAGTTCGTTAAGTCGAGATCATTTTACAGTAAAATTAAAAAAACAAGCTAAAGAAACCTACAAACCTGTAAAAGGCACCGAATTAAGCGCATTGGCAACCAATGACCCCAAAAACTTTCGAAAACCTAGAAATGTTGCAATCGGTTCTAATGACGCCACAATCAATGATTTGTTTGCCCACTTTAGTGCAGTCTTTAGTTCTGTCAATGATTCTGTATTTGATCCGCTTGATTCATGTTGCATTGATAACCCTCTGTTGGATATGGCCTTCACTGAGCTTGACATACACCGCGCAGCCAAACAGCTGAAAAACGGTAAAAGTGCGGGAATTGAATGTTTGATCCCAGAGGTATTAAAATCAAACATTGATGTACTGTCTCCATCCTTCTGTAGGTATTTTAATTTACTTTATGATAGTGGGCAATACCCATCAGAATGGTCGCAATAAGCTATAGTACCCGTTCCTAAAAAAGGGTAGTACAATTATCGAGGTATAACGCTCATGTGCTCTACTGGGAAACTATTCTCAATTGTAATCAACAATAGGCTACTTGCATGGGTCAAGGAAACAGAGTTGTTATCAGTATTTCAATTCGGGTTCCAACCTAAAAAATCAACCCAAGACTGTATATTTATTCTTCACAATATAATCAACTACTCCTTATCGAGAGGCGAGAAGCTTTTCTGTCCATTTATCGATTTTAGCAAAGAATTTGACAAAGTGGACAGATGCCTCCTGTTACAAAAATTACATTTAAATGGCGTAAGTCGCTCATTGATCTAGGGTCCTTTTTATACGCCCACATGAAAATGTGGACGTATATTGCCGTCACCCCTGTCCGTCGGTCCGTCCGTCAACAATTACTTGTGTACGCGATAGAAGCTAGAGTTTTTATCAGATTTAAATGAAACTTGGTATGTGTATTCATCTGGATAATATCTTGGATGAGTTTGAAAATGGCGCAATTCCAGTCGTCAGTTTATGAGTTATTGCCCTTGACTTAGTGAAAAAAACGTTAAAATTAGCTTTTGCATATGATAGAAGCTCGAGTTTTTATCCGATTTGAATAAAACTTGGTATGTGTATTCATCTTGATAATATCTTGGATGAGTTCGAAAATGGTGCAGTTCCAGTTGTCGGTTTATGAGTTATTGCCCTTGACTAAGTGTAAAACGTTAAAATTAAATTGTGTACTTGATAGAAGCTAGAGTTTTTATCCGATTGGAATGAAACTTGGTATGTGTATTCGTCTTGATAATATCTTGGATGAGTTTGAAAATGGGTCAATCCAGTTTATGGTTTATGAGTTATTGCCCTTGACTTAGTGAAAAAAACGTTGAAATTAACTTTGTATGTGTATTTATCTTGATAACAACTCAGTTGAATTCGAGAAATGTGCGTTTCTAGTTGTCGGATTATGAGCTATTGCCCTTGACTTAGTGTAAAAACGTTAAAATTAATTTGTGTACACAAGAGAGGCTAGAGTTCTCATTCGAATTGATCTAAATATCAGCTCTAATAAGTGCGATGGTGCAATCAACTTTTTTAAATATTCAAATTTGCTGAAGTGGGCGTATGTTACCTTGCCTGGCAAGCTATCTTTAAATGACCATTCTGTCGACCCATTTCAAGTGGGTAATCTCGTCCTATCTGCATTTTTGTATGCAGACGATACTACCATTATTTCCAAATCAGAAAAGGACCTTCAAAAACAACTATTACATTTCTATTGCTCCAAATGGGAACTATCTGTAAATATAGTTTTCCAGAAGGACAGTTAGATAAATACAATTTCAGTTATGATAAGCACCATTTGGAATGTGTCAAAACTTTCACATATCTAGGAGTTTGTGTATCCTACAATGGTAAATTTGATACACTCCAAAAGGTTATTTCTCAGAAGGGTTCGAAAGGTCTTTATCAACTGTATAATATCTTTGATAATGTCAATTTGAATGTTAAAAGACAATTAGCATTATTCGACTGTTATGTTGGATCGATACTATCGTATGCCTCTGCGGTTTGGGGTTTTCATATATGTCCGGACATTGAGAGAATCCATTTACAGTTTTGTAGGCGTATATTAAATGTTAAAATGTCCACTTCTACTTGCACTCTGTATGTTGAACTGGGAAGATTCCCTCTAGCAATTTCACGTCTTGTAAATATTATCAAATACTGGATAGATATCATAAGTGATAAATGTTCATTGAAATTTAAGGTTTACCAACTTTTGTTTATTGATGTAAACAATAACATTAATTGTAAAAATGGTAACCTGGCGTTTCAAGTGAAGAGCTTATTTCAGTCCCTGGGCCTTCAGTACTTATGGGATAACCAACATCGTTTAAGTCCTAATTATTTTCAAATCAACCAGCGCATAATAGATCAATATTTCCCTCGGTATATGTACCTTTCCCTCGGTAAATCCCTCGGGGCAAGCCCCTCGTGATTAATTCCCTCGGGATGCGGGTTTTAAATATAATAAAAACCCTCGGTCGTGTTTTATCCTATACTTATAAAATGACTAATTAACAGGACAAGAGTAAACGTTTGGTTTCTGTTTTATTCAGCACATGATAGCTTTAAGAACTGTCTTGTTAATCAATCAGTGTTAAGTAGTGGGTTGTTTTTTTTTCTTTAAGTGAATTTCTATAATTAATTAATCTTAATTGTCTCAATGCCTAAAAGCACCAGGAATATCAATAAAATAAATTCGAAAATGAGAGTTTTTCTACTTGCCTTGTGTCAAAATCCCTAAACCCAAATCCAAAATCCCCTCTTACCATATAATTCAAGCCCAATTCCCCCTCTTTCGAAATTTGACCCCTAGCATTTCGAATTTACACCGGTTGAGAATCACTGGTTTAGTATGTGATATTGGGCATTAATGGCGGGTGTGGTGTGGATTCGGGCAGGTTATGTTTACTCTTTCACACGATGATCCTCTCTCATTTATGATTGATGTATGTCAAGTTTATTAGCTCCTATATACCCATAATTTGCGAGCATGTTGTATAATGTACATGTATATGGGTTTCGAGTTTCATTTTACGACTCGGATGGTTAGGTCTTTATACGACTCGGATGGTTAGGTCTTTATTTCAAATTATTTTTAAGCCACACCTCGTTCAAATATTTTTATGACTCATTTTGAAACTTGATGACTTAATATTCACTATAATACAAAGTATTGAATTATTTTAAATTTAAGTTTGGTGGTATATCAAAGGGATTATAGAAAGATTATTTTTAGTATCGGATTCACTTACATTCTATTTGAACATTATTATATCCTGTTTGAGGATATTGGGCATTGAAATTCTGGAAAAACTTGACGTCACTGTCGTAACTCTTTTTTTCTGGATAAGCATTCGTGGTAGATACGTCGATGTATGATTGATATAATTCCTCATGTGAAGTTCCTCAAAAGTTAATAAGCTGTTACCTATATTTCGTCAAAATGTCTTTTTGGATTTCGAGTTTCGTTTTGTGGTTCGTATCGTTAGTATTTGGTTTCTTTATTTTAAACCACGCTGCTTTAATTGCTGGAACGTCAACCAAGAAATTGAGTTGGTGAAACTGAAAGTAATAAGTTTACCCAGTATACAGAGACTAGAACATCTCTTTACCACCCCTTTAACACCTATATAGAGAGAAAACCTTTTAGTTAATATCTTCATTATTGTCCTAAATCATCAACTGTAACGACGAGCATCACGACATATTGAATTAGAAACTGTAACGTATTACAAATATCTAGGCGTAGTTTTTTCACCTGAATTAAGTTGGACAAAAGCAAAAGAAACACAAATAGTGCAAACCGATAAGGTAATTAATATGATCAAAGCTGTTTCAAGAATATATATAGATCACAAGTGTGGGGCCATACTCTTTGTCCTAAAATCGAAAATGTCCAGATTAAATATTTCAAGACTGCTTTCAGAGTCTCTAGAAATTCTTGTAACATGTCTCTATTATATGTTCAGTTTTCCCTAAAATGTTTAAAACGTCCTAACGACAATATTTATAAAATATGTACCTTAGGAAAAGAAGAAAATGAAATACCCTTTTTATTTCAATGTAAACTTTATGAGAGTTTAAGAGATCAGTATGTAATGCAATATATGTATTGCAAAATTTTGTAAATGAATTAATGTATCTAAGTATATCTATTATGCTTGGAACAGAAGGAAAATAGAATATAAATCATTATTGTAAATACATGACAAATATTTAATTTCTAGAGCACTTGTATAATATCAAATGTATTTATTATCAATTTATATTTAAATTAGTATTGTATTATATTAGTAATGTAATTTTATTGTAAAATGTATAGAAATTTTGTACTTTGGCCGAAAGGCTCATATACATGAATAGAATTAAACTATATATATATATATTGTTAGAATTTTAATGTTAAATTCGAGGATTATCATTGGTTAAGATCTGTCTGCTGTTAAAAGGGTATTTCCCTTAAAAAAAATACATCACTAATTTTGAGGTATATGTCAAATGCCCCGTCTCACTGCTTATTACTCGTTATGATCTCACAGTCCGGGTAATTGAACTTCGTTAAACTGAATTGAACTGGAATTGAAACTAAACATCTAGAATTCAGAGCAATAAATATACACAGAACTGGTGATTTCTAGACATCATTCTAACAAGCTCGGTTTACAACACAATACTTTTAACATCACACAATCTCAATTCTTCTCGCTAACCCTGACATCATACATGGTACAAAACATCACACAATCTCAAGTCTTCTAGCTAACCCTGACATCATACATGGTACAAAACATCACACAATCTCAAGTCTTCTAGCTAAACCTGACATCATACATGGTACAAAACATCACACAATCTCAAGTCTTTTCGCTAACCCTGACATCATACATGGTACAAAACATCACATTGTCATAATCTCAAGTCTTCTAGCTAAACCTGACATCATACATGGTACAAAACATCACACAATCTCAAGTCTTTTCGCTAACCCTGACATCATACATGGTACAAAACATCACATTGTCATAATCTCAAGTCTTCTAACTAAACCTGACATCATACATGGTACAAACCATCACACAATTTACATGTAGTAGAAATAGACAAGTCACAATGGCTCAGAAATCTTGTTTACAGTTAATCTAAACTGGTACAATAACCGCAAGGATTTCAACTTCCAGTCAGTGATATTCCTAGCAAAAGTGTCGTCCAAAGGAAAGTGGTGGCTGAGGTGGGGTTGTGGGGAAGTGTTACTCTATTTCCAGAGAATAGATCCACCAGATATTTTAGCAGTGGACACAGCACAATGGTTCGGTATACAACGCACCAGATCCCTCCTCCCATAACGGCCTGTTATAGTGTCCTAAAAAACAAAACCTTATAGAATGATTATGGTTATCAGTCAAATTAAACCAACCGTAATAGTTGAACGAAGCAGTAAAAAACACTATTGAAATCTTACTGTATAAAATCTATGGCTTGTCCGATTCTAGTCACTTACAGTTCAGATCGTCTTACTTCTAACTTTAATATTATTTTACAATTATTATTCTACCATAGTTTATATAAGTGTTCAAGAGATTTGACTATAATCTGAAGTAATTTTAAAGATAGAAATAAGGTAAGTGTTCTAGAGATTTGACTATAATCTGAACTAATTTCAAAGATAGACATAAGGTAAGTGTTCTAGAGATTTGACTAGAATCTGAACTATTTTTAATGATAGAAATAAGGTAAGTGTTCTAGAGATTTGACTATAATCTGAACTGATTTTAATGATAGAAATAAGGTAAGTGTTCTAGAGATTTGACTAGAATCTGAACTAATTTTAAAGATAGAAATAAGGTAAGTGTTCTAAAGATTTCAATATAAGGTAAGTGATCCAGAGATTTAACTAGAATCTGAACTAATTTTAAAGATAAATAAAAGGTAAGTGTTCCAGAGATTTAACTTGAATCTGAACTAATTGTAAAGATAGAAATAAGGTAAGTGTTCTAGAGATTTGACTAGAATCTGAACTAATTTTAAAGATAGAAATAAGGTTAGTGTTCTAGAGATTTAACTAGAATCTGAACTAATTTTAAAGATAGAAATAAGGTAAGTGTTCTAGATATCTGACTAGAATCTGAACTAATTTTAAAGATAGAAATAAGATAAGTGTTCTAGAGATTTGACTAGAATCTGAACTAATTTTAAAGATAGAAATAAGATAAGTGTTCTAGAGATTTGAATATAATCTGAATTTTAAAGATAGAAATAAGGTAAGTGTTCTAGAGATTTGACTAGAATCTGAACTAATTTTAAAGATAAACATAAGGCAAGTGTTCTAGAGATTTGAATATAATCTTAACTAATTTTAAAGATATAAATAAGGTAAGTGTTCTAGAGATTTGACTATAATCTGAACTAATTTTAAAGATATAAATAAGGTAAGTGTTCTAGAGATTTGACTAGAATCTGAACTAATTTTAAAGATAGAAATAAGGTAAGTGTTCTAGAGATTTGACTAGAATCTGAACTAATTTTAAAGATAGAGTAGTCCAAACGTTAAAATTAACTTGTGTACACGATAGAGGCTACTTTCTGTGCAAATTCAATTTTTTTTTTGAATTTTTGAGAACTGAAATAAAAGCTTCAAAATTTGTTTTTACAGAGGACAATTTTCAATCAAAATCATTTACTCAAATGGCCTGAAATTTTGCATATGATTAGTTTATGATAATATCTACCTTTGGTGCGAGTTTGTGTGATATAGCATGACTGACATTTAAATGGCATACAAAACAAAATCAGAGGCCGAAAAAAACAAAATCAGAGGCCGAAAAATTCAAGCCGGAGTCTTCTGAAACTATCCTTGCATATGCATGGTGCCATGGTGTCTTCGGCACTGGCGTTGAATTTGAAGCATGTTATATTTCACCCACCTCCCCACCCCCTTCTCTAAATACTGGATCCTCCTCTGTAACTCTCGTTGTCTGGATCAATCTTGTTGCTTTGAGTGCCTTTATATGGACAACAATCTTAGATATTGGCATTGGATGTATAAAATGTAGTCCCAAGATCAAAATGATACTTTAGAAATGGTCCAAAAGAAAACAAAAATATTATATTATATATTTTATTACATCATTTGACAATTTTAACAAAACTGGGCAGTACTTTTGATCACAATTTCAAAGATGTATACACTATCACCTATCACACATCACTAGATCTATCATTTGCAACTGTAAACTCCCTAGTCTCATAGCTCACTATGAACATAAAATGGAGTAGGGTTGTGTAGCCCGCTCGAAGCATTTGCAGCGACCTTTGGTTTCAATGTTTGTTCTCTATCTTATTTCATTGTATATGTTCAATTGTAGTAATGTGATTGATCACTTCAACATAATATGTCCATTGAATACACATGTACTTGTGTATACATGTATTACTTTATTGTATATCTTAAATAACATATAATTTAATTAACCAGTAGACTGTACATATCTTAAATAACATATAATTTAATTAACCAGTAGACTGTACATATCTTAAATAACATATAATTTAATTAACCAGTAGACTGTACATATCTTAAATAACATATAATTTAATTAACCAATAGACTGTACATATTGTGGACATGGTCGTATACTTGAACACTAAATCTTATTCTGTCCATGTTTGTTTTTGTGTCTATATATTGTATATTGTATCTTATTTGTCCCCATGGGCTGAATGTGAGCGAAGACCGTATCACTCGTCCTATTGGGTCTAATTCTGACCCATGTAAAAAAAAGAGTTTATTATTATTATTAAATAAGAGGGAACAGTTATTAAACTCAAATCGAAAGCACTATATTAGTATTTGCATTTAAATATTTGAAGCGTGAATGAATCTTTTTATTTTTAAGATGAGGCGACTTAAAGTTCTGACAATACTCTTGATCTGCTTGCTGATGATTACAACGATGACGTATCACAATGTACAACAAACGTCTATACAACTTACCAATTTGGTGTTTACAGAACCGTGTCCGAGTGTTTTAGACAATATGACCAATGGACGATGGCATCAGAACCTAATGAGTCATTCTCAAAAGATGGACATCAATAAGTTCCTATTTGATGCTGCGACTAAAAATAAACTTCCGGTCAACTACCAGCGAGATGACAAGAAATGTGGTAACGTGACTTTCGATCACAGAATTTATTTTCGCGCCATTTGTGATCGAGATGGAACCACTCCTTGTTGCTATAACAACCAGTGTGTAAATACAACTGTTGAACAATGCCGCTGTCCGAACTGCTATGATTTTAGGGACGTTATCATACCGGAACATGCCGATTGGATACCATCTCATCCCCGGTGTGCAGTGAGGAAAATTGATTATAAAGACGCATGTAAATTGCTTAAAGGTTACACTTTGACTTTTCTAGGTGATTCTATTATCAGACAAATGTATACTGCCTTTCTAATTTATATCCGGAATAATTATGTAGATGGTGCTATACGATCAACTGCTACAAAAGGTCAGTAGTTCGTTTCTTAATTTACTAACATTATTATAAGTAGTTTGAATATAGTCACTGCTTTTTATACGCCCACAGGAATGTGTGGTCGTATATTGTCGTCGCCCCTGTTCGTCGTCTGTCGGTCTGTCAGTCCGTTGGTCAACATTTCTTGTGAGCACATCATGCACTACAGTTTTCTGTCAAGTTCGAATTTCACGTATTTTCGGGGAACGGTTTTTGAGTTATTGCCCTTGACTTAAAAAATGTGTCAATTTTTATTCCTGAGCACTCTTGAGACTTCAGTTTTCATCTGATTTTAAAGAAACTTGCTATGATCCTTTGGTTGGATTAATAAGATCTCGAACAAGTGCGAATTTGACGTATTTTCGGGGAACGGTTTTTGAGTTATTGCCATTGACTTTGAACAAATGTGTTTAATTTGGTTCGTGAGCACTCTAGAGACTACAGTTTTCATCTGATTTTGATGAAACTTGGTATGATCCTTTAGATTGATAAATAAGATCTCTGTCAAGTTCCAATTTGACGTATTTTCGATGAACGGGTTTGAGTTATTGCCCTTGACTTGGTAAAAACGCGTCAAATTTGATTCGTGAGCACTTTAGAGACTAAAGTTTTCATCTGAATTTGATGAAACTTGGTATGCTCCTTGAGATTGATAAGATCTCGGTCAAGTTGTAATTTAAGTGAACATATTTTGAGTTATTGCCCCTGACTTTGATAAAACATGTCAAAAATTATTCGTTAACACAATATAAGCTTCAGTTTTCATTAAATTAATTAAAACTTCTTGTGATCGTTGGAATTCATAAGATCTGGGACAAGTTGTAAATTGACACATTTTTAATGAACGGTTTTTGAGGCATTTCCCTTGACCTTGTCAAAATGCGTCAAAAATAGTATGTGAGCAGGATTGAAGCTACAATTTTGAACTGATTCTGATGAAACTTGGTGTGATCATTGGAATTGATAAGATCCTGAACAAGTTCTAACATTATGCATTTTCGATAAACAGTTTTTGCCATTGACTTTTATAATAAAATTAGTATTATCGTTAATCAAAATATGATTATTTCCAACAGCTGAGAGTGGGGGCATTAATTTGATATCTCTGATCTGACATGTTTCATTCAATTCCCAATATACAGCTTTTAGTTCCGATGTTAGACCCAATATCATTACATTACAGATGTCCAGTATAACTGTTTGAGATACAGAATGTTTGGTGATTATACATGTAGACTCAACTTGGATCGTTTTGCCACAGCTTGCGACGGAACACTTCAATTAAAGTACCAAAGAATAGCGGATAAAAGCCGAAACAACATAAAAGACATGTTAGCAGTAATGAAAACAATTCCTCGTGAAAAGTCGCTGGTTATTTTCGGCAGTGGAGGGTTAATATCAGACTTTAATCCAGGCAAACATATGAAGACTTTTCTCAAACCGGTATTAGACTTGTATAGGTTACTACGGAAACCTTACCGTTTACTTTGGGTCTCCCCGGGATACTTTAATATGATTAAAAAACCGTTCGGGGTTCAGACCAACGATCACGTACAGAAGTATATCGAAGGTGTTGTACCCTATTTAAAATCTCAAGGAGTACCTATAATGAATGTAAGAGACATGTCAAAGGGGATTTTAAGTCAAGACGGACTTCACGCGTCTCTCGGTTTAAATTTGTGGAAATCTCATATTTTGATGAATTATGTTCAAGAGTTGTATGATAAGGGAGAAGTATTGTAAAACTATCTAGTCATCTTTTTTCGTCCGCTACAAGTGTAATACAATTGTTTCAGCAGGCCAGTAAATGCCGGAAAGTCTGGCTAAATAGTCGTAACTGTTATCTATTCCTTAGAACCTAAATCCCTAAATTATTTCCTACAGTTGACTGCATTCACAACAACCTCGTCCACGTCGCCTTCTTGGTGCTATGGAGGTATAACGTTGCCAAAATTGTCGAATGTCGAAATTACGAAATGCATTAGTCAATGCTGAGTACAATTGTCGATGTGTAAAATTGCAAAATATATAAGTATACTCAAAAATCCAATGAAATGCCACACGAATGCAGCAATTTCCTCTTAACATTATGCAATTTACATAAGGCACTTTTGCATTATACAGACTGCATTAGTCACTTTGCATTACGCACTCTGTATTATCAAACCTTGCAGAATAGACTTCTACACAATAGAACATATACCTTATATAGATTTTTGCTCAGGTTGCAATTTGCACTTACACATAACAAGATTCATTAATATCGGATAAAAACTCTAGTCTCTATCGCGTGTACAAGAAACTGTTGACGGACCGACGGACGGACAGGGGTGACGGCAATATACGTCCATATTTTCATGTGGGCGTATAAAAAGGCAGATAAAATGGATTAAAAAATATCAAACAGACAGACTAAATAAAAGGGGTGCAGAACTACAAGCAGTCAGACCAAATAAAATGGGCGCATGACTACTAGTATACAGGCAGGTTAACTAAAAGGGATGCGGGAATACCAGCAGACAGACAAACGAAACACGGACAGTTACAATGGAATTTGGTAGATTATTTTCAAATTCTAAAACGTGGAATTATGATTCAAATACATAGTGTCATATATCAACTGAAAGCGTAGATCAAGCACTATTCGAATCAAAAATACTTTATGTCGTATGTAAATTTGGTCACGTGACAGAGCTGATTAAAGTTATAAAATGATTAAATCATTGAATAGATCTTACCAAGGGCAACAATTTTTATTAAGGTCACAAGGTAACTCAAGGTCAAGGTCACGAGATATGAGCCTTAAAAATTTTGACCATTAGGGAAAAATGTTAACCAGAAATAAAAAAAAAAGTTTTGTTAGCAATCGATTAAAGAATTCATAGACATCATTTTCATTCAAATCGGAAAGTTAGATTTAAATAAAAATCAGTCATTTTGTTTTTACATTAAATCGATGAGAAAATTCTGCGAAATTTCCTAAAAACGTTAATTTATAAAGGTTAAGACCTGAGAGGCGTTCAAACAGCGGGAATGAGGATTCCCAGACTTCCGCCATAGGTTCTTATAGGATGGATCCCCAACTAGGCGACGTATATCGTTAGCGAGTCTGCTATTGTTAAACCTTCTGGGACATCTGATGCCACTCTGTGACAGAGCTTGTCAACTCTGTGTCGCTTTGAGGTATTTCAAATAGCATTACATTCACACCCGGGAAAGTATTCTCTTTGATGTAAGTTGTCATAAGATATTGGACTTATCACACCAGTGACGTCATGATATCAGATATCATGTGACAACTTGATAGACAAGTGAATAAATAAACACTGTTTTGTCAACTACATGTATTACTTAATTTTGATTACATTTGTTGATATTATATTATAAACAGTTCACACTACTTGTACAAGTTTTCTTAGTCACATATTTTTATTCACTCCGACTTGTTATGTAGATAATGATATACATTTGTAATTATTATGTTGGACGTTTGTTTGCTTGAGGCCGGCGGACATGTGAGTCAATAGCTCAGCCATTCGTCACGAGTAACTGAAATCTCATCGTCTGCGGGTAATTTTTGCTGCGTCGTTTGACACGCTAGACAGTGCGTCAGAAATCTATCATGTTTGATATTTTTGGCACGAATGACGTTTGACTCAGCGTGTGCGTTCGACATGAGACGACAGCTCAGTCAGGATTTTCTCAATGGCCAATAGAATGCGTATAATTTGTCATGTGACATTTTACCGTTTAAAATGGTGTCTGAAGCAGTAAACGAAATAATTTCTGAAGACAAATTAATTGAAATTTGGTCCGACTTCCCATGCCTGTATGCCGTTAGTTCTGTCGATTTCAAAAACCGGGACAAGCGGCAACAAGCTTTAGAATATTTGGTAGTCTCTATTCACGTCCGCCATTTTGAAGTGTTGCAATCACGTGACAATAAGTCATATGACCTGTTCTGTTCAGCTGCAGGTATTCGATCGACTGAGCCAAAGTTACACCGTCTGTGGTGAAACCATACTGCTGAGACGAATGGCTGAGCTGTTGACTTTAAGGTGCGTGCATCACAAGACTGACAATTGAGAGGAATCTGAAAATTATATGCTATAAGAATAACATATCAAAATAAAGGGGAAGTTGTGAAATCTTCACTATCTTATAAAGACCATATATCAAAAAAGTTAGCGGAAGGTTGATACTTTTCACGGTCAAAAAGAATATCAGGTCTGCAATCATATCCGAATACATCACAATCCTGTTTAAATATTTCGCTCAGTTCGTTCAAATCTGTATAGGATATTTGGCTATAGGCTTCAATTAGGGCTAATTTTTTATTCTTTATATGATCAGAATGTGTTCCTATTTTACTTGCCTTAAGCACATAATCAAAGAATTCTTTTTCACTGATCTTTTTTTCTACCTCTTAACTCAAAGAATAATTCACTTTGTGTCCTATGAAACCACGAATTTGAAAACTGCGCCATAAGCGTCTGATTTTTTCAGTCTTTGATTGACATTGCCCAACATTCCTTTTAAAGGCGTTATTAATTTGGTGGATCATACTTTTTTCAATATGGTGTTGAACCAGTGTGTTACTTTTATTATACACATCTTTTCTGTTCAGTTTATTTAATATGTATATCGTTTCTCTGTTTAAAGACTCAAATTTGATAATCGTGTCATAATGGATATCACAAGGTTTACAAAGACTATTCATAGTCCTGAAATGTGTGTTAACAAGAGTATTGGTTTTAATAGCATTGATAACATAGCGAACTATTTCAGGAAATGTAAAATCTACACATTTTTCTCTTACGACTGATCGTTGCCTCTTTACGTATTGCCAGGTTGATTTCCAAAATATCATTGTTACCGGTATAAAAACCTTATTAACATAAGCTGACAATAATCTTGAGTAGGGTTCCCGTACAATTATCATTTTATGTGAATGGTCTAAGACATTCCTTGTGTCCTTTAATTTATAATTGTCCCAATAATCATTTCTCCTTTCGTGGATATTATTCATTGTATCTCTGACAGAATAATTTTGGTATTTCATATTCAATTCTAAGATAATTTGTTTCCACGTGGTAGATGCAACCTTTGGTATGGAACAATAAATAAAATTCTTATATCCCAGTAATTTTTGTCTTGCAAATTTAATGTCATTGTTAGATGAATTCTTACACTGTTGTTGTAGTACCATTCGACGGTGATTTATTTGCATGGACGTGTCATCAATATGGAAACGTATGGGCTGGTATTCCTGAAAAGAAAGTGTATCTATCAAATATAGTCCTAGATCTCAGTTTGTCGGAGGTGATATACGATTGTGATATTGTTACTGTGTTTGAGAATTTAACAAAACCAGTTTCAGTTAGTAAACAAAAGAAAGAAAGAAACATCTATATCAGTGGTTCCCAACCTCGGGGCCATGGGGTATTTGTCAGGGGGCCATGGCGCATGAGTATGTATATTATTTTTTCTCTAGCAAAACTTTTTATTAAACTTTGGAATTGAACAGGGGGCCATGGCTCTGGGAGCTTCGTGAATTTGGGCCACAGCTTGAATTGTTGAAAAAGGTTGGGAACCACTGATCTATATTATACAAGGATAACAACTTAGGTTCCTTTCTCCCTTGTTCCTTCAGCAACGTTAGACCGTTGCTGGATTGACGGGGTTTTCTCGTCATTATCAACTAATAACCTCGTTTAAAAAACACTATACGTCACATTCAATTTATGACCGTTGAGACTCGATTATCACAAGGTAAATTTGCTACATGAAATTTGACGTCTGGTCATTCGAAAGTTTTCCCGCAATAATTTGTTACAAGGAATATAACTGGTCGACCATAATCGTTCGACCAATCAAAGTTAATGACGAGAAAAGCTTATCATGATAGCAACGGATTAATGTAATGAAATGAAATGATAGCCGTTGCTAAAGGAACATGCCTTTCTCCCAGCTTTCTCCCAGTTTAACCAAACCTCTTGGCATTGATCTTTCCCGGATTATCCGTACCCATTTACAGCTGGGTGGACTGGAAATATGAGTGAAGATGACTTATTCAAGGTCACACCCTGATCGAGAACCAAACTCTCAAACTTAACAACCTTCAATTCCTCGTATTCAAGCAACTGACGTCATGTTTGTAAAGAACTACGATGAGCTAACCACTGTGTTATAGAACTTAACATGACAGAGCATTCGATGGGTTAAATAGACACTGTCATCTTCCGCTCGACTTTCATCTCAGAAACAGAATTGTTTCAGCTAAAATTACAGTATAAGTGTCGACCGAAATTTGTTTTCAGAATTATACGCGACTAAAGGTGATTAATTTCGTGAAAGGTCTCCAATACCCTTTTTTAAAAAATATTGAAACTCATCCATGGTCTAAACATACAGTCCAGAGTCCTAACTGTAGTAACTTACATCGGTATTTAAACTTGCGTTAAACATAAAAATTGATTTAGTAGGCCTACTTCACTTACAGTTTTGAAAACATCTGAAAATCTAACCTCATTCCATTGACCTAAAAATGAAACTTAAGCTGGTTAAAAAAATTATCGTTCAAAAATTGGGATTTTTTTGTTACAAGACAGTACAGAAGGGATTACATTAATAATTTATTCCGTACCCGTAACATGGTTTGAAATTCTTGGTACAATTTTTTCTATCTTAGATGCTTTGTGATAGTGGGGTATATAAACTTTTACTTAGGTCGAAGTTCAAAGAACAAAAAATCAAAAGCACAAATCTATGCTACCAGTGTCTCCAATACACATCAAAGATAACTAAGAAACATGCGTCCGATATTTTAAACCTAGCTTCTAATTTTGTTACAAACATCAGTTTGACTTACCGCCCAGAAACAGCCCCAAAGTGACACACACAGAGAAAAAAAGTAACTTTTTCCAATTTATCTTCATTTTTTGTTAATCACTATCTTTTTTCCAATGTTTTGTCTAGGTAAGCCTGTGTTAGAAAAGAAATATGAGTTATGCCTTTTTTCTTCTGATTTCGTACAATGTATCTTATACAATAATTTGAGACAAAATTTAAAAGAGAGTAGTTAACTCTTGTAGTCTCAACAAGCTCATGGACTTTATCAAGTTTTTTATCCTCGACATTAGTCCATATAGGTATAAATCAGCGGATAAGGTTTATAGAAACACAGTGGCTATTTTTACGGCACCCTAAATTAAATATAAGACATAAAATATAAGATTCGAGTGCCGTAAAAATAGAACAAATAATATTGTTTATGCTACTAATGTAAAAATAGCCAATTTGGAACTTCATTTTAAACGTTGCGCACGTATGACAGGAAGTGCCGTAAAAATAGTCCAGATACTTTTCTTTACGGTGCCGTAAAAATAGCCACTGTGTTATAGAAAATCATTTGCATTGTGGGCGAGTAGCATTGACTGTAGCAACCGGAAAGCATAATTATTATGGAGTAATAATGTTCAGAGCATCTCAAGGCTTGCACGAGTCAACAAGTAGAATCATTTTTAAACAACTTTTACTTTTTTACGATATATCAATCTATGATTAAAATGTTTTAATTTATAAATCTACTTTCTACACAATTCATCAGATCATTAAATCATAAAACTCAAAATTGGCCATTCCGAACGACTAAACGCTTTTACCATGTCATCCCCTTCCGACCTTCCATCACTATCTGGGAGAAACCGTAAATCCTCTCGACCCATGCCGGGATTGGACCCTGGATATCCCTAGCCTATAGTTCTCTTTTAATTGGACTGAGAAATATTAGTTAAAATTATATAAAATGCAGAAGTCAATATATTTGCAAGTTATTGTAATAACTGAAAAGATTGAATTATTATAATGAATGTTAAATTGTTATCTTTTTAAAATGAAGATGAGTGACACGTAGTAACCAAAATACACAAACTATAAAAATATAACATACCTTATATTAAAATATTCAATTGTCTATAAAAACTAAGCGTAATAAAACATTTAACAATATATAGACTTGATGAAGCTTAATGAAGCGTCAATCACTGGTTTAAAATGTATGAAAAGTTTCGACCTGTTTCCCCCGTCATTCTCAGGCACATTATAATAAAAGTGGTTTGTTGGTATATTACATTATTATTAAATTGATACAAAACAGAGCATGATGATTCTTAAAATAACATACATATGTCGATAAGTAATAAATTGATAAAGTACAAAATAAATCAAAAGGTGAATGACAACTAACAAATAAACAACGATAGGTATTGTTGAAACAATTCATTAATGAGGGGGTACATTTTTAAAGGGCCATTCTGCTTTTTTGAAAAAGTTTATATTATCAAAAACATTGCAAATGTTACCTGACAGAATTTCTAAAGTATGCTCATTATACCTATGCATTATTCGTGATTAAACTGAATTTGGTTTTAATGCTCAGCTTAAACTGGCGAAGTTCACCGCGGATTCATGTGGAAGTACGTCATATGTAGGAGAAAATAACTGAACTCTTGACGTACGACATCAACACAAGCCCGGTAATTAAGAACCATCTAACAAAACCAAGGTATTGACAATCAACAAGCATAATTGATAAAACCTGAAGACTGCATGAAGCTATCATCATCAGAGGACACCAGTCTACTTAAACAGATATGAAGGTGTGCGCTTATCTCATGAATAGGATAAACTTTACTGCATGTTTGCAGTTAGTTATACTGTATTCTATATTAGTTAATAAAAAATCTATTTCAACTGCCTTGAAATTCATTTGTTTACAAATTTTATGTCAATTTTTTTTTTGCTTAAATTTAAGAAAACTATACACCAAAATCTCTAACTAAGTGTCTTTAAATGTATCTGAAAGTTTTAACTTTAAAAAATCCAGCCGTAAATTTTTAAACGCTAATAACATGCTAAACTATTTAAAAATCCAGCCGTAAATTTTTAAGTGTGTCATATTTTTTGGACGCTGATATAATACTACTGAACGGATTTGAGTAAAATCGTAATTGTAGAGAAATGTTTTGACTATGTATTGTAAAGGTTTCAGTAGGTTTCAATATCGAGCCATTATTAAGCCAAACTAAAAAACTTGGTCAAACTGCTTAATTAACAATAAGTACTTCCTGTTTGTAATCAATCCTTTAAAATGCTTTAATAGAACAGAGGGATCTTCTTCTCCGAGTACGACACAGATGACACACTTCTGAATGAGGTCGACGATGCTGTTGTAAGTGTGATATTAAATGATGTGGATTATAAAATATATAATTCTCAGAGATTTGATGAAGTTAATGCAACCTTTCACAAACTTGGATGCCCACAGCCCAGTATAGTCTCACGATTCTAGTTTATATTTATCCTCAACCGGGTACCGAACACGGGGTCCCAAAGGTGGCATTGCCCAACTTGCTGCATCGTGCTCACTGCACAACGTCGACTTGTAAAACCTGGAATGGACATTTGTTTTACATGAAACAATATTTTTCAATCTTTCTTTTTATTCATAATGTGGAATCAATTTTCCATTAAATTACAGGTTATTATTGAAAAACGCTTGATAATACGCTTAATATTTTGTATATTGCGTAGTAATTAAAATATATAAAGTAGTTTTCTGGATTTAACGGATTATACAGTATCATTATGACTCCAGACAAGTTGCCTAATGAATATAATAAACTCTTATTCACCATTTTTGAGAATTTTGCTTTATTGATCATTCTAAAGGGTAGTATTCCTTTAAAATTGGTTGGGAAATTGGCACTCTAATCTTTTAACTGTTTTCCTCAATGCACCCTGATTGATTGCTTCAGAAACTGAACCTGGTACACACAGTTTTAAATCTGATTGGATGAAATTAAAAATATCCTCAAATCTTAATTGCGGTGTTTCAATCCGAATTTAGCTGAATCCGTTTTATGAGAATCCAACAGACTTTCTGAACACCAATCTCTACCATTCAAATAGTAACCTGGAGTTAAAGCTATAACTGAACACTTTTTAGACCGGTGAGTTATAACTGAACACCTTTCACTTGTTCTTTTGTTTCTACTCATTCAACTTTTAATCCTTGACTGTACAGGTAGTTTAAACTGGTCATTAAGGATCTCAACAAAATCAAATATTGAAATTTAAGGTAAGTTTAACGATTATATTTTGTTAATTTGAAATTAAATTATGATAGTTTATTCATGAAAATTTCTTTTGTTCGAGTTAATCATTGTGTCTCTATTTTAAAAAAGTTTCTACCATTACTTTACGTGGCAAACCTAAGCGATTTTTGTGCAGTTCTAGTACTTCTGGAGGCTATTTACATAATATTAAAGGCTCAAATCGACCCTCGAAAATAGTGAACATTCCCCTTGAAGCCGTCAAATAGTTTGAAGTCAGATTTCACTTTAAATACACAATTCAAATATTTTTGTTTCATATCTACGTAATGTGATCAAAGTAAAAATTACACAGAAGATACAGTTGATATGACAAGTGAGGAAAAAATACAACAATACAGTAGAAGTCACAGACAGTTACCGTCGTTGTAAGTTTGCTCTTATTCTATAATGATAATTAATCTTGTGATATTTGCCTGTTTCATATTGTTGTATTTTGATGTGGGTTATACTTATGTAGGTTCATAATCTAAAAAAGAACACCAACCATGACATTTCATTAATCGTTTAATGTAGTCTACAAATCAGTGGAACAACTTGGTAGCTTTCCATTTGCCAAATTAGGTGCAGTACAGTGGGACAATTTGCCCAATGTTTCATATTACAGTGTGACATAAAACTTGGTTGCTTTCCATTTGCCCAATGTTTCACAGTACGAGTGGGACATAAAACTTGGTTACTTTCAATTTGCCCAAATGTTTCACAGTACAGTGTGACGTAAAACTTGGTTGCTTTCCATTTGCCCGATGAGGCCGATTACAGTACATATTTAATAATAGCCTGTAATTTTATTAAAAATTACTTAATAGTTTATTTGATTCTATTTGTTTACTGTACACACCTTTGCTGGATATCATAATCTTAGTTTGAGAGCTTAGATTTTTTGTTCATTTTAAGAGGTAGTATCCCTTTAGAGTAGGACCTAAATCTCTGTCCGTTATAAGAGTTGCAGGAATATAAGACTGTTGGAAAATAAAAAAAATTGAAGCTTTATAGTTCCTGAAACACTTACAAAAAGACCAAAATTTTTTGTATAATTGTAGGGTTAGAAATTTCATGGGAATGTGATTAACTGTGATGTCAGTTAAATTAAAGAAGACGTTTACTTGTAATAATCAACTGTTTTCAACTAAGATTATTTATTAAGAATTCCAAAAAATAAACAGAATTTCATAAAGTAGTGAATACTAGAATCAGGTAAGAGGTAAAATTCTTTTGAAACAATATGCATTATACATCCCAAACAAATATACATATAAATGAATATAGCCTACATATCTTAAACAAATATTCGTAATACATGTACATGTCCTAAATAAATATTCATATTACATATCCCAAACAAATATTTATAATACATATTATCCTAAACAAATATTCATAATAAATGTCTAAAATGAATATCCATTTTACATATCCAAAACAAATATTTATTATACATATCCAAACAAATATCCATTATAAATATCTTAAACAAATATTCATAATACATATATCAAATAAATATCTATTATAAATATCCCAAACAAATATTCATTATACATATCCCAAACAAAAATTTATTATACATATCTAAAATAAATATACATATCTAAAATAAATATCCATTATACATATAACAAATAAATATCTATTATAAATATCCCAAACAAATATTCATTATACATATCCCAAACAAAAATTTATTATACATATCCAAAATAATTACTATTATATATATCTCAAACAAATATACAATATACATATTCCACACAAATATATATTATACATATCTAAAATATTAATATGCATTATACGTATATCAAACGAATATTAATTATACATAACCCAAACAAATATATATTATACATATTCCAAACAAATATGCATTATACATATCTAAAACAAATACACATTATACATATTATATCAAATAAATATTTATTATACATTATACCAAACATATATTAATAATACATATATTAAACAAAAATGAATTATACATATCCTTTAAAAATATTCATCATACATATATCATAGAAAAATGTTCATTATATATAACCCAAATCTAGTACTTAAATACTGAAATATGAAACTAAGTAATTTTCCGTAAAACTGCAAGTTATTATTGAAAAACGATTAATAAAAAGCTTAATATTTTGTTTATCTAGTAGAAATTATAATATACATGGTAGTTTTCTGTATATATCAGATGATACCGTATAGATATGACAACAGACAAATTGCCTAATGAATATAAACTCTTATTCTTGATCATTCTAAGAGGTGTAATTCCTTTAAGAAAGTCGACTTATATTTTCAATACTAGTTGACCTGAAGCGATCATACAAGGATCCAGTAAGATATGCAGTACAATAAGAGCCATTCTGGGCCACTCTATTTGTCCGCACTGCAGCGTCTCTTTTAGAGTGTCTACATTATTGACCAATCATACTTTGGCTTGGTTATTTTTAAGCAAAGCTTATCAGTTACAATGTCCACAACTAATAGACGAATTTTGAGCCTTTCATTTCATCTGCATCAAGAATATTCAGCGTGTGCAAGTTAAAAATACGACTCGTATTTTAGCGAGACAACGCCATACAAAAAACATATATTGAAAAAGAAAGTGAATTGTTTATTTTAAGGTATATTTTGTTTCTTAATGTCCAGGGTCAATAAAGTACTTGTAATATAACTACTAGAAACTAGAATAGAAATGAGTTACTCTAGACATGTTGTTTTTAAAATGTTCAGGGTCAATAAAGCTCTTGAATATAACTACTGAAAACTAAAATAGAAATGAGTTACTCTAGACATGTTGTATTTAAAATGCTCAGAGACAGTAAAGCTCTTGTAATATAACTTTAGAAACTAAAATAGAAATGAGTTACTCTAGATATGTTGTTTTTAAAATGTTCAGGGTCAGTAAAGCTCGTGTAATATAACTTCTAGAAACTAGAATAGAAATGAGTTACTCTAGACATGTTGTTTTTAAAATGTTCAGGGTCAATAAAGCACTTGTAATAATAACTTCTAGAAACTAAAATAGAAATGAGTTACTCTAGACATGTGTTTTTAGAATGTCCAGGGTTAGTAAAGCACTTGTAATATAACTTCTAGAAACTAAAATAGAAATGAGTTACTCTAGACATGTGTTTTTAGAATGTCCAGGGTTAGTAAAGCACTTGTAATATAACTTCTAGAAACTAAAATAGAAATCCGTTACTCTAGACATGTTGTATTTAAAATGCTATGGGACAGTAAAGTTCTTGTAATTATTACTTCTAGAAACTAGTATAGAAATGAGTTACTCCAGACATGTTGTTTTAAATGTCCAGGGTTAGTAAAGCACTTGTAATATAACTTCTAGAAACTAAAATAGGAATGAGATACTCTAGACATGTTGTATTTATAATGTTCAGGGTCAGTAAAGTTTATGTAATATAACTTCTAGAAACTAAAATAGAAATGAGTTGCTCCAGACACGTTGTTTTAAAAATATCCATGGTAAGAACAGGTTACTGTAGCAACGGTATACGATCACACCGATCATACCGTTGCTCCCATGACACAATATTTCATTGGTCATTAATTACTAATAAACCCTTCGCATTGAACTATCGATTTCAAACTTGATAAAAACGTAACACTGTGTGTCCCATTTCTAAAGCTCCCTTCCATTTAAAATCAAGTTTCAAAGTTTTCAGGTGGGTTATTTTCCTAATAATGGCGAAATGAAAGAGTGACATTTTCCGAAATAATGTTTTTTAAAGAAAATGTTTTTGATCATAAAATAAATTTCACAATCTTTTGAACCCCTGTTTTTTCTGAAGATAACCCCAAAAGTGCTTTCGTGGCGTTGCCTTATAGCAAGGTTCCAACCTTAGCTACCCCAAAAAACCTCAAGAGGCTTCGAAGAAGCTGTCTGAACGCATTTTGAGTGCAATGTAGTTAAAATGGACAAATCGAAAACCGCAAGTATAATTTCCGTTATAATATTTAATATGACTAAGTAATACATATAGATGGTTAGGTTATCAAAATAGCTTTAATATACATCTTTGTTGCCAATCAAAATACCAAATGATTAATAATTGAGTCACTTTGAAAGAGATTTAACCAACGCTGATTGGAAGAAAATAGGTTAGGTTCTCAGAATCCATAATTTGATTTGCAAGAAAGATTCCGAAATATCTTTGAGAATGTACCAGATGTTTGGGCTTGCGGTTGCGGCGCTTCGACTCCATCCATCCTAGATCGTCTCCAAAATTATTTTTGGACAAATCCACGCCCTTGTTAAAATGAGAGTACTTGTGGATATACGAACTTCTAAATTGTGTCACCATATAGTTCTGATTTAACTGGTAATGTTTATTCCTTATTGTTATCTATTAATTGCCTATATTATTTTCAAGACCATTAAATGACTAATCCATTGAAATTAATGATATCGATATCATGGTTCTCAATTTCATTAAAGTCGGATTGATTTTTACAAAAATTGCTTTTCAAAACCTGCTAATACAATATACAATTCATTCATTCTTCAATTACCTAGTTATCATTCATTCATTCAAAACCATCTTCTGTCTATCCACCAGCGGCTGGATGAAATGAGAAGTTAGAAATGGACAGGAGAGTATAGTTACAATACAGGAATTTGAGATACTTCGTGGTCTTTGATAGCAATATATTTAGTTCGTCTTGAAGATTTCAGTTCGTTTGAGTTTTGTTTTAAGTTTTTGAGCTGAATGTATCTAAGATTCATACCTTAAAGACTGAATGAGTTAAGATGTAGTTGACATTTGGTTTTAGAAGAAAGATATGCACAACCCTTATTTGAATATTTCACCGTTATTGATAATTATAGAATTTATAATGAATGTAAAAAAACACTTTACTTTTGATCATTGATCACTGAAGGGAAGAAAATAGATTCTGGTTGAGATTAAACCAGGCAGGTGTGTAGACTAGGTCTTAGTCTACGATATCTAGGACAGTCAATAAGGATCATAACAAACAATAATAAAGCCCAAAAATGGCATAGGAGCTAAGTCAACAAGCTCCGGGTCTTGGTATCTAGAGATGGTCAATAACACATCCTGGCCTTGATCTTTGAAGTAAGCAACATCATTTATTGCTAGTTAGATATTGGTTCCACTACCTAGGACGTGGTCCTGAAAGCTGTACACCTCCCTTAAGGTTCTCCTACCTTGGACGCTGTCCGGAAAGTTGAGCTACTTCAAATCCTAGTTGATAGCATCTAATCCCGCTTTAGTCGTGTCCGGAATTAAAAATTATTATCACCAAGTTGTGTTTAGAAGTCCTTGTATAAATTTCCAGAATGGAATAGACAGGACTGGCAACTTGGTTTATATCTTGGATGTCTTCCCTTCATTTACTTATACATTCCAAATTATAAATTAATTATTTATTTTTGTCAGCTTGAACAATAAATGCTGTCTCTGTATGCAATGCTTTCTTGAAAGTTTTAGTCACTACACTTGACCATCTAGGGCTTAAAAAGAAATTTTCTTAGACAAATTCAGCCTCAGTTACAGAAAAACTTTATTTTAAGATCCAAATTAACTCCTTTCTACAAGAGAAACTAAATATATTGGTATCAAGGATTTATCTGTATTATTGTTGTATGAAGGAACATCTAAGGACTGATTCTGGTATGTCAAAATTTCTAGTAAAAATAACCTTTTGTTTTTTAACTTTTTATTACATTTATTCATGAATAGATAGACAGAAGATAGAAAGGTTTTGGAATAAATAATGATATAGTGAGTTGGAACGAAAGAAAACACTTGTTTGGCTGCTCCTCATTTATTTCTATTATTGCCAAAAAAAATTCACATCAGAAAAATCTGAAAACAGCTTTGGTTGAAAGAAAAACAAGGAATAAAACCCTCATAATACTCAAAATATATTAAGGTAGCATTATTTTAGATAATTATAGCGAATAACAACATTATCCCAACCCATTTGAAATTCACCAAACATTGGCAATGCAATTTTATTTCGCCAAGGCTTTCTTATCTCGTATTTTATGTTTCTGATAAAGGCATCGTCAAAAAGTATGATACATTGTTTTTAGGTACTTATCTAAGAATGATAAAAAAAATCAAAATTCTCAAACTTGGTGAATATAAGTTTATATTCATTAGGCAACTTATTTTGGATTTTGGATGCGATTTTGATTAACGAAATTGTTTTGCTTGTACGGATTTTTATTATCTAGTGTCATAATCATACATTGTCTGTATAATCCCATAAATTCAAAAGAGCATGTTATATAGAAACAATTCAAAAACGCTCACAGATATTTTAAGCGTTTTTCATCAATAACCTGTAATTTTAGGGAAATTAAGTTCGTGTTTTATGGGTTTCTTGGATTCTGTTTGCATACTTTTGACATCAATGATGAATATATACTATTATAGGCCAAGTTTGAGAAGTTAAGCTCATTTGGTGGTATCGCTTTAAACAAGTGGCCAGAGCTTTTATTTCTGAACCAAATAGTAATTTTGTTTTTAATCTTGAACATTTTAAAAAACAATGTTTCTAAATGAGCTATGGTGTTTGGAGGTGGTGACAGAATGAATGTGATCTGTAAGTCAAATTTGGTGAAATAAAATGGAATCCGCTTGTGTGAATGTATGACAGGTTTTACTGATTCATCAACGCATACCCACATCACATCTTTTGTAGGCATAAAGTCAACATATACCCACACCACACCTTTTGTAGGCATAGAGTCAATACATACCCACACCACACATATTGTAGGCATAGAGTCAACACATACCCACATCAATGTTTTGTAGGCATAAAGTCAACACATACCCACAGGACACCTTTTGTTGGCATAGAGTCAACACATACCCACACCACACCTTTTGTTGGCATAGAGTCAACGCATACCAACACCACACCTTTTGTTGGCATAGAGTCAACGCATACCAACACCATACCTTTTGTATGCATAGAGTGTACCCATATCATACCCTTTGTAGACATAGAGTGTACCCACACCATTCCTTTGTAGACATAGAGTCAACGCATACCCACACCATACTTTTTGTAGGGGCATGGGCATGAAGACGTGTATCATTTTTTCTCTAGCAAAACAATTCCGTTAATCAAAAATATCGTCAAAGCCAGAAGGTTACAAGAAGCAACATCAATTTAAATGCACTGATTAATATAACCTTATTGACTTTGACACAGACTAAACAAGGGCGATTTGTTTTTTAGGAGTCAGGCCCATGGGCGAAGAAAATTTAGCATCCAGAAAGCTTAGTTTCGCACGTTTTTGATTTTGATATCTTTGTCTTTTTTTCAGGGGAAGGGGGATTACTGTACGGCAGAAACACTTATATTAGCTATTATACAGCTAATATTGATAGCCGCCATCTAGTAATGTGTTGTTTTTTATTCTATCGACGAAATCTGATTAGATGTACGGGTTCATTCCCACGAAGTCACCGTTTTGGTCAAAACTAACCATGTAGGAACGAAAAACGGGGACTTCCCTGGAATTTGTTCAAAAATTGGATTTTGAAAACAATAGGATTATTTTTTGTTATCTTAGCAGACTAAAACCTACTTAATCGGGGTATAGCCAATTAAACAAACATTTCTTCAAACAATTTATTTAACATTTAAAAACATATAACAATCTATACTTTAATTTTAACAAATGTAAAACGGAATCAGCAAATACAAGAACATTTGATTTAAACATATTTTATTGATATCAAATGGATTTGGATAAAAGTTTCTAGAACTAAATAAAAAAAATTCCTATCCATAAAGAAATACATACTAATTATAACAGATGGGACAGAAAAAAAATATATATTATGAAAATAAAAAAATGTAAAAGGTGCACAGAACAACAAAAATACGAAGTGCAATGTAGAGAATGGTCGAGAAAAGAAGTAAGAAATGGACATTATTTAAAAGATAAGATAATACCTAATCACCCAGGAAAACCACAAACGTGTTCAAAAACGTTTCGAAGTTTTTTAGATTGATTCCAAATTGAGGATATCAGATAAATTAGGATAACCCCCAAGGACTGCATCTAGGTCAAGGTTTAAGCAATGAGACGAATTACTAAGTAAATATCACTTCGTACAGTTTACACTCAAAGAAGTCATGATAGGCGCCTATCGTGACTTCTTTGAGTGTTAAATGTATAAGGGAAAATTTACTTAGTAATTCCCTCTCAATTAGGCGCCTATCATTATTTCTTTAAGTGTAATCTGTATAAAATTGAGAGGGAATTACTAAGTAAATGTTCTAGGGAACATTTACTTAGTAATTCGTCTCATTGCTTTAACCTGGACTTAGATGCAATCCTTGGGGTGATCCTAATTTATCTGATATCCTGATTTTGGATTTAATTTTACTCGTTTGAAAATTCATTAAAAATTCGAAAGGTTTTTAACTTGTTCGTGGTTTTCCTTTGTGATAAGGTATTATCTTATCTTTAATAATGTCCATTTCTTACTTCTTTTCTCGACCATTCTCTACATTGTACTTCGTGTTTTTGTTGTTTTGTGCACCTTTTACATTTTTGTTTTCATAATATATATATTGTCTGCCCCATCTGTAATAATTTGTATGTATTTCTTTATGGATAGGATTTTTTTTACTAAGTTCTCGAAATTTGTATCCAAATCCATTAATTGATATCAATCAAATATATTTAAATCAAATGTTCTAGTATTTTTTTATTACTTTTCACATTTGTTAAATTAAAATATAGTTTGTTATATGTTTTTATAATGTTAAACAAATTATTTGAAGACATTTTTGTTTAATTGGTTTTACCCGATTAAGAAGGCTTTCGTCTGCTAAGATAACAAAAAATAATCCTATCTTTTTCAAAATCCAATTTTTGAACAAATTCCGGGAAGTCACCGTTTTTCGTTTCTACATGGTTCGTTTTGACCTAAGCGGTGACTTCGTGGGAAAGAACCGCACATCTAATCAGATTTCGTCGATAGAATAAAGAACAACACAATACCAGATGGCGGCTATCAATATTAGTTGAAGTGTTTGTGTCCTACTGTTATCCCCCTTCCTCTGGAAAAAAAGATAAAAATATGAAAATCAAAAAAACGTGCAAAACTAAGCTTCCTGGTTCCAAAATTTTCTTTGCCCCTGGGCCTGACTCCTTAAAAAAAAGTTTGCGGACGCCATTGTTTATTTTATGTCAAAGTGAATAAGGTGATAGTGATCGGTGCATTTATTCTTAAAGGAAATAGAAATAATATACGGTAATCGAAAAGATAAATTCCTAGGCGTCGTTACTGATTACATCCACCTTAGTACACTGGCATCCAGCTTGTCCACGCTATTTGAAGACTTAATGGTGTAAACCTTCCATGCATCAACTTAAAGCGTACTAATGACACTACCTGAACGGGTTGTCGAGGGTCACATGGATCGAATGAACATTTATGGGTTAGTACCGTGCAGTGTAGTAGGACCTGTAGGGTCCTCGTTTATAACGATTTTTACGATAATTTTAACAGTTAAGAAGTAATATTTATATTTTATTGTCACGCGCTACAGTGAACCCTTGTGAAAATTTTGCATTCATTTACCAATGAACGCAAAATTCTAGAGTGATCTCCCGTGACGTCGCTAAACAAAATCTTCCCTGACAACGTAGATAGTGGCGTATGAATACTCGTATCAACACTTGACGTCATTTTCAATATGGCGGTGCAGTTCAAAGGTCATAGGGGAAAACTTCGCTTCAATGACGTTATAACCCATAGCGTAGTATGATGGTTTTAATAAAGAGATGAGGATCTGAATTTAATAAAACCTTTATTTTTTACAAGATTGAAATTTAAAAGCCGATAGACGAGTTATGCGGTCCGGGATTTTCGACACTGCAGAAAAAAGGAAAAAGAAATCGTGTCGACATCGTATCTGAACCCAAGTGCATTCGCTTCTTCTTGTTTCTTCGGTTCGATAATCCCGTACGGACGGAACACATGACCGGGAATCGCATGGGCCTATATGTATATAACATATACTATGCATGCTTTATAAAAAAACCGTAAGATGGTACAAAAAAAAAATAGTTGAAATCAAGAGTAGCCTAATTTTTGAAACAATTATGTCTATGATCAAAATAGAGACAATGACTTGGTTTTTTGGGGGACAATTTTGACATTGTGTCAGGTGCAGAGACATTCCCCCGTTTAAAAGCCTACGTGGCGATTCTATTTCCAAAACACCACAATGCCTTTTTTTCAAATTCTCCATAATTGCTATTATCATTAAGTCGTTATCAACTTTTCGGGGTTTTTTCTCAAAATAAACTGAATTGTAAGTAGGCCTAAGCATAATAGCTTTTTGTGGGGTTTTCTTTACACGCCTCGGGGATAGGTCTACCCACGCCCAGGAAATGTTCTCTCCACTCATGATTAAGAGGATAGAATTGAATATTTATACTATATTTCAAAATATAATGTTCATGTAGATTTTTAATATTTACATTTGAAATAACATATTCTCTGTCATATAAATCATAGGCCTATTTCCAAATATATTTTTCATTGATTCGCATTTCTATTAAAAACAATGTAAGACTATGTAAGAGTATTAGGAGTCGATATAACACATTTTACAAAAATGCGAAACGTTTTCAATAAATTTCGGGATTCTGTATAAGCCGCGATTCTAAAGACGTGGTTTGGTATCTGGTTCGGTTCGGTACGGGTGAGCGATAAATTAGAGAAAAAGCAAATCGATCGTGTCCTGACACGTAAGTCTATTTTACTGCAGTGCTGTACCGATAATTCTGGGCTGGACACCAATAGGAAAAATGTAGGCCTTATACCTCGACAATTCGAGGCCTTAGGCTGTCAAATAGAGTTTCCTCTGGGAACTGTAGGCTAACTCCTTAAATGGAATGTTTACAATTCGTTCGAACGAAAATAGGCCTTCCATAGTCTAAAAAAACGGAATTTTTTCTTTAGCTGAGCTTATCGTAGTGATATTGTCCACAGCGGCTCTCCCTCGAAATTTAATTCAAATCCACGCCAAGGCTATTTTAGATTCAAGACCCAAATCTACTCTCGAAACATGCTCTAGGCCTAGCCTACAGTGATGGGTTTCCCATGAGATATAAGATAAAATAAACTACCGGTAGGCCTGCTGTTTATTCTAAAGAAAAAAATATTCCTCGGTCTGAAGTAAATCTTTTAATGAAATACAGTAATGATTTCAATAATCAAGTCATTTAAAAAAAAAAATCGGCAAATTTCGATTTACAAACAAAGCTGCAAAGTCTTCGGATATTATTAGTCATCAGACCGTCGATGTATTTTAACAATGGAATTGTCCTAAAAACAGCAAATTACGAAACGAAAGAGCACAAAATTGTTCCATTGAAAGACCAGCAAGACTTTAAGTTGGACTATTTACATCGTACAACTATTTAAAATGATATCATTTGCATGATTGATGATGTATTCATCTGAAGACGATCAACGACGTTATAATTCTTAGCTTAATGACGTAAGCGACTTAAGCGACTTTTTCCCCTATGAACTTTGACCTGGCCGCTTATGACGTCAAGTGTTGATAGGCGTATACACACCATCATTATTTTAAGAATAGACAAATGATGATACTTTAAGAAATCGAAAAATAAGATATTTTGAACTTATTTGATATGAAATAAAGTCTTCTTTAGAACAAACAATGAATATAAAAATCGTAAATGTCGACTATTTGAGTGATCTGCCTTGACGATCTCCCTTTTTGACGTCATCCAAGTTTTGACGTCATGTTAATTGACAGGTTTTCTGTTGCCGATTTCGTTCCCAATTTTCTTTCAATTTTAACTACATTATAGCCATTAAAGCTATAATTTTACCACTGAAATATGGTAAAAGATACATGAACTCTACCGAATGTAAATATAAGGATTGAATGCAGATTTTTTTGCGTTCATTGGGTGATGAACGCCGCCGAATTTTCACATGTTAAACCTGACATGAATGGCTTCGCCATTCATTCGATTTAACACGTGAAAATTCTACGTTCATCACCCAATGAACGCAAAAAAATCTGCATTCAATCCTTAAATAATATTGATGTTGCATAGCTTTATATGATAATAAACGGTGTTTTATTTTAACACATTGACAGTGTTCTTGATTCAAAATCGGGCATAGTTCAGGGTCGATGAACTGCTACTAAGCTTGGTTTGAGTCGCCGACCTTCAAAAAATACTATAAAAACTGCAACACTGACAGGGGGTAATCGTGATGATAAATCATCCTGCATTTTCAAAAAATTCTTACAAGACCAACAAGCACCTTAAATCAATTTCCTACATTCCATTAAAAAAAAGCATATTAAAAATAGGATGAGTTTAATTTTAAAACACGAACAACACAGATTCGAAGATTATTCAGGCGGCGGTATCTTTTCATCTATATTTTCTCTAGGTTCAAAAATAATTCCAAAAGTAGCTAGCTTTATTTCAAACAACAAATCACTCCTTTCAACCGGAGCTAAAGCTAAAGCTAAAGCTCAATTGCGTAAGCGGGAAAGAGTGTAAGCGTGTAATAAGAGAACTTCGAAACCAGAGATTAGAAGAAAGGAAAGGAAAAGGCTTTAAAGTTATAGGATAAAAATGATAGTCGCTCACGCCCCAAAAGCCTATTTTGGTTCTGATATTAAAAAATCATTAGGTTATCTTCCTGGATTTCCATGGGCCAAATACTCAGGCGAGAAACATCTTCCGGGTCATAATTACACCGGTCCAGGTACTAGGTTAGATCTGCGATTAGACGAAAACGATAAACCCAAACCAGGAGAAGAACCAGTCAATAGAGTTGACGCCGCTGCACTTAAACACGACATACTATACAGAAACAAAGACATAAACTTCAGACACAAAGCACACAGACAAATGATAATCGAACTTGAAAATATTCCAAATCCAACTTTCAAAGAGAGAATGCAAAGAGCGCTAATCATTAAACTGTTAAAGGCAAAGATGAACTTGGGCATGGGATTGGCGGATGAAATTCATAAAGAATTTAGAAAAACTAAAAACTTTTTAAAAGTTAGTGTTCGAAAAAGGTGAAATATGGTCAGCTAGAACGCACTGCAAAAAAAAAAATTCTGAAAACAAAGCAGTGCGTTCGAAATAAATGATCTGAAATATAAGAAAGGTAAATTCTACGCTATAACGAATATGCACACTTCCGATCAAAAAGGAATTCATCTAACTATTCAGTGTTTTTAAATGAAGTTGAATAACAATTTCCTCGTTAACAAAATCTATAAACCTATTTTTGCCATCTTTGATTTCCAGATTTATATCTTTAATCATAAAGGATTTAAGTGGTAAATATGTCGTTTGAAATGGTTTCTCTATAATTCTATATCCTATCGGTACAGTGAGACTGTAAATAATCTGACGTTTGTATTTATTGAAAAATCCACCGTTTATCAAATTGCAATGTATATTTATCACATCGATATCATTCTCGATATTAGCTTTATGTGGTGCTAGAGTAGATTGGGTGTATACTCGTTTATCAAATCCTAGTAACGTATTCAATGAATATATATCAATTTTATTTTGTTCAGATTTAAATTACCTTCGAATTCAATATTGTTTTTACCATTGACACTTCCTGCGTATTCAGATAGGTCTTCGTTGATGGTTATGTATTCGTAGCTTCCTGGTAGTAAACTTATGGTTTTGAATGTAGCTCCATTATCCGTCGATATTTTCAGTTGATTGTTTTTTTCGTTGATATTTCTAATGGAATTGTAAACAGAGAAATACTTTAATCCCAATTCATATTCATGATTGCGATCGAGTTCATACTCATAATCTAGAGATAATTTAATGTCTGATTTATTTGAGGTGATGACGAATAGTTGACTCATTTTTAATCACACTTTTATAATCATTTTTATCAATGATACCTTTTTCTATGAGTCTTTTTAAAATACAATTTAATTCATTATATTGTCTGTGTGATTGATGTCCTTCCTTCATTGCCGCTAATATTATTTGTAATCTATTCAGCAATTCTTCGTTGTTGTCGGATAAAAAAAGTTATACCTTGTCCAGATGTCACCATTTCTTCGAATTTATCTATTTCTTGTATGATTGGTGGACTGACTTTTATATATAGTTTAACTTCTTTCAATCTAAAAAAAAAGATGGCGGAGGGTGTGTGGACGTGTCAAATTGTCTGACCAAAATTTTCTACACGATTGTAATTAGGTTGTTATTTATGGAAGCTTTATTGAAGAATAGTTAGTATTATTACTCAAGCTTCTAATGGTTCATAGATCAACACAAAATTAATTCGTTCAATGGATCTATACAAAAAAACATTTATAGTAAGACTTTCTCGTAGTAAACAAGGTGTGACGTCATAGGAAAATTTCATAAACTCGATCAACGAAGTCTAGAATTAACTATGGATGGACAACACAATGATTTAAATTCAACATATGTATGCCCAGTACCTCATGCTAATTTTCTGGCATCAACACCAGCCCAACTAGTACATGGTAGTCAACACCAACATCAGGCAAGTCCCTCTACAAATTTTAGTGAGGTCCAGCCACAACCTCCATTTTGGGCTCAGGAATTGTTAAATAACATGAGGAATTTAACATACAGAACCGAGGAGATCAACTATAAACTAGAGCAAATGCAATCTGAAATACAGCCTGAAATAAAAAGAATTCAAGAAAATGTGACTTGTCTTAGAGAAGAGATGGCAGGTGTTATTCAAGAAACAGCACACTTATCCACAAAGACTGGTGCTTTAGAGAATTCTCTCAGAAGAATTGAAGTCGAAAACAGAAAACTTAAAGAAGATATGGTGCATATGAAGGCCAGATCTATGCAGAATAACCTGGTATTCACCAAAATATGTGAAGATAATGATGAAAATCCTTTAGAAACTGAAAGAAAAGTGAGAGGTTTCCTGGTAGATATGATGAAAATTCCTACAGATACTGTCTCTAAGATGCAATTTGAAAGAGTAAACAGGTTTGGAGATAGAAAAAATAAGCCTAGAAAGATTTGTGTGGAATTTTTACAGAGGAAAGATAAAGATCTAGTGAGATATAACACAAGGAGCCTTAAGGATACAACCCACTTTGTATATGAGCAATTCCCAGCTGAAATAGAAAATGACAGAAGAAGACTTGTGAAAATAATGAAAGAAGAAAAACAGAAGAATCCAGCAGCAAAAGTGAAATTAGTTTACAATAAGTTATTTATAAATAATGTGGAATATAAGGAATAGGACAGGCAGGGGGGTTCATTGAATAATAATGTGAGAATTAAATTATGTGCTTGGAATTGTCATAGAAATCTTTGTAAAAAATTGAAAGATAGTGATTTTATTGAAATTATAAAAAATGAGGATGTAATATTTTTCTCTGAATGTTGGATTAACAAAGACAGTGAAATAAAATGCCAGGGATTTTCAGAAAAGGTGATTAAGAGACAAAAATGTAAAGGGGGAGACTGTGTACTGTTAATTAAACCATGGCTTAAAAGGTATGTTAATATTATTAAAGTGAATGAAGATAGTTTAATATGGGTAAAATTTGACAAGGTTCTATTTGGAAAAAATGAGGATTTGTATATTTGTTTTGTGTATGTACCTCCAGAAAAAGCTGTATTTTACAGGTATTATGACTGTGATCTATTTGATAAATTAGAGGATGACATTGTGCAATTTAAAAATAAAGGATTGGTTGCTCTGATTGGAGATTTTAATAGTAGGGTAGGCAAAGGTAATGAAATAATTATCAATGATAAACTAAATCAGGACATTTCTGAAACTTTGAATGATATTATAGAATATGAAGAAGATGAAATTACTCATGCTCAGAGGAAGACAGATGATTATGTGTGTGCAAATACATTTGGAAATAAACTATTGACATTATGCAGAACATGTAATTTGAGAATTCAAAACGGTTTATCAGAACAAAATAGTCAGTATACATTTACTAGTAGTATCGGTTCTAGTGTCATAGATTATCTCGTAATAGATAGACATTTGAATATATTATTTGAAAATTATGTAGTTGGACAGTTCACAACATTTTCGGACCACGCCCCTTTATTTACCTCGATCAAATGTGATAGTATTATAAGCAGGTCAAGGTGTGAATGTGTGCGCGAGGACGTGCAGACGACTAAGTGGAACGTTGACAACAAGCAGACGATATTTAGTAAGCTACTGAGTTGTATTGATGATATTGAAAATAATCTTACGAAACAATGTGAACAAAACACATCGGTATCAGATATTGTGGAAACTTTTAATGAGAGTCTTAATAATATATTCAAACCAAGCTGTACTAAAAATACTGTGTGTCTTAGATCTTGTGAAAATTGTGTCAGGGTAGGTCACCCCCGGGGCAAAATAAAAAGGAGTCAACCCTGGTTTGACGATAATTGTCATGATGCTTTTAATAAATACAAACATTTTCTGTGGGTATTTAACCAGGATCGCAGTAAAGAAAATCGAGCAAATCTGACATGTCATAAAAACTTGTATAAAAAACTTGAACGGCGATTAAAACGAGAATACTTGTCTTATGAAGGAAATCTCCTTGAATATACACGATTACATAATCCAAAACTATTTTACAAACGGTTCAAGAAGAAAGTTTGTCAGCCACATACATCCTTAACAGTCAATGATTTCGAAAAACATTTCAAGAACCTAGTTGGAAATGAACAAAAGGCGTCTAGTGAATCCGGGATCAACGTCCCTGACACAATAGTGGAAGAACTTGATTGTGAGATAACTCGAGATGAAATTTTAGGAGCAATTAAAAATCTTAAACGTGATAAAAGTACTGGGTCAGATAAACTATTAAATGAATATTTCATTGAATTTAAAGGTATCCTAACCCCTACATTATGTAAACTCTTCAACCACATAATATGTTCAGGGGATTTCCCAAGTCAGTGGGCTGTTGGTAACATTATTCCTCTATTTAAGAAGAAAGATGCTAATTTTGAAGGTAATTATCGAGGTATAACACTCGTTAGTCACTTGGGTAAATTATTCACCTCAATATTAAACTCAAGGTTATCTGTTTTCAATGACAAATATAATGTCCTTCCCGACTCTTTTTTTGGATTTAGATCAGGTCTTGGTACCACGGATGCCATATTTGTTTTGCAAAATGTAGTTCTGAAAGCTCTAAAGAGTAAATCGAGGCTATACGCATGTTTTTTGGATTATTCATCGGCATTTGATAGTATTAGTCACGGCCGCCTGTGGTATAAGTTAATTAATACGGGTATCACGGGTAAATTCCTTACTTTAATTATGTCTATGTATTCAAAACTTAAGTCTTGTGTAAAATTTAAGGGTGAATTCTCAGAATATTTTTCATGTACATCTGGTCTCATGCAAGGTGAATCACTGTCTCCCCTATTATATTCGTTATATGTTCACGATATCGAAATAGAATTACTTAATAACAACTGCTCCTCAATTAAAATAAGTGATATAAATTTATTACTAATAATGTATGCAGATGATACTGTATTATTAAGTGAAACACCAGAAAATTTACAGGAAATGATTGATGTTGTAACTGTTTATTGTAGAAAAAACGCATTAATTGTAAATGTTGAGAAAACGAAAATTTTAATTTTTCGAAACGGAGGTAAGACGCGTGCAAATGAAACTTGGAGCTATAATAATACTAACATAGATATTGTAAATTCTTTTAATTATCTTGGAGTTGTATTCAACTATAATGGACGCTTTAATGTTACACAAAAGACTATCGCAGCACAAGGTCAAAAGGCATATTTCGGTATTCAAAAAATAATCCAAGAAAATCATTTTAACCCTGTCACATGTATTGCTTTATTTGACACATATATAAGTCCGGTATTAAATTATGGCTCTGAAGTTTGGGGAACTCACCCCGCTGAAGAAATTGAAAGAGTTCACCGTAAATTTTGCAAGAGAGTTTTAGGAGTGAGAACCTCAACTTCAAATAACCTTGTTTATTTTGAATTGGGACGATTTCCAATGTGTATCAATAGGAAATTATCTATAATTAAATACTGGTTAAAATTAGTTAAAAGTAAAAATGCAATATTGAAAGCATGTTACGATGATATGTATGAATGTTTTAATATGGGTAAAAGTTACAATCCTTGGATTGATTTTGTAAAATGTACTCTGGAAGAAAATGGATTTAGTTATATCTGGAACCAGCAAAAAGCTGATAATGAATTAGCATTTATAAACGAAATTACACAGAGAATAAAAGATGTTTATATACAAAATGTAAGACATAATTTAGAATCCTCCTTGAAATGTAGCATGTACAAGAATTTTAATAATAATTATAAGCTACAATATTATTTAAGTAAAAATATTCAGCATTATGGTTTGATATGTAAATATCGTATTTGTGCACACAGTCTGATGATTGAGACAGGTAGATATGTTAATATTGATAGAAATGAAAGATTATGTACATTCTGTAATAAACAACAAGTCGAAGACGAATATCACTTCATATTAATATGTCCATTTTATAAAGCAATAAGAAGTAAATATATTAAAGAATATTACTGGAAAAGTCCATCAATGTGGAAATTAGTTTTGTTACTAAACTCTCATAATAAGAAAGTCGTTAAAAACCTAGGTAGCTATTTATATTTTTCAACGTATAAGAGAAATAAAATTTCAAATTAATATTATGATGTATATAATGATATTATTTTTATACTGTGTATATTATCATCTACTACCCTCCACTATCCATCTTGATTACTATGTTTATGTTTGTTTGTAAATGCTTATGTACCTTTGTATACGGCAATAAAACAATACAATTAGACATATTAATCCTTTTGTTAATGTAAATTTAAAGTCTTTTGTATCGATTTGTATCCATTAAACAATAAACCTTGATTATCAACGATTGGAGAAATACTCTTTGGTAAAAATGGATCAGGGTTTGAAAAATAATGATGTATATCATATAATGTCCTAATTATAATACCATCATATTGAGGATATTCTATCTGAGCTGTGACAAACTAAATATTATATAGCTTGTTGATCTAATCAGACAAATACACAATCTTTGTTCCATTTACCTGTAGTGAGCTCCTAGTTCGGTTCTTGACCAGGGTGTGAAAGTCCGACGACCTTGAATAAGTCTTCACTCACAATTCCAGTCCACCCAGCTGTAAATGGGTACGGATAATCCGGGAAAGATCAATGCCAAGAGGTTTGGCCAAGGACCATCTGGGAGAAAGGATCCGCACGGAACCTAAGTTGTTATCCTTGTAAAATATAGATGTTTCTTTCTTTTCTTTTTTTTTAATGTACTGACGTTTATAATATAGACCTTACAATATCATTATATTGATAACGTAACATGGTTAAAGGAAACATAAGTCTGTCGATCTTAATAAAAACCAGACCACAATGGATTTCTAAGATAAATAAATCATTTTCAAATAGTGGGATACTATGTAATTTGAAGGTAATGTATGATAGAATTTGAAGTATTTTATGATAGGTCTGTTTTGGGTACTCCTCATTTGTTTGCATTTTACCCAAGGAATAAAATGGAATGGGGGAAATGCGAACAAATTAAGAGTACATATACTACTAGCCATGTCTTTTTTTCTCAAGTTTCTCAGCACTACGTAGAGACAAAATAGCTGCTATTTCTGTTTGCTGTCCTCTGTTTCTCGTTATTCGTTTACGGGAATATGAAACGGTAAAGTTGATCAGTCTGTCCCTTTTTCCACAGTCTGATTGTCTAGGTATTCCATTACGTTGTTTTTCTGGGCACGAAGCTTGGAAGAAAGATAACACATGGTGGCTTTTGGGGATTTTAGGAGCGCTGCGCTGAACATTCCCATCACCTCCTCTGCATCAATGTTGTGACTTCTAGCTGATGCTGTCTGCTTCTTCAATTCTTCGGTGATGTCTATATGGAAGTAACGATCATATTGACGATTGAGAACTGCAATGATGGTTTCAATGCATTGTTTCATCATTGTTTTGAACAATTCCGAATTATCTGGACTTGTCTGTTGAAGGGCTGATAAGATGGTATCCTTTTCAGGATAGAGTTTATTTCCAAAGAAGTCTGAGTGCCTTTTCAGTCTTTCAATAACCCGTTGAACAGTTTTGATCCCCTCCAGGTGATTAATTTTTGTCTCACTTGATGTATAAAAACATGTCATCCATGGCCCCGTTAGCATCTTTCCTATTACAACAACACTAATTGAAGTTCCACTTTAGTTGTGGGATTTTGAAAGTCTGCCAGTAAACTGGATCTTAAACCCCCCAAAGATGGCCCTGATTGGAGATATTTAAGTAATAGAGCATGATGGGCAAACAATTTGCCATCCTTATATCGAATCTTATTAAACTGAAGTACAACGTTTCCAGCATAGCAGTCACTGCCATACAGCTTTCCCTTCTTAATTTCAATACTTTTCAGACATGTACTCTTACTTTTGATGCGATGGTGTCCAAGAGATGAAGGTGACAGTTCAACTCCAACAATGTCTTATCCCATGCTTCATTAATGAGTTGTATGGCAGCATAGTTGCTGACTACACGATCAGTTAAACTGTTTGATATGTTTAATATTAATTCTTTCCTGGTATTCTGGTAGTCCACATTATTGAACAAAGAATACACAAGTTCATTGACTGAATTACAAATGTGGTCCTTATAGTCCCTTACCATCATTTCGACAGTAGTCCAGTGCGGTATTGTATCTAATTTTGCTCCTGTTCTCTTGATAAAACTTTCTAATAGCTTCTTGATCCAATGATTTCTTTCTCAATTGAATTTTTGAGTTTTTTGCTGGCCTGGTGTAACTTTTCTTCTTCAGTTTTTGCAAACTCATTTTTTGTTCACCTTCAAAGTCTTGATGCATGCCACCTTTCTCTTAAGTTTTTGATTTAGAACACGGATACTTGGGATTAGTCTCTTTTGATTCAATTTTGAGCGATATTTATCTATCACGGCTAAATCTTTCTTTCTCATCTCCACCCTATCCTTGATAGCGTCCTTTAGTCGTTTCTTCAGTTTCACACAAGAAGTACACTGTGGAATCCCCGGAGTACTGGCTCTGCTATTTGCTGCTGGACTAACTCTATCTCCATTCACAATACCAGTAGTTGGTCCTTCATTCACAGTCCCACTGTCCTGTCCCATACTAGCCGGACTAGTGCTAGCAGCTATGGGTGCTTCTGTACTAGCAGGTATCTGACAAGGAACACGGAACTTGTCTTCACAAATAGCTCTGAACTTTGCAAATTCAGTCTCCTTTGTCAGATGCTTAAATTTATTTAAAGATTTTTCCACCAAAGTCCGGACAATCCTTTTTATAGATTTTATCTCCGGGAATTTCTAGAGTATTAAACGATCAGTAATATTCCCGAGCAACACATGGCTCTGAGTTTGAATCAAGCTTATTCTTCTTCTTCTTTGGTGGCTCATCCATACCTGAAATGAAGGAAAGATTAAATACAGGAGCGATGAATTGATGGCCACGAACCATCCGCGTAAATCCAATAAAACGGAATGCCATCGATCATCATACATTGTGGACTATAGGGTTTAAACTTACTACATGGCGTGTAATAACTGATTTTGACCAGTTTGAAGTGCATGTCATATAACATTCTGATCAACAGAGAAATTCTACCTATCGGAGATATTATTACTCTGACCTATTGACCAACCATGTTTTAAATAGTTCACGCGTAGAAATTTTTCTCTCGGAGACCAGAAATGAGACGAAACTACTTCATGTAAACAAACCAAATGTCCCAAGATGGATTCCACACCACTCAAACCAATTTATACAAACACATATGAAGAGAATTTCACATCGTATGGATCAAATAAACTACAAAGAATAAAAATTTAAGCAGACAAATTTTAACGAGTTCGAAACAACTCATAATGGTGCGAAATGTCTTTAATCGTCCTCGGGGCCGTGGTGAGAAAAATTACGTATTCATAGCTTAATATTGTCCAATCACAATCGGTCCTGCCGAATCGGTAGCAAAATTTCAGCCAATCAAATCTCTCCTTCTATACGCTTTACGCTCTCTTAGCGACCGTTAAACAAATTGAAAGTAGGCTGTTATGATTAAAATGGATGATACAGAACTGAATAAGATTTTCGGAAAAGAATTGAAGGTAACAGAAAATCAACATCGTTCATTGGAATATTTATGAGATGGAAAAAATGTGTTCTGATTACTTCAAACAGGTGGAGGAAAATCTATGTGTTATCAGGCATTTCCCAGGCCCGTAGGAACAGGGGGGCAGGGGGGGGGGGGGGGGCATCTGTCCCCCCAATAATTTTTACATTAATGATTGAAGCAAAAAAATATTTTTTAAGATAGAACAAGAAGTTACTGGTATGTTGTTAGGGCCAGTAAAATCAAAATTGCTTTTTATATGCAGGAGCAACATTGAATTCATTACCACCACCCTTCAGAATGAGTGTTTGCACAATTTGCCCCCCCCCCCCATATGAAATTGCTTCCTACGGGCCTGTTTCCAGTGAAATATCGGAAGAAATTTAAGACATCGTCATGCAGCGTTTTGATCGTCAGTCCGTTAATTTATATCATGGATGTACAGAAAGTAGGACGTAAAACTCCATTCATTTCATTTTTTCTATCATGGATGTTACCGCCAAATTCATTGTTGTCTGAAGTACAATATCGTTTTATTTGATCATTCAGAGTTATCTTTCTTGTTTTAGAACGGAACTATTGACCATAGACAATGACGTCTATAAATAACTAGACCGCGCGCATGACTGAATGTTGTGGCCAAACGCTTCCAACTTCCAGTCAGGGCAAAAAACAATCATGGTGAAGTCCATTCTGATCAACAGAGAAATTCTACCTATCGGAGACACATACGGAGCTAGGAAAGATGCGAAGTTTCGTATGGGTGAAGTCTTGTAGTGCTGTTGGGTGCTCGAATCGACATCAGTCTGGATGATGTATAACCTTTCGGTAAGTATTCAACAGCGAATGCAAATATATTTCAAGTTATATAATAGCTATTGTTTATTCAACATTTTTCGTTCGATTTGTTTTAGTTTTTTACATACTTAGGCCCTAGTTCATCCGGTGTTTACACTGATTTTTAGGCCTACATTGATTGTTTTTAATTTTGCGAAATTGAAATAGAAGCTTAAAATTAGTATAATGTCCTTGTTTTGATGAATATGATTTCAAAATTGTTTTTACAGAGCACAATTTTCAGCTAAAATTAATTATGTTTTGGTTGAAATTTCTTAGAATAAATTTGCTTGCTTTGATTAAAAATATAATTTTTGTACAAGACTAACAGTACCATTGTCAGGCTGATATTCCAATTCTCATAGAAATAATGACAACATAACAGACAATAGCTATGTCTTGTCAAACCATAACAAAACAGAGTCCAGGTCTGGACAAAATATAGTTTTAAGGACACTATTAAATTAAAGAATAAGAAGGCCTATATATTTTTTTATTATTATTTTATAGATTAACAGCTGTTATGAAAATGGTTGTTGGTGCTGTAGTGTTAATTTCAGCCAAGGGAAGCCAACATGGCAGAAAAGTGACATTGACAGTTATAAAGAAAGGAGTAGTTCCATCTGTTTTTCGTTGGAACTCTTGCTAGAGGTATAATTCTTAATAATATTAGACAATACATAATTGTTTAACTTAACTACATGTTTATCTGATTTCACTGAAATCAATGTTTATACACGTTATTTTAAAAAAAAACCTGATTAATAGAGCGTTTTTAGCACGTCCGTATGATTTGAATTTCCCAGCTCGTGCTAGAGACGGTCTATAGACGCGCTTACGTGTCATCTGCCAGCTCGCCTATAGCACGACGTATAAACTGGGCCTACGTAAAGTTATTCCCCTGTAGTTATCAGGGTTTTTTGGACTGCCTTTGTTTTTATAGATGGGTTGGATGATACCCATTGTCCAGGAGGATGGGATATGCCCTGACGATACAATAATATGAAACAGTTTCTGATAGATAGGTAACATAAATCATTAAGCACATTGTCTATTCCAGGCGATTTATAGGATTTTAGTTTGTGAACACAGTTGAGTATTTCTTCCTGGGTAAAATCGTCATTTAGTAAGGAATTGTCAATATATTGGTTTTGATCATTCTCTTGTAGTAATAGCTCTTCTGTCAGTGCTGGAATTTCATCGCTGGCATTCAACTCTCTAAAGTGGTCTGTTAATTGCTGTATTCCTATGTCTTAGTTTCTTTTTTTCTGTTGCTCAATTCAAGATTTTCCAATATTCTTTTGGATCTTTAGAACGCAAACATTTTAGGTCCTTGTTAAAGAGTTCATTGTATGCTGCATATTCCTGTCGTAGTTTTTATACGCCCACATGAAAATGTGGACGTCCGTCAACAATTTCTTGTGTACGCGATAGAGTTATTATCCGATTCGAATGAAACTTGGTATGTGTATTCATATTGATAATAACTCGGATAAGTTCGAAAATGGTGCAATTCCAGTTGTCGGTTTATGAGTTATTGCCCTTGACTTAGTGAAAACCGTTAAAATTTACTTGTGTACGCGAAAAAAAGCTGGAGTTTTTATCCGATTCGAATGAAACTTGGTATGTGTATTCATATAGATAATATCTCGGATAAGTTCGAAAATGGTGCAATTCCAGTTGTCGGTTTATGAGTTATTGCCCTTGACGTGTAAAAACATTACAATTGACTTGTGTACGCAATAGAGAACAGAGTGTTTATTCAATTTGAATGAAACTTGGTATGTGTATTCATCTTGATAATAACTCGGATAAGTTTGAGAATCGCGCGTTTCTTGTCGTCGGTTTATGAGTTATCGCCCTTGACTCAGTGAAAAACGTTTAAATTAACTTGTGTACACGATAGTCTAGGAGTTTCGAACCTGGGCGAACTGATCGTAATTCCAGTTCGGTCGGAATGACACGACCTTGGCCTATTTATACCTTTTAAGGGTGATGACGTCACAACGTAAACAATATGGCGGCGCCCATGTCAGTAGATTTACGTTGAATGAAAATGAAAAGATTAGGTCTGTAAAATGCAAGTATTAGATTAACACATTTTGTTATACATAAAAGCTGGGTGAAAAGAACATTCTGAACCGAAATATGATATGAAAAATAGCCCAACTTTAATGTAAATATGAAAAATGGCCCGATTTCACTCTGAAAGCGCGAAACCGGAAGTGTTTCGCTAGACGTAAACAACGACGTTAAACGTAAACAAGAAAGATAAAAATGCACTACGAAAACGATCGGTACAACCGTAACATTACCTGTAATGTAATCTGTAGTTTTGATGATTGTTTAAAGAACATGGTTGGATTCTGGGAGGCTTTAACTCATATATTTATTCTCGCCATAAAATTTGGTAAAACCTACAGATATAATAAAGGTATACAAATTAACATTATGCAATAATAGAAGATAATAAACTAACTTAACAATTACATGTAGGCCTACTCGTCATTAAGATTACTTAAGACTCCCAAAAATTATAGCACTTAACCTTAGATGCAAATAACAATAAGATTGACAGTAGGCCTATACAATAGTTAAAACAATGACATGTGGTGAGTGGGGTGGGGAAAACTATACCGGCTTTTGACAAGGAATTTTCAATATATAATAACATAATGCAAATGACATAACTGCTATACATGTTTAAACAAATTTAGGAAATAATTCAGACAATTTAAACTTACTTTCCATTAGAATACCTTCCTTAAACATTAAAACTTGCAGAAAACATAATGGAGATTATTTGCTTAAAATAATGAATTTTTCCCCCGCTTCCCATTGGTTAATATTAAATCCGTGTCTTTAACTAGCCTCCACCTTGAGCGTTTTTGGTATGGCACAGGAGCGATACTACTACCCCCCCCCCCCCCCCACCACTGATGCACTACAATTGGACGTGCCTATCTCAACCAATAATGCTGGCCTACGGCTATACACTGGGAAGGCAGGTTCTAAAGGAGAGTTGGGCCGTATAAAGCAAGAAATACGTGTTTCATAGTTTCATAGTATCCAAGGTCTTAGTTTCCTAGTTGGGTCTGAGTTTCATAGTATCCAAGGTCTTAGTTTCCTAGTTGGGTCTGAGTTTCCTAGTTGGGTCAGAGTTTCGTAGTATCCAAGGTCTTAGTTTCATAGTTGGGTCTGAGTTTCATAGTATCCGGGGTCTTAGTTTCCTAGTGGGTCTTAGGTCTTAGTTTTATAGACACCCAGTTTCAACTACCAATATCAAGAAGCAAACCATGATCACAACGAGTTTGGAAGAATGAAGAAGACCGAGTAACTCACGCCGCACTATTAAAGGGGACCAGTCTTCATTTTTATTGGTTGATTTGGGTCTTGAATACACTTAAGTATCCTTCAGAAGCACTAGAAATGTACGAAAATTGCATATTTCCTTCAAATATATCTCAAACTAAAAAATTCACTTTTATTTATTTTTTTTCATTGCTGTACGCGACTGGTCTCCAGCCTGTGTGAAAATTGTGTGTCTTGTTGACTATTTCTAATTAGCTAAGCTAAAGATTTCACATCTTTGCGACCGTCGGATGATTGTCCGAAACAAATGCCGAACGTAGCTCTTTAATGTAAGGGTCGAGTTTCACTGCCATGTCTTTCGACCCGACCAGATCTTACGAATTCTCAAATTACCAAACCAACATCAAAGCCATCCGATTGAACCAATCCAACTACCAACACCAACAACTGCCTAGTTTGCGATATCAGCTGATGCTGGAAGCGAACGTTAACTTGTTATCTACGAACGAACTTAAGTACATTGTAAAGTTAACCCAAGAGGTTTGGTCAGCTGATAAAAAGGATTCTGATAGAAGTCAAAGTTGTTATCTTGTAAAATACGATTGTTCCTTATACAAGTCCATAGTATGCCATATGTAGACAGACATAAGGCTAGAGTTGTGCATATTGTGCCTTCTGGTATGTAACCTATATGCAGATGAATTGCATCCTTCTGGTAAGCAATGGGTTTAAAAAAATATTGAACTCTTTATTCATTGATCAGTTTATTTCTGAAATTTTGGTCTTTTACGTTCCTTCAAGGAATACTACCTCTTAGAATGGGTATCAAATATAACTTCTGAAACTTGTCCGGTAAGAGTTTAAATTTATCAGTGAACTTACCAGGGCCCGCATGAATAAAAATTAAAACTGAGTTAAATCAATGGTTAGATTTTAACCTTGAGTTAATATTTCAGCATATTGGCCCTTGTGTCATAAATTTAAAACAGGATCCTTATTTCCTTTTACGGATGCATAGCTTTATAGACGGATCTCTTTTGTATGATTATGAGAGCAAGTCCAATGATGAACATATACTCTTATAGGCATGATTTTGAATTTTAAATTCATTCTTAGAGGTAGTATTCCATTCAGGTCGTAGTTCTTATTCTAGCCCCGGTTGTTCTGGAACAGGATTCACCACACATTTTGGCATCTGTTGTAACACACCGTCTTCACAAGTTGTTTCAACGACCATGGTGTATCCATACATACATTGATACACATTGTTACACTGCCACTCGGCGTTCTCAGGCAAATCAGTACAACTAGGCCTACTACTAATTTCTGAAAAATAACAAAAAATAACACGTAAATTTTACATGCATGTAAATTATAGCACTCTAAAACATAACAAATGTAATATAACAGTGGCGTTTCTAGGTGGAGGGGCCGCGTTGGAGCCAAATAATTGTCAGGGGGGGGGGGGGGGTGGGCTACCAGCACATACCATCTGTATTTAACATTATACGAAAATTTCAAAGAGGGGGGGGGGGGGGGTCATGGCCGGGCCAGCATATATTATGGGGGGGGGGCATGCCCCCCCCCCCAAGTAGGTACGCCACGGAATATAAACCTACCTAATATTAACACAAATGTAAAATATCACAATCTGAAAAAATAACAAGCATGTAAAATATAGCAATCTGAAAAAATAACAAGCATGTAAAATATAGCAATCTGAAAAAATAACAAGCATGTAAAATATAGCAATCTAAAAAAATTACAATCATGTAAAATATAGCAATCTGAAAAAATAACAAGCATGTAAAATATAGCAATCTGAAAAAATAACAAGCATGTAAAATATAGCAATCTGAAAAAATAACAAGCATGTAAAATATAGCAATCTGAAAAAATAACAAGCATGTAAAATATAGCAATCTGAAAAAATTACAAGCATGTAAAATATAGCAATCTGAAAAAATAACAAGCATGTAAAATATAGCAATTTGAAAAAATAACAAGCATGTAAAATATAGCAATCTGAAGAAAAAAAATAACAAGCATGTAAAATATAGCAATCTGAAAAAAATATCAAGCATGTAAAATATAGCAATCTGAAAAAATAACAAGCATGTAAAATATAGCAATCTGAAAAAATAACAAGCATGTAAAATATAGCAATCTGAAAAAATAACAAGCATGTAAAATATAGCAATCTGAAAAAATAAAAAGCATGTAAAATATAGCAATCTGAAAAAATAACAAGCATGTAAAATATAGCAATCTGAAAAAATTACAAGCATGTAAAATATAGCAATCTGAAAAAATAACAAGCATGTAAAATATAGCAATCTGAAAAAAAAATAACAAGCATGTAAAATATAGCAATCTGAAAAAAAAAAATAACAAGCATGTAAAATATAGCAATCTGAAAAAATAACAAGCATGTAAAATATAGCAATCTGAAAAAGTAACAAGCATGTAAAATATAGCAATCTGAAAAAATAACAAGCATGTAAAATATAGCAATCTGAAAAAAAAAATAACAAGCATGTAAAATATAGCAATCTGAAAAAAAAAAATAACAAGCATGTAAAATATAGCAATCTGAAAAAATAACAAGCATGTAAAATATAGCAATCTGAAAAAATTACAAGCATGTAAAATATAGCAATCTGAAAAAATAACAAGCATGTAAAATAGAGCAATTTGAAAAAATAACAAGCATGTAAAATATAGCAATCTGAAAAAATTACAAGCATGTAAAATATAGCAATCTGAAAAAAATAACAAGCATGTAAAATATAGCAATCTGAAAAAATAACAAGCATTTAAAATATAGCAATCTGATAAAATAACAAGCATGTAAAATATAGCAATCTGAAAAAATAACAAGCATGTAAAATATTGCAATTTGAAAAAAAAAAGTTATTTGAATTAAAATATTGCAATTTGAAAAAAAAAATTATTTGAAATAAAATATTGCAAATTAAGATTATTTTTTTTTAAATAAGGTATTAAAGGGCATTTTAGGGCGTTATTTTTTGTATTGAAAACATGTACAGGTCTAGTGCAAGGTAGAGAGAGTGTTGATCTGGATCAAACCTTTGATAACAAATTAACGTAACTAACGCATACCTTCGCAACTACCAATTACTTCCTAACCTGTAGTATCGTGACATTTCATCGTTCCGGTTCCTTCATAGCCAGGGTTACAGGTAATGTTATATTCTACCATTATTAATCTCATTATTTCAGAGTCGAGAAAGCCATAATGGTGCGATTTTTCTAACTGAAACCTTTACAATACATAGTCAAGACATTTCTCTACCATTCGGCGTTTATATTACTCCGTTCTGTAGTTTTCTATCAGCGTCCAAACAACATAACACACTCAAAACCCTTACGTAGGCCTAAGGTTTTTAAATATTTCAGCATAATTTAAGCTTTAAAAATTAACGGCTGGATGTTTTTTTAGTTAAAACTTTCAGATACATTAAAGGACACATATTTAGAGATTTTGGTGTATAGTTTTCACAAATTTGAGCAAAAAAAATATTTGACCCAAAAAAATTCAGACTGTCCAAGTTTTCGAGGGTTAAAGTGACAGACTGAATTTGTTTTAGGTCAAAAAATGTTTTTGCTCAAATTTGTGAAAACTTTACACCAAACCACCAATCTTTAACTATGTGCCCTTTAATGTATCTGAAAGTTTTAACTAAAAAAATCCAGCCGTTAATTTTTAAAAGCTAAAAACATGCTAAAATTTTTAAAAACCTTACGTAAGGTTTTTAAGTGTGTTATGTTTTTGGACGCTGATAGGAAACTACTGAGCGGATTTCTGTAAAATAAACGCCTAATTGTAGATAAATGTCCCTCTTGTGTATTAATAAGGTTTCAGCTAGAAATATTTAGCCATTTAAAGGGCAAAAACTAAAACTAGGTCAAATTTCTTAACAATAAATACTCCCTGTTTGTAATTAACCCTTTAAAACCAAATTCAGTTTGATCAAGAAGATATTATAGAGATACAATAAGCATACTTTAAAAATACTCTCAGGTAGCATTTGCGATTTTTTTTTATATAGGAAACTTTTTTCAAAAAAGCGGAATGGACCTTTAAATATTGGTTCAGCTCGGTGTTAAGATTAATGCATACCTTCGCAACTACTCTTGACTTCCCAATAATCATTATCGTTACACATCACCATTCCCGTTCCTTCATAGCCAGGTTTACAGGTAAAACTAAACCTGTCGCCAGCTTGTCTTGATGTTATAGGGGAGTCCAGATGACCATTAGGTGTAACGGGATCGGTATCAGCACATTTGCCAAATATTGTACCTAATGAATAAAAAATACATAACCTTAATGATAATTAAAGGGCTATGTTCACTAACTATTCGAGCAAAAACATTTTGGTCTCAGAATCTGGAATTTGTTTAGCTTATCTAATCCGTAATATTGTTCACAACTCTCCTACAAAATTAAAGCCTTGAAACACACATGTACCCATAAATATTGGCGTTTGAAAGTCAAAATTTCGACTCGCCGTTTAGTAAGACTATGCGTTATATAGAAAACACATATACAGAAAATGAAGGATAGATGTTAAGGTAAGGATATAATTGAAGAATTATATGATTTTCGTGCATTAGTAGTACTGGAGGCTATTTGCATATATTCAAGGCCCGTATCGAACCTAACAAGTGCTGAACATTCCTCTTTAAGCCGAAAGTGACTGTTTTGAAGAGGTTTTGCCAAGGACCAGTTGGGAGAAGGGTTCGGCATGAGAATTTTAGTTGTTATCCTTGTAAAATATAGATGATTCTTTTTGTTTCTTATGCAAGAAAAAATAACTCTGCGTGGGCTATAAACAAACTCTGGGTTAAATGATCCATTGAGTTAACCAGGTTTTCAAAGTTTAAATATAGATTGAACTCGGTGTTAAAGCGATACAACCTCTTAGAATGAACAACAAAATTAAGTTCTCAAATTTAATCAATCAGAATATATCGGGTGTCCCAATAAAAACGTCCCCAAACTTGGTCAAACAGAGTATATATTCATCGGGACAATATTTTGAGAACAGCAAGAGCTCACTTGCGATCTGTTAACAGTGAGATCTCAATAGCTGAAGACTTCACACCGCATATACGCAGAATTAGAAAAGGTCTTATTCCTAAACTCGTTGGAGCGAAAAAGATTAACAACTCAGTGACGTCATATTTAAAGTATGATAAACTAATTATCGGAGCGGAAACATTCACTTTCGATTTAGAAACAGAACAAATTGTTAAAGTGAACAAATAGCAAACCGAGAAAGACTCAGTCAGTGAATCTGGTTTTAGTAACAAGAATTTACACAATTTAACTAACTCAAAACTCAACCTTGTGACATGGAATGTAAACGGATTAAGATCCAAATTAAATGACCCGGACTTTGTTCATTACTTAACAAACTATGATGTTATATGTCTGATAGAAACATGGTGCGGATCAAATATAGACCTTGATAAATATTTCCCACAATATGATATCGTTTGGTGTGTACGTGGTAGTGGTAAAGAGAGGGGTGGGGTAGTTGTGCTGTATAAGAAGAAAATCGCGGGAGGGATAAATAGAATCAAAGATGCTTATAAGGAGTCAATAGTTTTAGAATTAAGTGGTGTTTACTTCGGATGGTCGAAATCAAGAATACTATACTGTGTTTACATTGCCCCGGAGGGTTCCAAAGTTCACGGGGAGGAGTGTGGATTTGATATTTTCGAGGACAATCTCTTGGAGGTGATTTCAGACTACCCGAACGCCAGATTTATGATAGCTGGTGATTTTAACGCTCGAACTGGTCAGCAACGTGACTATCTGATAGACGACTCGACGAAGTATATTCCTGGGCTTGAGGAAGCGGACTATGATGTGGACAATTTTGATAAACCTCGTAATTCTAAAGATCAAGAAACAAACCATTTCGGTATTAAATTATTATCATTGTGTTCAGTGTTTAATATACATATAGTTAACGGTCGTGTTCAAGGAGACATTGATGGTGAATATACATGTCTTAAATACAATGGCGCTAGTGTTGTCGACTACCTGCTGGTTTCTACTGACTTATTTGGAACAGTTTCCAATTTTGTTGTCGAATCCAGAACTGAGTCAGACCACCAGCCTATAACTTTTCAGATGATATGCAGCGCCGCTTACACCCGTATTCCAAATTGGTCTGGAAACCCGATTTAACAGAACTTTTTGTGGAGAACGTGAACAAAAACTTTGATCAATTCAGTGACGAGTTTGAACAAATTTTGAAAACAAATCTGGACAGTGCTATATCATATTTTGCTGATTTTATTAAGTCATGTGCAAATTTTATGGTTTATAAACCTAAATCTAATATATTTGGTACAAAGCAACCGAATTGGTTTGACAGGGAATGTACTGTAAGTAAACAAAATAAGTATAGGTTATCATTGGACTATGTTCAGGAACAAAATTGAAAACACTAAAATTTAATACTTTTTTATTATATTACTTACAGAAGTTGGCGAATTTTGGCCGCGGCTAGGTTAAATTACAAAATGGTCGACGACCTTAATTAAAGGTATATTGACGACCAAACAGAATTAAACTGCTTGTACATGTATATTAAAGTAATGAACCCTGTTTAGTTTCAGCTGTTCAATAAAAGTTCATTTTATTGTTAGATGTTCGGAGTCAAGTACGCGTATTCCGCCAGGCCAATACTCCGACAAATTCTTCTAGCCGCGACAGGATTACAGAAGTTAATCTACTGTTGGGTGAATATCTTTTCTAATCAATAACTACCAATCTGAAATAAATGAGAACAAAAGCAGAGGTATCTTGTAACAAAAGGAGAGGGTGGGAGGGATTTACAAATTCAAAATCTTACCGTAATAATTGTTTAGCTTAAAATGGCTACGACTACCACGCCGATCGTAATCTTAAAAAGGCTAAGGAGATTTAAAGGGACTGTACTCTTGTTTTACATCTGTATTACCTCCCTTCATTTTACCAAGCGATAGCATTATTCTTTTTTATAATATAACCTAACCGCGCAGCCAAAATGCCAGACAGAACGACTGACCAATACCAAGATAACTGTATTTATTTCATAATGAAATAAATATGATTATCATTGGACTATGTTCAGGAACAAAATTGAAAACACTAAAATTTAATACTTTTTTATTATATTACTTACAGAAGTTGGCGAATTTTGGCCGCGGCTAGGTTAAATTACAAAATGGTCGACGACCTTAATTAAAGGTATATTGACGACCAAACAGAATTAAACTGCTTGTACATGTATATTAAAGTAATGAACCCTGTTTAGTTTCAGCTGTTCAATAAAAGTTCATTTTATTGTTAGATGTTCGGAGTCAAGTACGCGTATTCCGCCAGATGGACGGATACTCCGTCCACCGCCATCAGATATGGGGGAGCGAACTTGACACTTCAAACAAAATCAACGATCAAATTCCAACCTCCAAAGTATGCGCCCCAACAGGCGGTATACAAAAATACCATACTAAGGACAACAACGCCATAACATATACACAACTTATAATATATTAACCACCAACGCAAACATCGCATACAAACTTATAAAACACCTGAAGGTGACAACGCGAGTAAAATTTAAAAACTATAATAAAACACCTGAAGATAACAACGCAAGTAAAATTTAAAAACTATAATATAACACCTGAAGATAACAACGAAAGTAAAATTTAAAAATTTAAAAACTATAACATTTCCCACAGATTCAAATATATACACAACGCACTTTCATTTTAAATGTAATGTTTATATACAGCTTGACCCGAAGTAAAGAATTGATTAAGACCCTGTCGAAAAGCACTAACAAAGTGTAATGAGCCTAGTTTTGTCTAATGCACTCCATCTTTAGAGAAAAACTCTGGTTTATCTAGTGTTAACCGAGGATGTGAAATATAAAATCCACCGAGTAAAAGAAGTTTAGTAACTACTGCTGAATTTATCCGGACTCTTATTTTATTTAATTGCTTTGAGGATAAACCTTTCAAGTCTGATTTATATTGTTTACGAGGCAGTATCTGAGACCAAATCCATTTTGTTTTTGGGAATAAAAGCATTAATTCTTTTACTGACTCAATGATTCTGTTTATTAATACTTTCGCAGGGACGTAACCTACATCATTTCCCCCACAATGTAAAATAAGATATTCCGGTTTGTCTTCGAAATGTAGAAGGTGCCTAATGTGATGTAATAATTGGTGCCATCGTAGACCCGATTTCCCTTGCCACCAAATCTGTGTATGTAATAAACCCATGTCCAATCCTTGTCCGTTGTTTCTAACTTCAACAAAGGCATGTTTAATAATGGACGATCCTACAATCCAAACTAATCTTCTAGTTCCCTTCCCTGAAAAATAACGATTACTTAAATTTCATAGCCGGGATTCTGATGTAATTTTTGACCACGTCCGTTTTCCAACGACCCATGTTCTTTATTTCAATTTCTCCCATCCCAGACATTGCTGCCGAGGTTGCTGCGCCTATTCGAAAAGAGTGACATTTATATTGATCTTGATTTAGACCTAGTTTTTTGATAGCCTTACGAAGAACAGCCGTAAACTGATAACGAGTGAGAGGCCTACCCCCAAAGTGACAGAAAAGTTGACCTTGTAAAGATGGTCGAACTTTTAAATAATCCGACAATGACTGCACTAAGCACAATCCCGGTCTACCTTCCTCGATCAACAATACGGTTCCTTGTCCAAGTTGGTCAGTTTTTGAATTTTTTATATTTAACACTACATTTTTTGCAACACCTTGAGAATCATTAATGATAACGTCATTGACAGACAAAACACTGTCCGAAACATGTCCCACCGAACCTACCATTTCACCAATACGTAAAAAGCCGAAAAATGCCGTTAAGAAAGCAGCTTTAAATAATTTCAACTCGTAATTTGAACTACAAACGATTGGTAAGACATTTAATATACTCTTTAAAATGTCCGAAGTTATGGGCAATCTCGAATCGCTATTTTTCGTAGTTCTTGTCAGACCTTCTAGTATTTTCCGGACAATAAAATGTTGTGTGATATCTTCACTTTGATTCAATTTACACTTATTACCTATAGCAGATAAATATAACTTTGCAGTAGAACCTTTATAACCTAATAACGATAAATGGGCTAAGAAATTCGTAATGTGGTTCAAATAAGGTGGCCAAATTTGGGCTAAGCCGTAAGTAGATCTGAATTTTTGTAAAGAATTCAAGCCATTGGCGTAGGCTTTTTTTGTGTTAACTGACGAAGCTTCAGATAGTAGACGTTCTACCTCACTTTTGATAGCAACTGAAGGAAATGATCTGGAACCTGTACTTGAGTGTATTCTGCGTTGGGTATCAATCTTTTCAACCTGGACCACTGCATGCGTGAAATAGAATCACAAATATCATTAAAACAACCTTTAATATGAACGGCTCGAAATGAAATATTGTTTATCATAGCTTGTAAAACAAGTTCTCTTATAAGTTTCATGACGTATTTAGATTTAGAGGTCTGTTTGTTTATTATCGCTACCAGTCCCTCATTATCGGTCCAAAAGCGTATTCTGTTGTTTTTTATTTCTTTACCCCAAATATATATTGCAAGCACAATGGGTATTAACTCTAAAAAAGAAATGTCCTTCATGAAGGGTTTAGACTGCCATTCGATTGGCCAGGGCAAGCATACCCAGCTACCTTTAAAGAAAGCACCACAACCAAGGTTTTTACCCCCAGCGCTGTCGGTAAAGAGTTGCAATTCTTCGTTTGAAACCCAGAGTTTGTTTTGAAAATAGCAATTTCCATTAAAATTTGTCAAGAACAATAGCCACATAGCCATGTCCTCGCGCATGCCTTCACTAATGCGAATAAAATGATGCGGTTGTCTTATACCACACATGGCATCGTAGAAACGACGGTTAAAAGCTCTAGCAGCCGGTATTACCCTGGTGCAAAAATTAAGCGACCCAACTAAGGCCTGAAGCGATTTGAGAGTCAATTTTTTGTGTCCTAACAAATCGTTAATCGTTTCTATCAATTTATTTACTTTCGAAACAGGAATTCTGACCGATTCATCTACTGAGTCTATCTCAAGGCCTAAGTAAATTAGCTTAGAAGTGGGCCCTTCGGTTTTATTTTCGGCTAACGGAACTCCAATTTCGTTGCAAATATTTTGAAACGAACACATAAGATTTTTGCAATCAGAGGTTCCACTTCTCCCCGCGAAAAGAAAATCGTCCAAGTAATGGGCCACCGATTTATTCTTCGTACGATACGAAACAAGCCACTCAAGGAACGTTGATACCTTTTCAAATATTGCGCAAGAACTTGAGCAGCCCATTGGTAAGCATTTATCAACATAGTAGTAATTACCTATTTTAAAACCTAGCAATTCGTAATCCTCTTTTCGAACAGGACATATCCGAAATGCCGACTTTATATCTATTTTCGCAAGATCGCAGCCCTTCCCTAAAGCACTTATCATATCAATTATGTGGTCAAATTTTGTATATTGAACGCTACTGAAATCATCTGGGATGTAATCATTTACGCTAAAATCTTTTGGATGAGACAAGTTGATAATTAAACGCCATGAATGACCGTCAGACTTTTGAATAACACCAACTGGTGATAAACGTAGATTAGGAAATGGTTTGTGTAAAAATGGACCCGATATTCTACCCTTATCAATTTCATTGTTTACTTTTTGTAATAATTCATTGGGATGTTCGGTGGCCGACTTTAAATTTTTACAACTAACAGATAAACGTGGACCTTCGTAACGAATAGGGAAACCAAACGTAAAACCTTCTAATAGTTCTAACGCGCTTTTCTTATCAGGATACTCTTCTAAGGCTGACTTTAAATTTTTTATATTAATTGGCGTTGTTCCTTTCTCCAAAATTTCCATGCATGTAGGGTTTAGGCCCCCGAAATCTGAATCTTTGACGAAAATTACTAGAAAAACCAGGTGCTCCAAAATTGTTATTATTGTTATTAAAACGGCCATTCTGATTCCATGAAGAACTATAATTTGTGTTATGAGCATTATATCCTTCGTGCGACGACTGTTTGTTATAACAGTTTATAGAAGGATGCGAAGCATCGCAATGAAGACATGTATGTTTGTAAGTACACTGAGACTTATTACATCTTCCCTGGTAGTTATAATCAAAGCACTTGCCCTTTGTTTGAGCATCGGGTGATTTGTTTAATACCGAGTTCATGTAACCCGAATCTTGCATGAATAAGAGCCATAACTCACTATCAATTGACCCCCAGGGAATATTCATATTATGTGAACGCTTTAAACGAAATTGTTCGTCGTAGCACTTCCATCCCATGCCTTTTATCCTTGAAGCTCCCATCCTAACTTGACTCGTGTATTTTAACATACCCTGCGTTTCTGCCGGATGTGCTGTGAGATAAACTGCCATGTAGGCTAAAAATGCGTCAGTCCATTTGTCTAGATTAGTAATTTGACTTTTCTTAGACTTTGGAATGGCTATAATTTCCCCCCTTGAAATGGCCAATCGCCTTTCAATACTATCAGGGTCAACCGGATTAGCGAGGAAAACGGAAAGGTCAACATATTCCCCATTATAAACTTTCTCTCTGCATGCTTGAGATATGTTGGTTCCCAGCTGGTCTGTGTATGAGCGTACTGGGGTGGGATAATCATCCTCGCTAACAGATGCAAAAGGATCATTGTTTGAAACTAAATTACATGCACCACTAGAAGCCGGGTTTCTAATAGTTTCAGTATTATCATTAAAGAGATTACTACCAGTACCTGTTGACACAGTTGTAGAGGAAGCTCCATGTTTCTTAGAAGTTTTTCTTGATGTAGTAGTAGTCGGTAATAAATCATGATCGATTTGATCACTAATCATATCTTGATTAAGCTCTTCACAAACCAAAACATCACTAATATTAGAAGAGGAACCACTACCATCAGTCGAGATAGATTTTTTTCTCTTCGAGGCAACTTGTTCTTTTAACGACGCCCTTGTACGTTTTGATGTCGACATGACTTTTGCTGAAACTCAAAATTACATAAGATTTAATATTAATATAAGTTCTAATATTTTTTATATCAATTGGCTATGCACTTAAAGATCCCTCGACCGTTGGAAAATCGAAAATAGCTGTTGAATTATGCCACTGACATGGCAAAACTTCCCTCATTACACACTGCATGGCGTTTAATTATTAAGGTTCAGAAAAGCAACGTAAAACTCCATTTCAATCATTCATTTATTTTTTTTAAATTCAGAGTAACACAATAGGCTAAACAATAATTATGTCCGATAGCAGCCATTGCCATTGGACTACTTGACATTTATTTCTATTTCTAATCCAGTTCAATCTGCATTAAATTGAGCGAAAATTCACACGTTTTGTGTTTCAAATGATACAGCAGAGATAACCACACCTTATGATAGGAAAAAATATCCAAAAATCATATTAAAATATTTACAAATTCAAAATCTTACCGTAATAATTGTTTAGCTTAAAATGGCTACGACTACCACGCCGATCGTAATCTTAAAAAGGCTAAGGAGATTTAAAGGGACTGTACTCTTGTTTTACATCTGTATTACCTCCCTTCATTTTACCAAGCGATAGCATTATTCTTTTTATAATATAACCTAACCGCGCAGCCAAAATGCCAGACAGAACGACTGACCAATACCAAGATAACTGTATTTATTTCATAATGAAATAAATATGATTATTAAATCAATTTAGAAAAAGTAATTGTAGTAAACACTTAACTTTGTATAACAAGAGCAAAAATGAATTTAAGTCATTATGTAGAGAGAAGAAACGGAATCATGATAAATTGTTTTGTGACAAACTGTACAATAACTTAAACGATCCAGATAGGTTTTGGCAAACGATTAAAAGTTTCAGACCAAAAACGAAAACCTGTAATTTAATAAGTTCGCAAGAATGGGTTGACTATTTTAAATCTGTACTGAACCCCAGTTTTATGTCACAAGATGATTTGCTTTACTCGGTTTTCGATACTCCTTTAGAAGGTGATGAAAATGAAGTATTGAATTGTCCAATAACGCAATCTGAAGTAATCAAATGTGTGCAGAAACTGAAATCTGGAACTTCTCCAGGGCCAGATGGCATTAGTACTGACTTTTACAAGGCCTGTTTAGATACATTTGCACCCAGTTTAACTAAACTATTTAACACGATATTTGATTATGGTTCTTTTCCTGACAGTTGGTCAAAGGCTATTATCTCCCCCTTGCACAAGAAAGGCTCGGTTGGAACCTGTAATAATTATAGGGGCATTTCATTACTTGACTGTTTAGGAAAGATTTATAGTGCCGTACTAAATAAGAGGTTACAGAGATGGTCAGAAATTGAAGGTAAATATTATGAGGAACAGGCCGGATACCGGAAAGGTTATTCCACTATGGACCAAATATTTACACTTCAAGGTCTTGTCCAAAAGTACCTATCTAAGCCCAGGGGACGTATGTACTGCTTATTTGTAGATTTTTCCCGCGCATTCGATTCAATCAACAGAACTAAATTACTGTCATTATTGAATGAGAAAGGTGTCAATGGTAAAATGTTTCATGCCTTAAAGAGTATGTATTCATCAGTCTCATCTTGTGTGAAAAAAGGCTCAAATATAACCCCTTATTTTGCTTGTTTGTCTGGTGTACGCCAGGGTTGCATCCTTAGTCCCTTACTTTTTTGTATGTATAAACCAGCTAATAGACAGTATGAGCAAAGAAGATGTCAGGGGAATTTTCACTAATCAAGACATCCAAGACATTATGCTATTGCTTTATGCAGACGATTTAAGTCTATTATCTGATACTGTAGCAGATCTGAGACGAAAAATTAAGATTTTAGAATTATTTTGTAATAAATTTGATTTGACAGTTAACCTTTCTAAAACAAAAGTTGTGGTATTCAGAAATGGGGGTATCCTTAGAAATTATGAGAATTTTTATTATAATAACCATACATTAGAATGTGTATCGTACTACAATTATTTAGGGTTGACGATTTCCTCCAGGTTAATATGGAGTAAAGCTATAACCACTATGTCAATAAAAGCAAGGAAAGCCTTAATTCCTATTCAAGCCTTGCTCCGTAAAGTAGAGTCACCTCCAATTCATATTAGCTTTAAGATTTTTGATGTTATGATTAAACCAATACTTATGTATGGCAGTGCTATTTGGGGGTATGAATACAGGAATGATATTGAAACTGTTCACTCACAATTTTGTAAATCTGTTCTTGGAATTCACAAAAGCAGTTCCACTACAGGTGCTCTAGGGGAATGTGGTCGTCATGACCTAGCTATATACTATATGGCGTCATGTGTGAAGTATTGGATAAAACTCATACAAATGCCGAATAACAGATACCCTAAGCAAGTTTATAAAATGTTACTCAATTTTGACTCTGTTGGCAGAGTAACCTGGGCAACGAAAGTGAGACTGCTTTTGTGTTCAATAGGTTTTGGTTTTGTTTGGTATCAAGAAAGTATTGGCAACACCAAACTATTCATCGAATCCCTTAAACTTCGTCTTACCGATATTAATTTGCAAGAATTGTCGTCAAAATTGCAGAACAGTGAAAGCTTACAAATATATTCAATGTTTAAGATTAATGTATGTCAAGAATCTTATCTATCAATGAATATCTCATTTCATATAAAACAGAATATTACGAAATTAAGACTAAATCTTTTTCCTGTTGGATGTGTTCTTTTTAAAAGAAAAATTGTAAGTAGTCCTCGTTGTCCATTATGTAATTATTTATCAGAAGATATTTTTCACTTTGTGTTAACTTGTCCTCGTTATAGTGATATTAGAAACGGTCTTCTACCAGAATACTTTGTTTCTACTCCTACTTATATGAAATTTAGACAGTTGTGTTCTAATGAAGATATTGATGTTATTAGGGCAATTTCTAGATATTTAGATCAGGCGACATCAGTTCGAAAAGGTTCTTTATAGCATTATATATAAACGTCTCTCATTTTAAATTAGAAACATGTTGTTTATCGCTCTTCATTATTAATTTATGAACATGTATTAATGTGCTCTAATGAAATTGTACATATATGTAAAAATGTTTGTATTATGTTTGTATCTTTGGGCCCTGGCCTTAATACTGCAATAAACTATTATTATTATTATTATTATATATTCATCAACGATGTCCAAAGTATACAAACAGAATGCAAAAAAACCACGAAACTATGTACATTTTCATATAATAACAGGTTGTAATTGATAAACGCCTACAATTTGATTAAGGGTTTTTCAATTATTGTATATAAACATTGTTTTCTGGATTTATCAGATTATTTAGGTAATATGTCGTATAATTATGCAACCAGGCAAGTCCCTTGATGAATGTAAACTCCTACTGACCAAATTTGAAAATTTAAATTTTTTGTTCATTCTCAGAGGTTGTATTCCTTAAAGATTTATGCATACGGGTCCTGGTAAAATATAGAAAAAGAGGGCTGGAGGTCAAACATTACTATAATATTCCTAGTCCGAAACTTGCTGACTAGTTCTCCAGCCTTTGATGGCTATTTGGCTGGGAGAGAGTCAGAAAAACTAGGCATCTGAAACTTGCGATTCACCGCACCTCCGCGTTTTAAACGTATCTATTTACCTCGAATCCACAAAACCTCGATATATTTGGAAAGATGATTTTGTAGCTCATTCATACCATCATTATCCCCCTACCCACGTATGCGAGTCCATCAAAGTTGTTTTCCAAGAAATAAAATCTGTGACTCGGCATTGAAAGACTGCCCACACAAGGCATGGAAAATCACACATTTTTGTGGCTTAGTTTTTCTGACTCTCCCTCAGCCATATATCTGTCCAAATAGCTGCCAAAGGCTGGGAATAGAGTCAGTAAGTTTCGAACTATAATATTCCATGCTGACCATTTTATTAAAACAATTGATAAAAGGATAGTTACCAACCTGGCAGTCTGGCATTAACCGCTAATATAATTTGTTGGAACATTACAGTCAAGGAAATCACCATCAATACAGTCGTAGGAACCATTTTTAACGTTTACTATAGCTTACAAACAATATGAAATGATTTTCTCGGCTTATGCTCCCTGTATTTATTCAAGTTTGAACGATTACAAATTTATGATATAGGCTACACAACACATCATCGTATCACGAATACGGGTTTTGAAATGACAAATGAATGGGGGCGTGGTTTGGACACGATGACAACTCATAGGCCTACAATCTCTCATATAGTCCGAAACTTGCTAACTCTTTCAACAGCCTTTGATAGCTATTTGGACGGATATAGCTGGGAGAGAGTCCAGTCTAATTAAAATCAGACCCTAATTTCGTTTCGTTCGGTTTTTTAAATCCTGTTTTTTAAACACTACATTAGGGTCTGAGAACCGCGTGCGCTAAAAAGTATCTACGTGCACTCTGATCTTACCTTGATATAAATGATCTGATAAACTAGTCTACAGCATTTAGGAATCCTATAATGCACCTATTGTTCGCGAACGAAATACCAGCGCGAGAGAGGACAAAGATCTGATTGGTTAAAACCAGAGTTAACGTAGACACTTTCTATCGCACGTGGTTCCCATAGTGTTTACAAAACCGGATTTAAAAAACCGAACGAAACGAAATTAGGGTCTGATTTTAATTAGACTGGGAGAGAGTCAGAAAAACTAGGCCACAAAAACTTGGAAAAAAAAACTTTGATTGAGTCGCATACATGTCCTGTTTGGTGGGGGAGGGGGGGATAATGATGGTATGATTGGACTAAAAAAACATCCATCTTTCCAAATATATCGAATTTTTGTGGATTCGAGGTAAATAGAAAAACCCGCACCCGCGGAGGTGCGGAAAATCGCAAGTTTTTGGGGCCTAGTTTTTCTTACTCCCTCCCAGGCATATCTTCTTGTGACCTTGGCCAGTGCTTCTGTAGGAGAGTATCTTCTATAATACCCAATACTATCGATGTCTTCCTCTGCAGCCCAGTTCCACTGCGCCCTAGAGGTGGTATCGCTTTAACCTTACCCGGTACTTATCGGTAATACTGAACAATATTATCAAAATTCATCAAGGATTATGTATTCTAACGAGCCAAAAGAAAAATAATTCACAGTAAGTATTTTTCAATTTTGCTGATTTTCAATAGGGTTCATCCCTGGGTGATTTAGAACATTCGCACCAAGTTTCTTCAAAATCCGTCCAGTATCGTGCCTCCTAGCGTGTTTATGAGCTAAATAGTGAACACGTTTTCAAGAACAAGGGCAATAATTCATAGTAAATATTAATTGTTGATTTTGCTGATTGAATTGCTCGTAAACATGGCACAATTCTTGACGGATTTTGACGAAACTTACAGGTAATGTTTATTACCATCCTACGATGAACCCTATTGAAAATAATCGAAAAATATTTACCATGAATTATTGCCCTTGTTCTTGAAAACTCGTTCGATTTTTGGCGCGTACTCCCCTTACCTGTGTTGACTTTATTTTATTATTACCAATTTATGTTGACAAAACTTTGGATACATTTAGAGATGTATATTTGAACTTTAGATTGTGTGAACCTAAAAAAACCAAATTGCGTCTAGCGCCTCTTTACAGGTTACAATTTTGACGGATTTTGACGAAGCCTACTGATATTGTTTGTTACCACCCAAGGATGAACCCTATTGAAAATTGAAAAATATTTACTGTGATTTATTTTCCTATATATGCATTAAATTAACACTCTAGAAGACATAATCATTGATGGATTTTGATAATATTGTTCATTATTATCAATTATCACAAAAAGTTCTAAAAGGTGAAAGAATGAAGATTCTATATTTTTTTCCAGTAATTGTCAAAAAGATTTGTTGAAAGTCAAAGCTGTTAGTGGGCGTATATTACCTTTCCTGGCAAGCTATCGTGGAATTGTACATGCAGATTTGTGTGGATTCTACAGCTGAACTCTACAATAATGTAGGCCTAAGTAGGCCATTCGTGTATATTTTGTAAAATAAAATCACAATATTGATAAATATCTTTAACACACAGTTACTAATAAGTATATGTCTAGTGAATCGATTTACACTTGGTGACGCCAGTTTTTGAATCACATATTTGAAACCTTTTGATTATTAATGTTCAAATATTCTCAACTTAAAGGGAATGTTTGACTACTTTGAGGCAAGAAAACTTCTGTCTTAAATAAAATTATTGAAAGTTATTGACCAAAATCGAAAAAAATGTGTATCTACATCATTTTGTGAGTTGCCACTGGCGTTGATCACCTAAGAAGATTTATGTAAATGTATTAGAATTTATAGATTTTTATATTTGATGTACAAATTAAAGCTAAATAAACCCAGAAATGTCTACTTATTTCTGATCTGGTTTTTAGTATTTATCAAAAAGCATCCGTTTTGGTAATGAACCTTAAAAAATCAGGTTGGTCAGGTAGATAGGCTACATAGCTGAATTTTATATTTAAGAATTTTTTTTGTTCATGAAAATAGTCAGACATTCCCTTTAAGAAATATTTAAAACCTAGATTTCAATTGTGCTGCAAATTGTGTTAGTATTAATAATAATAATAACAATAATAATAATAACAATAATAATAATAACAATAATAATAATACTAATAATAATAATAGTTTATTCAGGTACTATACGACTTTCGTCATGGTACAATCATTAACAAATATGATGTACTGAATTTTCTAATAAAGAATATGCATATACTAATTTTAATTTCCAATATACATGTAGACTGTACAAAACATAATTCAAATCACAAGACAGACACGTATATGAAATGGTTTAAGAAATGTTTAAAATTACAAATATTACATAATCTAGCATGAAATGGAATGTTCTGATGTCTTCCAAGTTCTACATTTAACTTATGCTTTAAACATCTAAAGTTAGCCAGATGAAAAATTAAGGATTGAGACAAGTTTGAGGTTAAATAATTTTCACATACAAATTCAGTTTTTATACGCCCTCATCTCTCTATGAGGACGTATGTTGTAGTCACCCCTGTCCGTCCGTCCGTCGGTCCGTCCGTCCGTCGGTCATGCCGTCCGTCCGTCCGTCCGTCCGTCCGTCAACATTTGCTCGTAAACGCTCTAAAAACTAGAGTTTTTGACGGAATCAAATGAAATTTGATATGTGTATACATATTCATAAAACGAAGATCAAGTTCGAATTTGAGCTCTTTTCGATCGTTAGAAGCAGAGTTATTGCCCTTGCCCCAAATGCGACGGTCTGTCCATCAACATTTCCTTGTAAACTCTCTAAAAACTAGAGTTTTTGACGGAATCAAATGAAATTTGATATGTGTATATATATTCAGAAAACGAAGATCAAGTTCGAATTTGAGCTATTTTCGATTGTTACAAGCAGAGTTATTGCCCTTGCCCCAAATCTTAAATATGCTATTACTCTCTTAGTTTTCAACCGATTTTGATGAAACTTAAAATGGATGTTATTGGACCTAAATCGAAAGGTTTGAGAAAGTTAAGTTTTCTCCTGATTAAATTTTTTCCTTTTTCGACTTTTTCGTTAGGCGTATATGGCCGTGGTCCACTATCTTTATAATGGCATAGAACTGAAATTTGGTAGAAGTGGTAATATCTGATTGCCAAGATTGAAGACTATTGTGTTTAAGTCTTTTTAAAGAGAAATGTTCAGCATTTTCGAGGATCGATTTGGGCCTTGAATTGATTTAAATAGCCATCAGATTTACTGGAACAGAACAAAACACGCACAATCCCTTCAATTATACCCTTACCTTAAAAAGTTATTATCCATGTATAATAAAAATGTTCCTTTTTTTGTAGTCTGTGATTTCCCATTTCCTGGATTTTCAAAAAATATTTATTAGGTCTACAAATATAGTTAATATAAAGCTCATACCTCCTACATTCCCCTCTGATCAGATCTGTTAGTGGTTTTTTGTGCTGTGTATAGAAGCCATATGCAAAATGTAGTTTGAACACTTTCAAGCAAAATCCATTCATTTCTAGCCCCCAAATCTCGGAACCATAATACAATATGGAACCATAGAAATGTAGATATGGAATAATAACACAAGATTTATGCTTGGCACGCATGCGTTGAATTCTTAAAATCCTTGAAATTTAAGTCCCACTTAACTTCCGATTTTGGCCAGAAGTCATATCAATTTAAAAGCCATGATAAACGCAATGTAATTAGACCAGAATATCCAGTCTCTCTACCACATTATCACTTAGAGTCAACTAGGTCAACCATGAATTCAAACAGAAGTTCAATAGACGACGAGAAGACTAAGACTTCCAGTCTATATATTCCAATGATGGAACACTACCATTGAGTCAAATAGTTTGAATGCAACTTTAATATTTCGTGTTCACATTTAAAGCTTTCGTGGCCTGTTGGGATAGATATGAACAATTAAAATTCCACTTTAAATGACATGAAAATTCAATACCTAAATATTTATAATGTGACACAGTCTCTAACTTTGAACCTATGTAGTACACTGTACCATATTTCCCTTCGAGATTTATCTTTCATTTTCTGTATATGTGTTTTCTATATATAACACATAGTGTTACTAAACGGCGAGTCGTAATTTTGACTTTCAAACGCCAATATTTATACGTACACGTGTGTTTGAAGGCTTACATTTCGTAGGAGAGTTGTGAATAATAATACGGCTTAGATAAGCTAAACAATTCCAGATTCTGAGGCTAATAACATATCCCTGGCCTTTACTACGACTTTAGATTTGGCATGGTTAACATCCATAATTCCACTGTGTACAATATTGTTCTAGTACCTGGGTTTTCAACCTTTTTTGGGTGGCGTCCCTTATTTTGATTTGGTTCGGACGCGCGTCCCTATCTTTTTTCAAATTCACCTACAGCAGAGATTTAGTCGATTAGTCGAATCTCGTGCCCTTATCATGCAAACATTGGTGTCTTTATTCCTCTGACAGCCCCCGACAGGTAATTTTGATTTTGTAATATTTTCTGGGAAAATCATACAAAAAGAAAAAGTTTCTAAGGGATTTGAGACGAGCCCGCGTCCCACTCATAATCGTCAAACGTCCCACAGGTGGGACGCGTCCCCCAGGTTGAAAACCCAGGTTCTAGTACATTTAAACGGAAATGTTAATGTTAAAATCGATGACCCAAATGCTTCCGCAGTTATACTACACTGTGACCTTGAGCAAATTAACAACTGGGCTAAGGATTGGCTTGTTACCTTCAACCCGCTGAAAACTGACTTTTTGAACTTCAAACCCCTAAAGTCTGGTGTTCACTCCAGGGGCGGATCCAGCATCAAAGTTTGGGGAGGGCCATGTGCAGGGGCTGATCCAGGATTCTCGAAAGGGGGGGTGTTTAAGCAAAGCTTTGCCGAGCGGAACGAGTGAAAAAAAATTTTGACCTTTTTTTTGGCTTAAAAACATAGGATTTTCCCTTTTTATTCGCCGTAATTTCCACCTGACATGTAATATGATGCGTTTCACGATGTGAAATCTTACCGTTTACCGCCATGCCCATTATATTGGTTTCAGTCGATACGGTCCTATTTTCGGGTTGTAAAAAAGTATCCATTGCTCCTAATGCCTATTCAAATTTTTCATCACAATATATGTTTTTGTCCTATAATAAGCTTAGCAGACGATAAAAACGGGTTATAGTTAATTGGGCCCCTATCCAAAATGGTCCCTCGTTTGGTCAAAATGGTCCCTGATAAATGTTCATAAAGGTCCTTCTAAAAAGTCAAAATGGTCTCAAAATGATATTTGTGGGACTTTGCTACCGCAAAGTCCCAGTTTGTTTTCGAAATGTCTTTTTTTTTTTTTTTTTTTTTTTTCGATTTTTCCACAGGGCACACAGCTCAGGATTCAACTGCTTTAGATACATTTCTACCTATGTTGACTTTCTCCTGTGGCGACCTCGTTAATAAATATAAATTGAAACAGTTTTGCAAAAGTTCAATTTGCACATTGCAACATTAGCAAAAACAGGTTTTTCGACTCTGGAAGCTACATTTTTGGGCCGATTTTGCTCGGGTTTTCATTTTTGGAATCTGTGACTAAATTCTGATACGACTAAAGTTAAAAAATTTCAAATTTCGAAAATTCGAAGCATAAATTTTTTTGCCGATTTTCGAAATTTTTTGACTAAATTTGAGTTTTTTTCGTATCAATCTGAAATTTTAATAAAAGATGCATGGCACTAATATAAACAATTTGACGTATTCAAAATTTTTGCGCCACTTCCGGTTAAAGGGGAAAATCGATTTTCACTTCCGGTTGAATAACTTCCGGTGATATTTATGAAATTCAACGAAATTTTGTTGAGCTGTAGCCAAAGTAATTCAGCTGTTAATTTTAAAATAAAATTCAACCCGAAAGTAGAACTTTGGCCGCCATTTTGATTTTCTTGAAACATCACATTTGCTATTCCGACATAACGGCTGGTCCGATTTGAAAAATTTTGGTGTCAAATGAAAGAACATGAAAATTGTGGGAATTCTCAGGAAGCCGATTTTTGAATTTCGATTTTGCTTTTTTGCAATTTGCAATTGAATTTTTTCACTATTTGAAGGCTTATATCTCGTGACCTTGACCTTTGATGACCTTGACCTTTAGTATGTCAAAGGTCATTGACCTTGGCTACCTGATGATACTTTAATATTTGACCTCTGATATCAACTTCCGGTTTTATAGCTGTCCAAAAATAGCCAAATTCGCCACTTTGTACTGCTCCTACAGGTAACCTAATTAACCTAGAGCGTTCATTTTTGCATATTCTGAATGGGCTTCGTGAGCTCTTTCGAACGATATATCACAATGTACTGTTATGCAAAATTAGTTTTCTTTAAATTTTTGCAATTTTGAAAACCTTTACCCGATTTTTTGAATTTTTTGACTTTAATATAAGCATAGTTTATGATCTATTAATTTTAGAGGCTTGAGATTTGAAACATAAGTGAACATACTCCATATAAATGTATACGTCAAAAAAAAATTGAAATGGGCGTGGCACATCCGGGTTAAATTTTAATTTTGTTAACATTTTGTTGTCTGGGAAAAATCCATATAGACTACATTTTTTTGAAAAATGCTTTTGCACACACCAACCTCATTACTTTAACTCAATTATATCAAAATCTCAGCTATTTCGGCTGTATAGTTCAAAAAAGGGAACAAGGTATATTAATTTCAAAATTTCCGATTAAAGATTTTAACCCTTTTTGACATTTATGATTGTATATCTCGTTAACCAAATGATGCGAAGGCTTGATAATATAGCCATAGTAAGATATTATTAATATAAATAAAGTGACATAAAAAAAATCTGATGTGGGCGTGGCACATCCGGGTAAAATTTTGTTTACGTCAAAATCTTGTTTATCCCAAAAAAGGGTAAAGTCGAAATTTTTTTCAAAAAATGATTTTGCATAGAGTTATAGCATTGCTTTATTCAGCTTATGTTAAAGGCTCATAGATTTCGGCTTTGTAGTTAAAAAAAGGGAACAAGGTTAAAAAAAAAATTTGTTTTTGACCTTGACCTTTGTTGACCTTGACCTTTTTAGGATCAAAGGTCATTGACTTTGGCTGTTCATTCATACTTACATATTTGAAGTCTAGCGTCAACTTCCGGTGTTATTACTGTATGCATTTCCAAATTTTAAAGACTTGTTTCTCGTAAATTTGACCTTGAGTGACCTTGACCTTCAGTAGGTTGAAGGTTATTGATAAAGATTTTCAGCTGCTATGTTCAAATATTAGGTCTAGTGACTACTTCCGGTTTCACAACCTTTCCAAAAATTCAAAAATTTTAAAAATTGTCGACTTCTTTGACACTTTGGATTTACGTTCGGGGCCCATTTTTTTAAAATTTCCCTTAGCAATTTGCACATTTGCAAAGTCCCACTCTGTGCCACATTTGGCTCTAGTTTTATTTTTGATGTTACAAATGAACAAAACATAAAGCGCTACATAATATATTTTTTGTATAATCTTTTTGAGAACTGAAACTTCAAATTAATATTGTAAGTCTTAGAATATCTTTGCTTTGATGAAAATATAAATAGGAACACAATTTATGTCTTCAAAATTTGTTGTTACAGAGTACAATTTTCAGTCAAAATTAGTGACCTTTTTTAGGGTTAAAATAGCTTCCAATTATTCCTTTGATTATCTTCATATAACCTACAATTTATAAAAAAAAAAAAATCAGGGACCATTTTGACTTTTATTGTTTTGGCCATTTTGACCAATGAATTGGTTGAAATCAAAGAGGAAATTCAGAGGCCATGTTGACCAAAATAGGGGCCATGGTGACTGGCCATTTTGACCAAATTTAACTTTTATGGCCATTTTGACTAGGGGCCAATTTGGATAGGGGCCCAATTGACTATACCATGGTGGATGGCCATTTTGACCAAATTTAACTGTTATGGCCATTTTGACTAGGGGCCATTTTGTATAGGGGATATACCCCCTTCCCCAACATTCGAACTGTGTAAACGTCAATATTTTCCTTTGATGCTGAGTGGAAATACTGTCTTTTGTTTCAATGGATTGGAGCAGTCAGCAGCCAATTGAATTGATGTATGTTAGTCAATTAAGTGCCGTGGGTAAGAATCACCCTCAAAATAAGAAAAAATCTGATATTATATCAAATATAGCAAACACTCGAAAAAACATGTTAATTTTTATAAAGTTAAAACAATGTGTAATGAGATTAATTTATTTTTGACCTATAATAATCTTAGCAGACGATAACAAACAGTTTGAGCACTTACTTTTTATTGCAACGGATGAGCGCAGACGTAAACAGCTAAATTGCTGTCTGCTAGAGTCCAGCCCTAGAGTTCAAAGATTATGTAGTCTGACTAATTTATTTATGACCTTTAATAACCTTAGCAGACGACAAAAAGAAAATTGGTGTGTATCTTGTAGAAAGAGTTCTGTCAATGGTAGAGAAAAAATTATTCGAACAGGTTAATGTATCAAAAATTCACTGCTCTAAATGATTGTATGTAAAATTAATATAAGTGAAAATTTTGAAAAAAAAATGAATAAATTTTTTATACTTTTTAGAGTGTTAAAAGATTACATAATCAGATTAATCTGTTTATGACCTAAAATACTTCACACCTCCATGTGAAAAGTTCATGCCGATAGTTTTATTACTATATTATATAACCTGCTATAACCCTGTCAATCATTTTAATCCTCTCTACCTCTTTTTTTCTCAGAAAAGGGGTATTCTATGCCTATTTTCACTTTAATGGATTCTGTATTAAACTGGTCATGTCATATGTCGTTGAAAAGAGAAAATTTAGTACATACTGACTATACACACCATATTGCTATTAGATAATTGCATTGTAAGTTAGAACCCTCAGTCGAAAAAAAACGCAATATTTTGAAAACATATTTTAATGGGTTATTGTCATATATCTTTTAAAAGATAATCAAATCGGCATTACAAAACTGAAAAATTTCATTCTCTGTGTTGATTAGAGAATGCGATATAGATGTCCAAAATTGACAAAAATGTCAAATTTCAAATGTTCATAAAACCAGAAGTTAATATTTTTCAATTAATATCAGCATACCTATGGATAGCTGAGGTCAAGGACATCCTTCATTGGAATTTTCAAGGTCATCAAAGGTCAAAGTCACATAATATGGCTTTTTGAATTTACAAAAAATTCAAACGAACATAACAAAATTTCAAATTCGAAATTCAAAATTCTGTTCCAACAAACTGTAGACAAGGTTACAAGGTTTAGATAGACACCAAAATCATAAAAATCGGATAATAAATAGAGGACTTATTGATTTTTTGCTGAAATGTGTCAGTCTGTGACGGCAGCTTATGCATCACTTCCGGTTTGGATTTTTTATGCTAAGTGCATTCTAATTATGACTGACAGACAATATATATAGTTTTTGTCAATATCTGAAATTTATACCGGAAGTGAGGCTTCTAGGCGTGATTTTGAAAAACCGTTCTCACGTCAAAACCGGAAGTGATAGAAACATTTTGATTGATTAATTTTATTTCTATGGACATTCTGTACATGTTCTATGAATTTCAGGTCGGCTGAGTTAGAAATTTTCAGCTTTTTTGAAAATTTTGGTTTCAAATTTTTTGGACAAAAATATTTAAAAATTTAAATTTGTGTAGTCCCACCTGATACTTCTTTTTACAATGAAGATATTAAAGAAAATTTCAGCCAAATCGGTCCATAAATAAACCCTACAGACTAAGTGCAAAATAATTGCATATTATGCAATAGCCCACTCCCGGTTCAGCAAAAATTTAGTTTCAGATATTCATTTTTGATTCCAGGTCATTTAATAATGTTTGGTGGATACAATTATGCTACACCATTTTCGATTTTCTCTAAAGAGTTTCCCAAAAAAAATAAAATAAAAATAAACATAACGAAAACAAAGCGTGACAAATCGAAAGATTTGCCACGCAAAAATTATCCACTGTCGTCTTCGTCTCTCATGTAGTGATCTCAATGGTCACAAATTTTTAAGTCATATATCCGATTCACCGACTTGCGCTTGTGGTCATCCATTTGAAGATACAGATCACTACTTACTTAACTGCCCCTTACATTTAGATGCACGAAATCAAACTATATCTAATTTACCGTTTCATTACCTTAATACAAAAAATCTATTGTATGGAACAGACAGAAACCGGACTTCCTGTTTCATTTTTGAAACAACTCATGATTTTATTGCCCCTTCAAAACGTTTTAAAATCTCTGTATTCCATCTTATTACTTTTATTTTTACTACTACTATAATTATTATCATTTCAAATTAAGTAGCAATGTCTGTATATATGTTTATAACAATCAATTTGTCTATAGTGTAAAATGTTTATGTAAATATGTTTATGGGAGAGGGGTAATATAGGCGAAAGCCTGTTCCCCAATCCTTTTCTTTATGAATAAAATATTGTTTACAAAAAAAACAAAAAAAAAAAAAACGGAAATGATCACCATTTTCGAGGATCGATATGTAACCAACACTCCAGATCCTCAGTATAGCTTGCCGGGGTATGACAGGAGGTGGTTGATAATATTTATATGGGAATCGAGCTGAGGCTAAAAATATACAAGAAGTAAATGTTAAAACATTTATTCAATAAAATAAGAAGCTAAGTTGCTTCGCAACAGGGCGGAAGAAGAACAATCAATCCCAGAATGCTATTTTGCTATGGACATCTAATATGCAAAATAATAGCATTAACAAAGTATACATGAGACACCAAGAATAAGATCTGAAGTAAGATCTGGATGAATGAAACAACTCATCCTTAAAATACAAATCAATAAAATAATCTACCATGGATTTTTTATCAAGTCAAATGCATTGATTAATGTGGGCCCAATAATGCTTATACTATCATAAACAACATTAATAGGAACTATGCACACTTGCAACACTTACTTTCATGTTGCAGACAGAGGGGGGAAAAGTAGGTCATGACTGACAGCAGTAACCTAGTTTACTACAACATGACTATTGCAACACAAGAGTCAAAATATAAGAGTAATGGGATTAGGATCATAATTCTAGTAATTAAATGCACAAAAATATCTCATAACTACTTGTCATGACAATATAATAAAATAATAAGCGATAGTCTCAAATTCGGCCATTAACATGTGAGCAACGCGGGGGGTCTAAATGGGCGATATGGTAATAGCACACTGCACATATAATAATATGACCAATAGTAATACGCATGGTAGTCTATTATGAACAACATAACCACTAAACATTAATCTATGATCGTAATACTAAAATAACGATTGGAAGGTTTGGACAAAGCTCTAAGCACGTGGGTAATATCTGGGCGATTCGGCATAAGCCACGAGGTCTATGAGGGCAGAAACATAAAGAAAATTATGAAAACTTCTCAGTATGATCTTGGAAAAAATATCTTGGAACGCACGGTCTGTTCAAGAAAAAACTGCCCCCCTTTGTGCTGCAATATCGGAAAACAACACAGATACTTTCATTGTAACAGCGAGTCATGGATGAGCAAAGCAACTCAAAAATGTGCGGTAAGCAAATTCCACTCTCTTCTATCCGGTTACGACATTCATAGCTGCCCTAGAATCTCAGTGATAATCAGAAAAAACATGAATGTCGAGATAGAAAAAGGTCACCAAGCACATTCATTTGAAAGCATGGACATGAAGATCCGGTCAGAACCTGCGCTTTATCCACCTTATCAGTGTATACAGTCCGTCCACCACCATCTAGAAAAAATGGTTTCACTGTGAAAGGCTTCCTTAGCGAATTTCCTTCATTACTAGAATGTGCTGTCATATCGCCTGGTCTATTGGTGATACTTGGAGACTTTAATTTTCACATTGATAACACATCAAATACTGAAGCAAAGCAGTTCACCGATATCTTAGTGTCATTTGGTCTAGTACAACATATAAATGGCCCCACACACGTAAAGGGACACACGTTCGGCTTGGTTATTACAAGATCACAAGATTTTCGTAACATGGAGTTCAGCATCAGTCAGATTTTATCCTCTGATCACAGTCTTATCAGTTTTACCTCAGACATCACACGACCTGATACGAAAAGAATATCTCGAACCAGTAGAAAGATATCCTCTATCACCAAGGAATCACTGATGAACAGTGTCACCTCAAACCAATTGATGACCTCAGAAGATGCTTCCGTAGAGGAATTGGGGTTACTTTGACCAACCATGGGGTTACATTGGCCACCTCAGGATATTATTAATCTGTAGTACATACAATGAAATGTTTTATAAGGAATAAGAACTTGCTAACTTCTGTAACATTTTATTTCAATATAATCATAGAATTGTGTAAAAAAATAACAATACAATAAAAAAACATAACAAATGGAAATAAAATTACCAATAACTCAAAAAATTGTAGAACAGTAAACCTAAAATAAATAAAAATGTTTGTGAATCGAATCAATGGGTAAATACATGACTGAAAATGATAAGAAATAGTCAACAATAACACATATACAATATTTGGCACTAAGTGAACTATATAAGGAATTTAACAAATTTAGCTGCTGACCATCATCTTGAAATTGTAGTCGAACACAAATTGTTCTCTGCGATTGATAGAGGGGAATGGCAAAAGGCATTTAATTTGACCATTGCCAATGATATCGATATCCTCTTTTTCTGGAAAAATGAAAATATTTTGGTACAGGGAACTCGCTTTTCTCAAAAAGGAAACTTCATAATCATTTACTGCAGATTTAATTATTCTTGTTACTCTACCAACAAAATATTTACATTTAGTTTTTAGCATGTATCTGGCGTTGACAAAGTCGCCTTCCTTGACTTCTGTGACTTCTTCCAAACCACGATCAGCTTCACTTTCATCATCAATTGAATGCAGTGATTCATTAGATCTGATGGAAGTCGATTCATCATCAGTTGTTTCGACTTCAGAATCTGAAACATCCTGCGGAGTTGCTTTCTCTTTTGAAGTTGAAAGTAAGGAAATACCACATGATGCTTTTACCAGGTGAAACAGTTACTTTAGAACGACGGGTTTTCTTGGCATTCGGTTCATCAGTATCGTCTCCAAATCTGGACTTTTTCAATAGGTCGATAAAAGACTCTGAAAATGACTCATTTATTTCTGTTTCATCGACATTATCTGGTATTCTGGATATGACTTCATCAGGATTGAAAGGGTGTAGACCAGTCTTTCTGAATCCAGACAATATGTTTGCTTTATTAGTATCATTCATGGTATCCATCAATTGTCTTAGTAAATCAGGAAATTTATCTTTAGATATGGTTGGTGCCCTTCTTCCTCCCCCAGCTTTCCATGTCGACAAAATTTGTCGCCATTCAGTTTTCAAAGGCCTGGAAAAAGCCACATCCAAAGGTTGGCATAAATGTGTCGAATTGGGAGGTAAACATGAAAAAATGATATCATTTTTAGCACATTCCTCTAAGACTGACTCTGAAAAATGTGAACTTAAATTGTCACCAATTAACAATTTCTTGCCGTCCTTTCTCCTTAGAAATGGTAGAGCAACAGTCTACCTTGTACCTTGTATTTTCTGGTCCACCTTTAGTCCAGGTATCCCACAGATGTTCAGCTTTGTACACAACATATACAGGAAGAAGCTCACCAGCTGCTGAAGCTGCAAACATTAATGATGTGGCACTCTTTGTGTGGTTCTGGATATTTTACCCCCCTCCTAAAGATTGATGATTTTTTGCCGGGATCATCTGTCAAATTTGTCTCGTCATAATTGACTATGTTTTCTGGTTTGATGTCATGGATAGTATTTCTCAGATTATCAAAATATGCTTGTAGCACTTTACGACTCACTTCAGCCCTTTTTCGACTGATATTCTGGCATAATCTTGAGCTAAGTTCATTTTTGTGCCTCTTCATGAAGTTTTGAACCCAGTCTGGTCCAGGTATATTTGATTTGAATTAACGGTTCTCTCTCTCCTATCCAGGTAAGATTTAATTATCATTTTTAAATCAAGATTATCTATTGGGAATCCCCAATCTGATAGTTTTAAAATGTACGAAACAATTGTGTTTTCCTCAATTTCTGTAAAAACAGTAGGTCTTCCTGGGGCACCTTTATGTTTTCCCAAAATTTTGTTAGTGATGCCATATTTTTAGGCGGCATCTCTTTGACTTAACCCTGCCGCTATATCTTCTAAAGCTGACTGTAAAGAGCTTTCCGACACACCATATTTTCTGCTGTCAGAATTACGATGATAAACACGGGGCATAACAGTTCAGGTTGAAAACTGAAAAAAAAATTGATTCTATATTGATCAATTTAATGAATAATTATCAGTATGGCAGATACTATATTTTTATGTTTGTTCTTGCAATCTATTATACCAAAGTTACCCCAAAAGGATGACCAGATGCAGGGGTAACTTTGGCCACCCCTGTACACAAGATTTAAGATTAGACATGAGTGAAATCTTAACTTCATCAAGGTCTTTGGTCTATCATAGTTATAAAATGCACAACATCCTGGAAAACTATCGTCATGAACACGTAAGCTAAATAAAAGTTTGACAATACTGAACTTACTTCAAATATGGTGGCTGAGAAACTTTTAATGTAGGTCCGCAGAAAATAAGATAATAAAAACTATATTCGCGAAAAAAAGTTTAAGAATATTTATTTTTTTGATAAAAAATTAATTTAGAATTTTTTAAAACATATGTAGAGCTCTACGCTAAAAAAACAAAATTTCTGCGGGGCGGCCAAAGTTGCCCCAGATGGCCAAAGTTACCCCAAGTTACGGTACTCAATAAATCAACTGGAGGGGTTACTCCGTTTGTGGAGGAACGACTCCTAATAGGCTACTTAGGCACTCAATAAATCAACTGGAGGAGTTACTCCGTATGTGGAGGAACGACTCCTAATTGGCTACTTAGGTACTCAATAAATCAACTGGAGGAGTTACTCCGTATGTGGAGGAACGACTCCTAATAGGCTACATAGGCACTCAATAAATCAACTGGAGGAGTTACTCCGTATGTGGAGGAACGACTCCTAATAGGCTACTTAGGTACTCAATAACTCAACTGGAGGAGTTACTCCATATGTGGAGGAACGACTCCTAATAGGCTACTTAGGTACTCAATAACTCAACTGGAGGAGTTACTCCATATGTGGAGGAACGACTCCTAATAGGCTACTTAGGTACTCAATAAATCAACTGGAGGAGTTACTCCGTATGTGGAGGGACGACTCCTAATAGGCTACATAGGCACTCAATAAATCAACTGGAGGAGTTACTCCGTATGTGGAGGAACGACTCCTAATAGGCTACTTAGGTACTCAATAAATCAACTGGAGGAGTTACTCCGTATGTGGAGGAACGACTCCTAATAGGCTACTTAGGCACTCAATAAATCAACTGGAGGAGTTGCTCCGTATGTGGAGGAACGACTCCTAATAGGCTACTTAGGCACTCAATAACTCAACTGGAGGAGTTACTCCATATGTGGAGGAACGACTCCTAATAGGCTACTTAGGTACTCAATAACTCAACTGGAGGAGTTACTCCATATGTGGAGGAACGACTCCTAATAGGCTACTTAGGTACTCAATAAATCAACTGGAGGAGTTACTCCGTATGTGGAGGAACGACTCCTAATAGGCTACATAGGCACTCAATAAATCAACTGGAGGAGTTACTCCGTATGCGGGGCAACGACTCCTAATAGGCTTCTTAGGCACTCAATAAATCAACTGGAACGACTCCTAATATTTAGGTACTTTTAGTAAATCAAATGGAATTCCAAGATAGATAAAAGGAAACCTTCAGTTACGTACCATTTTAATGGGCTGTGCCTTATCCTCAAAGATTCCCAAATTCGGAGCGCTGTGGCTGGAGTGAAGTTCCTGTTCCTAGACCTAGGGAGGCTGGTGACTGAACTCATTCATTTGTGAAGAGCTATCGTATTTCAACAAAGATTAAGATCATATTTCTAAGCCTTTATTTGAATAATGTCCTTGTAGTTTCGTATCGTGTAATTTTTACAATACATGAACAAAGAAAATAAACTAAAAAACATCATCAATACATTGAATTTCCCTAACTTCACACTTCTTTACTTCTCCTGTATTCGTTTGTAATTACGCTTATTAATTGCTGAAACGTTAAAACAGTGGTTCCCAACCTGGGGACCATGGCCCCCTAGGAAGCCTTGGGGTGTTTGTCAGAGGGGCATGGGGCATGAACATGTGTATAATTTTGCACTAGCTCAACATTTATTGAACTTTATTTGGCTGTGTAAGAACTGTAGTTGTTTGTGGTCAAATACATCTGGCTGCCTGATTATAATGAGGCAACAACACTTGCGCTATTTTCCCTATTTTGCCCTAGTTTGGAATAAAACAGGGGGCCGTGGCTCTGGGAGCTTCGTGAATTTGGGCCACGGCTTGAAAAAGGTTGGGAACCACTCTCATAAAATAACAAATGAAATGAAATGGAGTTTTACGTTCCATTTTTCTGCACCTATATGGTCTAACGAGGGCGAGCTAACCCCATACAGTGAACAATGGGGAAAATTGTGATCTTAAATTAACAAATCTATGAAATAAACTCTCAAAGTTATAGCTGGTTTACAAGATACATTGCCATCATAATACAAATAAAACATATTATAAGCTATGTGAAGTCTCTGAATAGCATGTCAAGTTGACGAACACAATAGTAGAGTGATATCAATGTTATAATAACAGTTCACAGAAGAAAGGTATGTACAAATGACATGGTAAATCACTGAGTCCGAAGACACCTTCATATCGCCAAGATATGACCCCAGTACAGTACTCTATTTTACCGTAGTTATTAGGTTCTCCTGGAGACCAATTATCTTGTATTAAACCACCTCGAGTCCAACGATGTTCCACTTTATCTCCTCCCACCGCTCGTCCGTAACCACCAAAATAATACTTATCTAAAAAAAATATAAAATAAATAACCCCGACCAACCGTCTTATTTGTTCTATCATAACCTTCAAAATTATCTTATCTTATTTAAAACAAAAATTCAAAATTCGATACCATGACAAGAACAAGTACCAACAAGTACCAACGCAATCGGCAATTCTCGACAGCTTCCGTAACTTCCATGGAGAGCGTTTAGTAGGCCTACCAACGATCCGAATTTTGTCCTCTTTAGTTCTACCATGATCACCAAATTGTAGCTTCTATACTATTCTGCTCTCAAACAAATTGTGAGGCAATTTTACAAAATCGATGGCAATAACTCGAAAACTCTTTATCGAAAATGATCTCTTTGTGATGATAAAGAAATTAAAAACACTTACTGATGTGATAGTTTACTGGAACAAGAGAAAATGTCGTATTCAGTTTTGCAGCTGAATTCAGGTTAATAAGATAACCACCATCACGCTCACAGATTTTCTGGGCATTTTCCCACATGGTTGGACTACTTCCAAAATATTTGATACATACACCCAGATCGGGATACATCGTGTATCCTTTAGATACACAGTCTGGTGGCTCTGAAACAAAGAACATAAAACTCCATTTCACTTATGCTGAAACAAATAAATATCGTGATCAAAAATAGATGCAGAAAAGTAGGACGTAAAACTTCCCTTGGTTTGGTTCATTTCAAGTGAAACTCAACAATGAAGAAGTTTTCTCAGACGCTGATCGATAGCCTCAATGTCCTTGGTTCGTTACCAGTGGTGAGGTGATTTCAGAACTTCAGATTTGCAATTAAATGACATGATAAACTAGTCTACAACACTTGGGAACCTTAGAATGTACCTTTTGTTCGCGTCACGAAATACCAGCGGTGAAGATAGCAATGATCTGATTGGTCAAAGTAGATGTCATTGAGGTTAGGTCAGAGTTCAATGTTACAATATTGTCTGAAGGTTAGACCTTAATGTGGTGACTAAAAAACAGAATTTAAAAAGTTTATCGAAACGAAATTTTCACATACCTGTTACTTTTACAATAACAGACGAGACAGTCACGTGGGAAGAAGTTTTGTCATATTCTCGATGTGACGTCAAGTAATAACAGCGGCCATTTTGAAATGCAACCATCATTGAAAGTTCTTGGTTCCATTCCATTGCGCATGACAACATACTTCTACCAGGAAAGGAAATGGTGTACTGCAACTTATCTGAAACTACCAAAGTTTGGATACCGATTCGGAAAGAACGAAACATGGCTGCATTTGAAACTAAAATAGCGTTAATCAAACACACGTAGGGAATTATCCAGAACATTTTGTTGATAGTTTGGTCTTTCACGAATATTGGTAACACATTACGATCTAAGGTAGTTTACGACTTTAGTACTAGAGTTGGTTTGGTTTTCTGGATGCTGTCCTAGACGCAGAAGTCCACTACAAAACAACGATGGTTAAAATGATTCTAATGACGTCTTTTTCTTTAGTTGGTAGATGACAAGATAACGTCTGGAAAATCAGGGGCCTCTTATATAATCAAAAACATCACTTTAGAAAAATCGTAAACGCACGAAAGAACAATGTCGATTGGTTGATGTCACTGCAATTAGTAAAAATTGGCCAATTATAACTTAAAGACAATCGTAAACGCAGCACAACTAACAACTACGACTACAAACTACATGGTTTGCAATATCAGCTGCTGCTGGAAGCGAACGTTAATTTCTCATCTACCAACAACTACCTAGTTTACGATATCAGCATCCGCTGGAAGCGAACGTTAACGTCATGTACCAACCAACCAAAACGAAGCACACTGCCAACGCTGATTTCAGTCTCGGGACAGATTTCTCCTTCAGTTTCTCGCCTTGGTTTAAACACTACATAAACTGAGTTGTCTTGTCACTGTTGGAATCGCGACTAAAATTGCGGCTAATTTTTTTCGTTTCATTGCGCAAATATTTGTGATAGGAATGTTTTAAAGCTAGCCGAGTGTAAAGTCATGTAATTACAGTTTTTTCTTTGAAAACTTCATTAAATTTTGATGAAAATTCAATACAATACACTATAATGAAATATATGGTTAAGTAGCGTAACAAATACAGGGATTAAAGGGACCGAAAGAGAATTTTCGAAATTTTATATGTGTATCGGGGGACGCTGAAAGAATCAATTTGAACCATTCCAATTTTCAGTCAGACTTCTGTACAAAGTGTTTAATTGAATTGGTAGTTTGTGCAATACATACGTTAAGCTAGTGGACCACGGCCATATACGTTTAACGAAAAAGTCTAAATTTTAATCAGGAGTAAACCTTTCTATTTAGGTCCAATAACATCCATTTTAAGTTTCATCAAAATCGGTTGAAAACTAAGAGAGTAATAGCATATTTAAGATTTGGGGCAAGGGCCATAACTCTGCTTGTAACGATCGAAAATAGCTCAAATTCGAACTTGATCTTTGTTTTATGAATATGTATACACATATCAAATTTCATTTGATTCCGTCAAAAACTCTAGTTTTTAGAGTGTTTACAAGCAAATGTTGACGGACGGACGGACGAACAGGGGTGCCGACAATATACGTCTTCATAGAGAGATGAGGGCGTATAATAAAACACTTAACTAAGTGGAATTCCAATCCAATTTTCATTCAGACGTCTGTGTTTCCAGCAATTCCACTTAAACTAAGCTTTTGCCATACATACGTCATAAAACACTTAATTGAGTGGGGTTACGTCTGATTGACATTGGAATGGTGTAAATAGAAGCTTTCAGGGTATCGGATACAACCTCTTTGATTAAAAAATAGCAGATGTAAATTGAAAATCGTTTGTCCGTCCTTGGGGGGGGGGGGGGGGGGGGGGGGGGGGGGCAAAATGTGCAAAAACTCATTCTCAAGGAGGTTGTGCAGAATTCAAAGCTGCTCCTGCCTATATAAAGCAATTTTGCTTTCACTGGCCCAAACAACATACCACTAATTTCTTGTTTTATCTTTAAAAAAAATTGTTTGTATTGCTTCAGTCATTAATGTCAAAATTATTGGGGGGGGGGGCAGATGCCCCCCCTGCCCCCCCCTGTTCCTACGGGCCTGAAATACGAACCCTCTTACCCCCCTATGCATAGAATACTGAACTTATCATTTTTCTTTTTTTTTCATAGCGACATTTGTAAAGCTCATAACAAAAGACTACGTAGAAAAATAAGATTTATTATCAACAAACCAAAAAACAAAACCACAAAAAAATAAAGTAGATGGCGTTGGAAGATCACAGTAATTGGAATAATGGGAGTAATACATAATAGAGTAGTTAAATTTCAGCTATTAATGTTACTTCGTAGTACAATAAACACATAAAAACATGATAAGATGGAATTTCAAAAGCCGTCACTGCACTTTTATGGTCGCTATTTTGTAAACTAGCACCAATGACGTTAAAATGATATAGTATTATACGCACTCGTTTTGATTACTAGTATATTCAAATCTAAAATTGACGACAGTGAAACGTCTATCTTGCATTATTGTCATAGGAGTGCAGTGATATTCTATTTCTTAAATAAGTTACAGGAATTGATTGCTATAAAGACACTTTAATGACGATTAAGCGTAGGTTTTCAGAATTCTGGAAAAACATATCTACTTTTTATGTATTCACTACATAATAACAAAACTTATCTTATCAACTATAAAAAGAAATTTTAGGAATGACAGCTGAAATTAGATTCAAGTCGTTGGTGTCATTTTCTGGGTACCCTATTTGTTCCGTGAGAAGGGACTTGTCGAGGTGGAACTTGTTGGCGCACTGGGGCCCTGTCCCTCTGGTTGAGGCATCGGGGGGTTTGTGCTTTTGGAGTCTGCAGGTGGTTGGTATTGTGGAGGTGGGTGGTTTGGATACCCTTGTGGAGGTGGGTGGTTTGGATACCCTTGTGGAGGTGGGTGGTTTGGGTTCCCTGGCTGTGTCGGTTTATTTGGATTTTGTTGTGGGTAGCCTCCCTGGTTTGGGTATGCGGGGTATGGTTGAGGTACAGCTCCTGGTGGAAAGGCGGGATTAGAGTAGGTGTAGGGTGGTGGTGCCATGGGTCCCATTGTTGATGTCGTTGTTTGGTATGACACCGTGGGTTGGCCTGAAAGGGAATAACATTAGGTACGCAGTTGTATTTTTGTCAAAATATCTTTGCACTTGAACACAATGAACATCATTTTGATACATTAATCCTACACTCTTCTTATTTTCCATCCAATTTGTTCAAACAATTGCGTGAAAAATTAAAATAGAAAATAATCTCCCACTGCAACAAAAAGAAAAAACGAAAAAATTCAAAATGAAATGAGTTTTCCGTCCTACTTTTCTGCACCTTTTAGGCTAATGAGCACGTTCCGAAAAAATTCTAGCTATTTTTTTAGATTTGTATTATCCTACTTACCAGATATATAACTAACAGTACCAGAGTTTGCAGGAACTATAACTCTTCCAGTTCGAGTTTTAGATTTCACACAACAACAGATCAGCGTAATCAATATTCCGATGAATATTAATACGCCAAAAACACCACCGACAATCGATCCAATATATCTGAAGAACAAAATTTAGTAAATATCCTTAGATTGACACACTAAGTGGTAAAATCGTGAGCCCAAACATCCCAAGGCACTCCTGTGGCAGGTACCCCGTCTTCATCTCTAAAAGGGGAGGGGGGGGGGGTGAGGTCTGGTTCATCTTGCCGCTTGAATAACTTGTGATTTTGTATCGATTGATAGAGCAGCTAAAGGCATGAGAAAAAATATATGGCATGCATTTGGTAAATCTATGGCAGAAACTATGATGTTAATAGTATACAGAATGTATTATGATAACTATAGCAACTATTGGAATAGAAGTTATCATATCACTTACCCTTTAGATCCAGAATAATAATAATAATAACGATATGAATAGTAATTGTAATTGTAATAATATGTGTAGTATCTATATGCTCTGTAGGTATAAATACCGTCGCTATCTGAAAGTAAAATATAATTGAGTTTTACGAACTACCTCTATATCTTATAAAGCACTTGTTAATTAAGATAATGAGCTGGTGAAATTAAATCGAATAAGATGAACTTTAAGGTACTTTTTTTTTTAAACTAAGAGACGAGAAACGCAATACTGAAATTGCTTTGTCAATATAGCCGCATTGGCTTAATCTGTTTCTAGGTAGGTGTATCGAGGTAGGTGTATCGAGGTAGGTGTATCTAGGTAGGTGTATCTAGGTAGGTGTACAACCTGTATCACTTAGGGTCTTTGTTAAATGTCCCATCCTAAAAACTAGGGGCTATTTCCATATCAGATTCTCAGACCTTCATCACTGACGGGTGTTATTCGTGTAATTTGAAGGCTACATTTGACTTATTCGTGTAGTACCGACATCATGAGTGCTCTCCAAATCAATAAAGTATAAATATAATATCCATCAGGAAAATAATAATTATAAAGGACTTGAATCTAGCAGGGGGCGGATCGATTTGGGTCTTGAATTTATGTAAAAAGCCTTCTGATTTACTGGATCTTCCCAAAAATCACACAATACCTTCAATTATACCCGTACCTTAACAGTTATCTTTCATTTTCTGTTTATGTATTTTCTATATAAGTCAGTCTTACTAAACGACGAGTCGTATTTTTTACATTCAGACTCTGTTAATTATTGATACACGGGGATTAAATTTCAAGGTTCTGAGACCAAAATTTTTTGGTCGAACAGTTAGAGAACTAGTGAACATATCCCATTAAATTAATCTACGAATAGCTCACCCATTTCATAATCAACATTACGATACAATAGGCTTTTAAAAATAAAATTGTGTCTTACCTTCAAATAAAAAGGTTGCAAGAACTGCTAAAATTTCTCCCAACATTTTGGTTGATGACTTACGATGAATTTTTAAAATTTAAGACGTAAATTTTTAATTAAATGTTCTGGCCTTTTCAAAATCAAAACAAATTTTGGCAAAAAATCAGATCAAGGGTTATCGCTATAGGTAATTCAATTCAATTCAATTCTATAGACCTATAGTCAAATTGTATTTCACTGTTATAATTGTATTCAAGAGCTGCAATATAAACATTCTATTTTGTGTGTCAACATAATGTTTATTTTTGGTGTAACTTACTTCCTAAAGATTGCAATGACAGAACCAAATGGGATACAGGGTATGCATATTGAATAAATTAGTTATACATTTGGGGGCCAATAGTGAAATTAGGGCTCCAATAGTGTTTTAACACTTCAATAGTGCAACACAACCCTGTACCAAACAAATAAATATATATATTATTGCGATCAATTGTCAGTTTCATCCATCCCGCCTGTTGTTTCGGATTTTTTAGCCTTTTCCCCCTGAATTCTCATCTACGACTTTTAATAGTCCAGTAATGGTTCTTTTGTACCTGGAATGGAATGCATCCAAAACTATTATGATTACAAAAGGAAAGCTACGCCACTGACACTGGCCTAGGTCCTGGTCAAATGTATCAGGTGCTATAAAAGATACTCTCCCTGGCCTAGGTCACATGTATTAGGTTTTGTTAAAGATAATGTCCTATAGTACACTGACCTAGGTCACAGGTACTAGGTTTTGTTAAAGATAATGTCCTATAGAACACTGACCTAGGTCACAGGTGTAATGGTTTGTTAAAGATAATGTCCCATAAAACACTGACCTAGGTCACAGGTGTAAGGTTTTGTTAAAGATAATGTCCTATAGAACACTGACCTAGGTCACAGGTATTAGGTTTTGTTAAAGATAATGTCCTATAGAACACTGACCTAGGTCACAGGTACTAGGTTTTGTTAAAGATAATGTCCTATAGAACACTGACCTAGGTCACATGTATTAGGTTTTGTTAAGGATAATGTCCTATAGAACACTGACCTAAGTCACAGGTGTAAGGTTTTGTTAAAGATAATGTCCTATAAAACACTGACCTAGGTCACAGGTATTAGGTTTTGTTAAAGATAATGTCCTATAGAACACTGGCCTAGGTCACATGTATTAGGTTTTGTTAAAGATAATGTTCTATAGAACACTGACCTAGGTCACAGGTGTAAGGTTTTGTTAAAGATAATGTCATATAGAACACTGACCTAGGTCACAGGTGTAAGGTTTTGTTAAAGATAATGTCCTATATAACACTGGCCTAGGTCACAGGTATTAGGTTTTGTTAAAGATAATGCCCTATAGAACACTGACCTAGGTCACAGGTATTAGGTTTTGTTAAAGATAATGTCCTATAGAACACTGACCTAGGTCTAGGTATTAGGTTTTGTTAAAGACATTATCCTATAGAACACTGACCTAGGTTACAGGTATTAGGTTTTGTTAAAGATAATGTCCTATAGAACACTGACCTAGGTCACAGGTGTAAGGTTTTTTAAAGATAATGTCCTAGAGAACACTGACCTAGGTCACAGGTATTAGGTTTTGTTAAAGATAATGTTCTATAGAACACTGACCTAGGTCACAGGTGTAAGGTTTTGTTAAAGATAATTTCCTATAGAACACTGACCTAGGTCACAGGTATTAGGTTTTGTTAAAGATAATTTCCTATAGAACACTGACCTAGGTCACAGGTATTAGGTTTTGTTAAAGATAATATCCTATAGAACACTGACCTAGGTCACAGGTATTAGGTTTTGTTAAAGATAATGTCCTATAGAACACTGACCTAGGTCACAGGTGTAAGGTTTTGTTAAAGATAATTTCCTATAGAACACTGACCTAGGTCACAGGTATTAGGTTTTGTTAAAGATAATTTTCTATAGAACACTGACCTAGGTTACGGGTGTAAGGTTTTGTTAAAGATAATGTCCTATAGAACACTGACCTAGGTCACAGGTGTAGGTTTTTTTTAAAGATAATGTCCTATAGAACACTGACCTAGATCACAGGTATTAGGTTTTGCAAAGATAATGTCCTATAGAACACTGACCTAGGTCACAGGTATTAGGTTTTGTTAAAGATAATTTTCTATAGAACACTGACCTAGGTTACGGGTGTAAGGTTTTGTTAAAGATAATGTCCTATAGAACACTGACCTAGGTCACAGGTGTAGTTTTTTTTTTAAAGATAATGTCCTATAGAACACTGACCTAGGTCACAGGTATTAGGTTTTGTTAAAGTTAATGTTCTATAGAACACTGACCTAGGTCACAGGTATTAGGTTTTGTTAAAGATAATTTTCTATAGAACACTGACCTAGGTTACGGGTGTAAGGTTTTGTTAAAGATAATGTTCTATAGAACACTGACCTAGGTCACATGTATTAGGTTTTGCAAAGATAATGTCCTATAGAACACTGACCTAGGTCACAGGTATTAGGTTTTGTTAAAGTTAATATCCTATAGAAACACTGACCTAGGTCACAGGTATTAGGTTTTGTTAAAGATAATATCCTATAGAAACACTGACCTAGGTCACAGGTATTAGGTTTTGTTAAAGATAATATCCTATAGAAACACTGACCTAGGTCACAGGTATTAGGTTTTGTTAAAGATAATGTCCTATAGAAACACTGGCCTAGGTCACAGGTATTATGTGCTGTTAAAGATACTTTCCAATAGAATACTGAACTTGGCACTTCTTTTTTTACAGCCACACTTATAAAGCCCATAACAAAAGACTACGTAGAAAAATAAGATTTATTATCAACAAACCAAAAAACAAAACCACAAAAAAAAAAAGTAGATGGCGTTGGAAGATCACAGTAATTGGAATAATGGAAGTAACACATAATAGTTAAATTTCAGCTATTAATATTACTTTAAAAAAAAAACCAGAAATAATGGAATTTCAAAAGCCGTCACTGCACTTTTGTAGTCCTTTTTATGTATTCACTACATAATAACAAAACCTATCTTATCAACTATAAAAAGAAATTTTAGGAATGAGAGCTGAAATTAGATGCAAGTCGTTGGTGCTACTTTCTGTTTACCCTATTTGTTCCGTGAGAAGGGACTTGTCGAGGTGGAATTTGTTGGCGCACTGGGGCCCTGTCCCTCTGGTTGAGGCATCGGGGGGTTTGTGCTTTTGGAGACTGCAGGTGGTTGGTATTGTGGAGGTGGGTGGTTTGGGTACCCTTGTGGAGGTGGGTGGTTTGGGTACCCTTGTTGTGGTGGGTGGTTTGGATACCCTGGCTGTGTCGGTTGCTTTGGATTTTGTTGTGGTGGCTGGTTTGGGTACGCGGGGTATGGTTGAGGTACGGCTCCTGGTGGAAAGGCGGGATTAGAGTAGGTGTAGGGTGGTGGTGCCATGGGTCCCATTGTTGATGTCGTTGTTTGGTATGACACCGTGGGTTGGCCTGAAAGGGAATAACATTAGGTACTCAGTTGTATTTTTGTCAAAATATCTTTGCACATGAACATCATTTTGATACATTATTCCTACACTCTTCTTATTTTCATTCCAATTTGTTCAAACAATTGCGTGAAAATTTAAAATAGAAAATAATCCCCAATCTTAACAAAAAGAGAAAATTTAATAGTTTTGCTTACGAAAAAATTCAAAATGAAATGAGTTTTTAGGCACAATTTAGGCTAATGAGCACGTTCCGAAAAAATTCTAGCTAATTTTTTAATAAAGCTATAACTCATCAATAAACCAAAGAACGAGATTTTATTATCCTACTTACCAGATATATAACTAACAGTACCAGAGTTTGCAGGAACTATAACTCTTCCAGTTCGAGTTTTAGATTTCACACAACAACAGATCAGCGTAATCAATATTCCGATGAATATTAATACGCCAAAAACACCACCGACATTCGATCCAATATATCTGAAGAACAAAATGTAGTAAATTTCCTTAGATTGACACTCTAAGTGGTAAAATCGTGAGCCCAAACATCCCAAGGCACTCCTGTGGCAGGTACCCCGTCTTCATCTCTAAAAGGGGAGGGGGGGGGGGGTGAGGTCTGGTTCATCTTGCCGCTTGAATAACTTATGATTTTTCATCGATTGATAGAGCAGCTAAAGGCATGAGAAAAATATATGGCATGCATTTGGTAAATCTATGGCAGAAACTATGATGTTAATAGTATGCACAATGTTTTATGATAACTATAGCAACTATTGGAATAGAAGTTATCATATCACTTACCCTTTAGATCCAGAATAATAATAATAATAACGATATGAATAGTAATTGTAATTGTAATAATATGTGTAGTATCTATATGCTCTGTAGGTATAAATACCGTCGCTATCTGAAAGTAAAATATAATCGAATTTTACGAACTACCTCTATATCTTATAAAGAACTTGTTAATTACGATTATGAGCTGGTGAAATTAAATCGAATAAGATGAACTTTAAGGTACTTTTTTTAAACTAAGAAACGAGAAACGCAATACTGAAATTGCTTTGTCAATATAGCCGCATTGGCTTAATCTTTTTCGAGTTAGGTGTATCGAGGTAGGTGTACAACCTGTATCACTTAGGGTCTTTGTTAAAGGGACAGTCTGAATTTTTTTTAGGTCAAAAATTTTTTATGCTCAAATTTGAGAAAACTTTACACCAAAATCTGTAACTATGTGTCCTTCAATGTATCTGAACGTTTTAACTAAAAAATCCAGCCGTTAATTTTTGAACGCTAAAAACATGCTAAAAATTTTAAAAACCTTACGTAAGGTTTTTAAGTGTGTTAAGTTTTTTGGACGCTGATAGGAAACTACTGAACGGATTGGAGTAAAATAAACGCCTAATTGTAGAGAACCTCTTGTGTATTTTAAAGGTTTCAGCCAGATATATTGAGCCATTTAATGGGTAAACACCAAAACTAGGTCAAATTGCTTAATTAACAATAAGTACTCCCTGTTTGTAATTAACCCTTTAAAACCAAATTCAGTTTGATCAAGAAGATATAGAGATACAATAAGCATGTTTTAAAAATACTCTCAGGAAGCATTTGCGATTTTTTTGATATTGGAAACTTTTTTCAAAAAAGCAGAATGGCCCTTTAAATGTCCCATCCTAAAAACTAGGGGCTATTTCCATATCAGATTCTCAGACCTTCATCACTGACTGGGTGTTATTCGTGTAATTTGAAGGCTACATTTGACTTATTCGTGTAGTACCGACATCATGAGTGCTCTCCAAATCAATAAAGTATAAATATAATATCCATCAGGAAAATAATAATTATAAAGGACTTGAATCTAGCAGGGGGCGGATCGATTTGGGTCTTGAATTTATGTAAAAAGCCTTCTGATTTACTGGATCTTCCCAAAAATCACACAATCCCTTCAATTATACCCGTACCTTAACAGTTACATGTATCTTTCATTTTTTGTGTATATTTGTTTTCTATATAAGTCATAGTCTTACTAAACGACGAGTCGTATTTTTGACATTCAGACGCTTTTAACGGGGATTAAATTTCAAGGTTCCGAGACTAAACGTTTTTGGTCGAACAGTTAGTGAACTAGTGAACATATCCCATTAAATTAATCTACAAATAGATCACCCATTTCACAATCAACATTACGATACAATAGACTTTTGAAAATAAAATTGTGTCTTACCTTCAAATAAAAAGGTAGCAAGAACTGCTAAAATTTCTCCCAACATTTTGGTTGATGACTTACGATGAATTTTTAGAATTTAAGACTTAAATTCTAATTAAATGTTCTCGCCTTTTCAAAATTAAAACAAATTTTGGCAAAAAATCAGATCAAGGGTTATTGCTATAGGTAATTCAATTCAATTCAATTCTATAGATCTATAGTCAAATTGTATGTCACTGTTGTAATTGTATTCAAGAGCTGCAATATAAACATTCTATTTTGTGTGTCAACATAATGTTTATTTTTGGTGTAACTTACTTCCTAAAGATTGCAATGACAGAACCAAATGGGATATAGGGTATGCATATTGAATAAATTAGTTATACATTTGGGGGCCAATAGTGAAATTAGGGTTCCAATAGTGTTTTAACATTTCAATAGTGCAACACAACCCTGTACCAAACAAATAAATATATATATAGCCTAATTGCGATCAATTGTCAGTTTCATCCATTCCGCCTGTCGTTTCGGATTTTTTAGCCTTTCCCCCCTGAATTCTCATCTATGACTTTTAATAGTCCAGTAATGGTTCTTTTGTACCTGGAATGGAATGCATCCAAAACTATTATGATTACAAAAGGAAAGCTACGCCACTGACACTGGCCTAGGTCCTGGTCAAATGTATCCGGTGCTATAAACGATACTCTCCCTGGCCTAGGTCACAGGTATTAGGTTTTGTTAAAGATAATGTCCTATAGAACACTGACCTAGGTCACAGATGTAAGGGTTTGTTAAAGATAATGTCCTATAGAAACACTGACCTAGGTCACAGGTATTAGGTTATGTTAAAGATAATGTCCTATAGAACACTGACCTAGGTCGCAGGTATTAGGTTTTGTTAAAGATAATGTCCTATAGGACACTGACCTAGGTCACAGGTATTAGGTTTTGTTAAAGATATTGTCCTATAGAACACTGACCTAGGTCACAGGTGTAAGGTTTTGTTAAAGATATTGTCCTATAAAACACTGACCTAGGTCACGGGTATTAGGTTTTGTTAAAGATAATACCCTAAAGAACACTGACCTAGGTCACAGGTATAAGGTGTTATTAAAGATATAGAACACTGAACTTGGCACTTTTTTTTCTACAGCCACACTTATAAAGCTCATAACAAAAGACTACGTAGAAAAATAAGATTTATTATCAACAAACCAAAAAACAAAAACACAAAAAAATAAAGTAGATGGCGTTGGAAGATCACCGTAATCGGAATAATGGGAGTAACACATAATAGTTAAATTTTAGCTATTAATATTACTTCGTAGTACAATAAATACAGAAATTATGGAATTTCAAAAGCCATTACTGCACTTTTATGGTCGCTATTTGTAAACTCGCACCAATGACGTTAAAATGATATAGTATTATACGCACTCGTTTTGATTACTAGTATATTCAAATCTAAAATTGACGACAGTGAAACGTCTATCTTGCATTATTGTCATAGGAGTGCAGTGATGTTCTATTTCTTAAATAAGTTACAGGAATTGATTGCTATAAAGACACTTTAATGACGATTAAGCGTAGGTTTTCAGAATTCTGGAAAAACATATTTTTTATGTATTCACTACATAATAACAAAACTTATCTTATCAACTATAAAAAGAAATTTTAGGAATGAGAGCTGAAATTAGATTTAAGTCGTTGGTGTCATTTTCTGGGTACCCTATTTGTTCCGTGAGAAGGGACTTGTCGAGGTGGAACTTGTTGGCGCACTGGGGCCCTGTCCCTCTGGTTGAGGCATCGGGGGGTTTGTGCTTTTGGAGTCTGCAGGTGGTTGGTATTGTGGAGGTGGGTGGTTTGGATACCCTTGTGGAGGTGGGTGGTTTGGATACCCTTGTGGAGGTGGGTGGTTTGGGTTCCCTTGTTGTGGTGGCTGGTTTGGATACCCTGGCTGTGTCGGTTTATTTGGATTCTGTTGTGGGTAGCCTCCCTGGTTTGGGTACGCGGGGTATGGTTGAGGTACAGCTCCTGGTGGATAGGCGGGATTAGAGTAGGTGTAGGGTGGTGGTGCCATGGGTCCCATTGTTGATGTCGTTGTTTGGTATGACACAGTGGGTTGGCCTGAAAGGGAATAATGAGAGGTACACAGCTGTATTTTTGACAAAATAGTTTTGCTTTTGAA